>CM061042.1:114412199-114727199 GCA_030762985.1 Adelphocoris suturalis
TTTTTATATCTCTTTTTTGGGGTTAGGAAAATATTTGGTTTAGTTGGGAATTTCATGATACTTTTCCCCTGCTCAATGGGGGGGGGACACCCTGTATATAAACATATAAACATAAACATAAGAATATATACATATGAAAAGCGTTTTTAAACTCTAGGATTAGTCTCAGAATAATTCAAAACGGAATTCAATGAAGAAAATTTTCTAAAATTTTGATTTTTAAATTTTTGGTGTCTTTGCAATAGCTTTATCTTCTACGGAAATTCGCTAAAATAAAACTGAGGGGGTACCCCCCCCCCCCCCCTCCCATCCACCCATATAGCGACGTCCCTGACTATTGTTCCAATTTATGTGATTCTGTACTGATATCACGCTGCTCAACAATAACTAATTCCAATCTTCTGCAGAACGAGGATTTCTCGGGACACACTCTTCACCAGGTGCCCGCAGGAAAGAAGTTGTGAAGGACCACTCGAACGCTATCTTTTGGGTGGATGATCAAGACTATAAGGGAGCAGGTGGCTCTCGGCATGTGCTGCGCTCTTTCATCCCTATCCCGAACTAAAAACAAACTCCCGACCCCCTAAATTATTCGATTTCCCCCTCACTCTCAATACGTGACCGAACAAAATAGATGTTTCTCAAAACAACTACAGTAGCCCACACTCCCCTCTTCAACTGCCCTATATCCTTTATTAAAATAAAATTAAAAAATAAAATTAAAATAAATTAATAAAAAATTTACCAAAAATCAATATCAATTTTTTTAACTGCTCATCAATATTGTTTGAATTTGATACTTTTTTACAGAATAAATGTATTCCTTCCAAAATCCGTTTTTACACTTGCCTATCATAAGTATCTATAATGACTAAATTTATTTTAGTTTTTGCTAACCATAACTCTTTATTACGCAAAAAGCAAGGCGTTCTTCACGCAACCATCATGATCAAAGAATTGATCTTATATAGGTAGTATCAAATTTCTGAGTACTCTTACTTAAGAAAAAAAATCAGTGATGATGTACTAAATTGCAAGAATTTATATAATTTTATTTTATTTCAAGGTTCGCTCATTTATTTTTCAAGCATACCATACATTTGTCAATATAAGTGCTGCAAAAAAAAACAACATTTGGAGTACAATAGTTGAAAATTTGTAAAGAAGCTATTATACTTCGGTGGTTTTATAGACAAAATCAATCATACTATCATGCATTTCTTTCTTCGTTTCGGTGTTAACATAGTATCTAACGATTCATTTCAAATAAACCTATACTCTCCTTCTTATGTATAACCTTGTCATGAGTCTTAGGACCTCGGAAATGAAAATTTGTGGGTAACGTAGACACATAACTATTTTGGGTTTTCTATTGATAATGACTGTAACTATATATCTCATAGATTTATATAGTATGTTTCTATTTCTAAGAGGATTGCAGAGAATTGTTGCAGAAGAATAGGTACCTACCTAAAAATACCTCATCACAGGGTTTACATTGTGCAAGGGCCAAGAATCACAATCTTTCACAGGAATATTTTTGGATATTCTAGTGATTCAGTGACAAACAAACTCACAAATACCAGAATATTTATTATATCAGTTAAACAGATTCTGTGTTTTATATAGGGTGAACCACTCGTAGGTGCAAAACATTTTTTGCGTAAAATACATCAAAATGGAGTAAATTGCCACCAACTGTATCACAATCCGTTCTTGATATGATTTTTTCTTTTTTATTCAAGAAAACTGTGTTTTGGTTTCTTTTAAACTCAAATTTATCCTCTTTACTTAATTTAATTTTAACTGTTGACCACATTTTCGGAATTAGCATTAGAGTTTTTATATGAATGGTTGCACTTTGATTCTTCAAAGCACCAACTTAAGACCACAACAGCAGCTCAAACATAGCCGAATTTGAAAATGAAAAAATTTCTGAAATTCTTTGAAACGTTACTTCTGGTCTACAAAAAAATCCTGGAAACTGGCAAATCTCATGAAAACGGGTTAATTCAATACTCTTTCCAACGGTATAGTAATTGTGTGTTTAAACTCTTGGATTTGTTTAGGAATGCCGGATTCGTTTAAACGGATTTCAAATCGGAAGTTTTTCAAAAATGTTTATTTTACAATTTTTGGAGCCATTGCAAAAGCTTAATTTGTTGGAGATGGGAGGTGTCGGAAAAATACATCTCTGATTATGAATGCTCAAGTGATAAATATCAATTAATCCAATAATATAGCAAACCCCATTTGCTTGATTCGCTAGATGCGTATCAACTACATGTTGAAATCCTACCCAAATAATAAATTATCTGTGCAGTTTCGAAAGATCAGGATCGCCGCAAATTCGCAGCCCCTGACACACATAATTCCCTCGCGAAATCGATCACATTGGGTCTTCAATAACCATAAATGGGGAGAATATCAGAAAAAAATTGAAATCACAGCAAATTACTAAGCAACCGTTAGTCAATTCTGAACGACATAGATGGCACATTTACCCATATTGGTTTCCTTGATCAATGAGCTCTCATTCCCTGATTAGTTCTAATTGAGTACGCCCAAACATTTATATTAGGGGGTTGTGGAGGTGGTGTGCAGAAAACTGGCGTCCTCAATCAGTTTTTGATTTTTCATTAATTTTCCCAGCGCAGGGACTTTCAATAAGGTAAGTGAAGGCTTGGTTGATAAATACATAATTTTCCTTTGGTGGGTTTATTTTTCAATTTTTCATATTATAAATCTGTCTTCTCAAATACAAGCCCAAATTGTATGTTTAAACTCCAAGTCATAATTGTTATCTTCGCTATTGTAATAAGCAGACGTTTGTGTTATTTTGATTAATTAAGTAATTCTGGTTAGATGTAAGAGTGGTCGTGTGCGACCAAATCTAGCCAGATGTTATAAATAAAGTGATAATCAATCAATACATCTCCCTCTCTCTCTCTCTCTCTCTCTCTCTCTCTCTCTCTCTCTCTCTCTCTCTCTCTCTCTCTCTCTCTCTCTCTCTCTCTCTCAATCCCCCCTCACCCCTTTCCTCCTTTTCCTCTCTATTAATTTAAATTCGCACACTTTTCAGATGAAGTCGAACGTAAATTTCATATATTTTGTACCAATTTATTAGAAAATCAAACGCCGTATTAGGTACCCAACGGCAGCAAATCATCGGTCAGTACCTTAAAATATTCCATAGCTGAATTCACAGTCCTTGTTCTTATTCAAAGGACTCATATAAATCCGCGTGACTCAATTGTTAGTTGAAAGAAATATCTATTAATATTAGTATCTCTACTATGATTAAATACAAGGAGTTGTTTCCCTTCGATTATAGGGTTTTAGGACACTTGAAATTTTAACAAGAAAATTTTTAAAGCTGTCACTTATAGCGTGGAACACGTTTTACCGGGACTTTTTGGAAATAGGAGACTTTATCAAGACATGAAATGGCGGGACTATTTGGTGAGGACAAAATGTGTCACGTAAATAGCGGGAAAACTGTCGCTGCGTAAACCTCTCCGAACATAAAAGCATTTGGTAGGGAGATGTTCTGGCATATCAAGAGACGAATAAAATGATGGGCTCTTTCCTGATCAGTTGAGTGAGCTAAATTCTTTCCTGTCCACCCTAGGAAATTTCAATTTGACAGGGAGCCTCTCTGGGGCAACAAAACTCGAATGAAATGACGGACTCCAAACTGATCAGCTGAGGAAGCTCAATACTTTCCTTTTCACCCTGATACGTTGAAATTCGGTAGGGAGCCCCTACTACAGACACCGGCAGTGTTGGGCATAATCTTATCGCGATAATTATTCGTTGATTCTGAGTCAACTGCGATTATATTCGTATTGGTGTAATCGTATTCGTCTGCCGGCGATTACACGAATACAACCCATAAAAATGCGTCAGTCATCAATTTCAATAGGGCGTCCCTCCTATGATGTGCGAAGCCTTGCTATTATATATATAGGGACGTCCTCAAAGCGTAAAAATGCGTCAGTCATCAATTTCAATAGGGCGTCCCTCCTATGATGTGCGAAGCCTTGCTATTATATATATAGGGACGTCCTCAAAGCGAATTCAACGATGGGAGCCCAGCTTATTTGTCTCAAAACTATTTCAACAGGCCGTCCCTCTGAAGCAAAGTAATATTAGTAAGGCTTCGCATATCATAGGAGGGACGCCCTATAGAAATTGATGACCGTGGCGCATTTTTATGGGTTGTATTCGTGGTATCACCGACAGACGAATATGAATGTAATCGTAGTTGACTCAGAATCAACGAATAATTATAACGATTACAATCGTATTCATATTCGACGATAAGATTATGCCCAACACTGGACACCGGAGGTAAATGTGCGTTCCACATTATTCAATGTTTATAGCAATTTGGCTCTAGGAGGAAACAAAGTCCACCCCCGGCGAGGCGCGGAGCAACGAGTTTTCCTCAGTAGATTACAAATGTTAATTATTGGAATTAATTATCAACTAAGCGACATTGTTGAGCCTATGATAACTTCTGGTAACATTTCAGTCCAATTATTGTTCTTTATTGGTCTCAAATAATTTACTTTAATTATAAATGCCAAGCTAACTTTAACCTAAGTTACATTCGCATAGAGAACGAACTCTATTTCACCTTGGTGTTCAACTGTACAGCTGTAAATCAACTTTTCAGAAAAACCACCAGAACCTACTTGGATAATGATAGATAGCTACTGATATCTGTCAAGCAGGGTAATTGATTTTGAGCTGACCGTTCTGATAAATTACAGGTTTACTTGCAACGCGGTGTCTTCATTTGAATAGATAATCGTAACACAAACCTTGAGCCTAATGTTAATGTTGCTTCGCTTCTTTAAAATAAGAAAAACTTGAAATGTCCGTTCTGGGACATCAGATGAAGTCTCGTCGTTTGATTAGGCGAGTTTTGACCTTGCTCGCACGTGCGCCAGCACCTGCCGCGCGAGAAAGCTGTTTGAGGTAATTGAGGCACTTGAGCCCCAGTTTCTCTGATCCTCCGTTCAGCGGTGTATTAAGAGAGATGAGTCGCTTCTCAACACCATGATGGAGATCCTAGTGATGATGGACCCAGTAACCTATTTTGGTTTATTATTTTCGATAACGAATCTTTCTTAGAAATTCCAAATAATGTCCAGATCGACCCACTATGAGAAATGAATGTCAACAATCGGGAATGGCGGAAGTTAGTGAAAAACGTTGTCTATTTCCACGAAAAATAGAGGGTTACACTGATTTTCAATAATGAATCTTTCTTAGTAATTCCAAATGATGTCCAGATCGACCCACTATGAGAAATGAATGTCAACAATCGGGAATGGCGGAAGTTAGTGAAAAACGTCTATTTCCACGAAAAATAAAGAGTTACACTGATTTTCAATTATGAATCTTTCTTAGAAATTCCAAATGATGTCCAGATCGACCCACTATGAGAAATGAATGTCAACAATCGGGAATGGCGGAAGTTAGTGAAAAACGTTGTCTATTTCCACGAAAAATAGAGGGTTACACTGTTAAATCGATTTCGACGGTTAGGCCATCATCAGTAACAAACAATAACTGAAGATACATTAGAAAGAACACAGTTTATAGTAACAGGTGAAGGGAGATCGAATCCCATTGGTCACGAGAAAGAAAAAGGGCAGGAGGTACAACCAATGAAGTGCAAACAAGGTGACGGGGGATTATAGCTAATTAGATGAAGTGAAAGGAGGAAATAACTAAATATGGTTTCAACATTGCGAAGGGATAAATCCAACCTTTATAAAAATGGACCTATCAGTGGTGAAATATATTGAGGTATATCCTCATTTAAACATTTACCAGATCTGTCACTTTTAATAATTTCGAATTTTTCAAGTACATTCAACATACCTAAATTTTTCAACTTCGGACAAAAATGAAGAAATTCTACAAACTGTCTATCTGTCAAATCAAAATTATAACTATGATTGGATTCCTTGATGTTTCGCAAATGTAGACGTACTCTTATTTTCCCTGAAATCCTTCTGATGCTCGTCTATTCTTTCGCTGAATTTCCTAAGAGTTTGACCGCAATATTCGTAGCCACAAGAACATTTTAGTTTATAAACCCCACTTTTATCCTGAACATTGATTTGGTCTTTCTCTTGACCAATGGGATTCGATCTCCCTTCACCTGTTACTATAAAAGCTGTGTCCTTTCTAATGTATCTTCAGTTATTGTTTGTTACTGATGATGGCCTAACCGTCGAAATCGATTTAACAGTGTAACTCTTTATTTTTCGTGGAAATAGACAACGTTTTTCACTAACTTCCGTTTTTAAATGGGTTTCCATAACTTCGTCGCGAGTGATTTAGTTCGAATCAGGAATGGGGTGAGAACTAATAAAACGCCTCTATCGCCGAGCTTTCGAAAAATATATCGCCGAGCTTTCGATAAATACCTAACAAGGGCTTCTAGTGCTGATGAGAAGCGCCACCTCTCATCCTCAGTCATAACAGAAGAAGGTAAGGAAAACCATAAGAAGAAGAAGAATCCAAGCTATTGCAAGTAATGTGAAAATGAAAATGAGCTCCAGCTATCAACAGCTACTCAATAAATAAAACAACTATATTATTATTCAACAAAACAGATCATTAGGCACAGGCATATATATATATTAAGGATGAGTCGATTCCCGATACCGAATCTCGATACCACAGATTCTTAGGCATTGGTATCGCTATCGCGAATCGATCGCCTAAAGCCGATACCGATACCGCCCGGTGATGGGCGTTTTATTAATATAAATATATAAATATCTTATAAATATCTGTGTGTGCCTCCTTCTACTGTTTTTAGTGAGAGACTTTTTAGTACGGCAGGAAACATCAGCGACCAGAAGAGAAATCGTCTGGACCCAGACAGAATTAAGATGTTGGTCTTTTTAAACAGAAACCTTAAGTAGAACAGATGGAGAATAAAGGTTTTATTATCCATGTTTGGTTTTTATATAATTTGCAAATATATTGGGATCAATTTTTTGTAAGTATAAGTTATATGTTGTACAAAAAAATTTGAATATATTACTAGTTCAAGAGGAATTTTTGTTTTTCACCTACAGGTAAGTTAGGTATTATGCGCCGATGGTATCGGTATCGAGAATCGGGAATCGATTTTTTAGGTATCGGTATCGGTATCGAGAATCGATAAATTTTGGTATCGACTCATCTCTAATATATATATATATATATATATATATATATATATATATATATATATATATATATATATATACTATAGTATATAGATATATATATATGTATATATATATATATACTAGCCGCTCCGGCTCGCTCCGCTCGCCTCCACGTCCAGCCGGGGGGCAAGCCCCCCGGACCCCCTATTAAATTGCTCGCTTCGCTCGCAAAGTGTGGCATATAGGGGATGTTGCTCGCTTCGCTCGCAAAGTGTGGTATGTAGGGAATGTTGCTCGCTTCGCTCACCAAGTGTGGCTGTATACATGGAATGTATTACAATTGAAACGTGTAGGGGATGTTGCTCGCTTCGCTCGCAAACGGTAGATCTCTAAGGGTAGGTTTAACTTCTGGGGGGGATGCTGCTCGCTTCGCTCGCTTGAGGAAGTTATACTGCCCACCCAACTTGGCAGACGTTAATTAAAATCTAATATATAAAATTCTCGTGTCACAGTTTTTGTTGCCATACTCCTCCGAAACGGCTTGACCGATTTTGATGAAATTTCTTGCGCTTATCCGGTATCTATGAGAAGCGGCCAACATCTATTTTTCATCCCCCTAAATGTTAGGGGTAGTCCACCCCTAAATTTTTTTAATTTTATTTTTGACCGATTTTGATGAACTTTTTTGTGCTTATCCGGTATCTATGAGAATCGGCCAACATCTATTTTTCATCCCCCTAAATGTTAAGGGTAGTCCACCCCTAAATTTTTTATTTTATTTTTTAGACAAAAAAGTGTGGCAAAGTGTGGCTGTATACATGGAATGTATTACAATTGAAACATGTAGGGGATGTTGCTCGCTTCGCTCGCAAACGGTAGATCTCTAAGGGTAGGTTTAACTTCTGTGGGGGATGCTGCTCGCTTCGCTCGCTTGAGGAAGTTATACTGCCCACCCAACTTGGCAGACGTTAATTAAAATAGAAATTAAAAATTTTGTCTAAAAAATAAAAAAATAAAAATTTAGGGGTGGACTACCCCTAACATTTAGGGGGATGAAAAATAGATGTTGGCCGATTCTCATAGATACCGGATAAGCACAAAAAATTTCATCAAAATCGGTCAAAAATAAAATTAAAAAAATTTAGGGGTGGACTACCCCTAACATTTAGGGGGATGAAAAATAGATGGCCGATTCTCATAGATACCGGATAAGCACAAAAAATTTCATCAAAATCGGTCAAGCCGTTTCGGAGGAGTATGGCAACAAAAACTGTGACACGAGAATTTTATATATTAGATTATATACCTATATATATATATATATATATATATATATATATATATATATATATATATATATATATTCCAAGGTCGGAACGTTTTAGCCAATTTTCTAAGAAAATTAAGCCATTGCAATGAATCTAAAATTTCCTTCATAGAAATTTGTTTTGAAATTCCTTGAGTTTAACGGTTTTTGATATGTTTATATAGAGTTTGATCAAAAAGTTCTGGTTCTTTCCAATTTGCGCGCAAACAGAGGGTCGTTGAAACTTCTCGGCGGTCTTAGCGTTACTCTTTCTGATCTTTCTGAGTCACCTAGTAATTTTATATTGCTAATATTCTCAGTTCTCGCTTTACCCTGGTTAGTTTCGGAACCTCCGAGGCTAAGTTCTTTCCTAATGGACTCACGTTGCTGAAATTTAATGGAGCTCGTTCGGGACACCTCAAAAACAATTACGAGGTTCGGAGGACCACTGAATAGTAGATGTGGCCTCTGAGGCTAATTTCTTTCCTCTTCAACCTACCGTTTTACCAAGTTTTTTGTTTTGTTGTTTTGACCTTTTTAGAAAATTTGTTAACATTCTCCAACTATAAACTGTAAAGTTGTGGGGTCCTGAGCTGTAAAGATGTGAACCCTTTTGGGAGGCACCATGTTTTGATCATTTACTAGATACATATGGGGCTTAATAATAACTATAGACCAATGATCTGCGTAGAAGAGCTATCTACTACAGATATAATAAACCTTTGTGTAATAATTTGAAGTACTTAGGATGTTGTTATTGTCAACAGCAATCTATTCAAAAACGAGATCTTTGCAAGTTGGAGTGATAGCTTCAGAAACGGGTACATGGATTGTATTTCAATGAACCTAGTATGTCAAGATGATAATGCGCAACCGGCTTTTGATTGGGTTGCTGAAGATTCGGTAAAGTTCATGATATGCAGAATAATTAGTTAAACAAGGAATATGAGCTGGAAGAATAGCAAGCAGTAACTGTTAAGTTGGTTTATTGTGAATTGACCGATAAGGGATGAAATGTATGATGTATTTGTATCATTTCCACCCCCACCCCCCCTACTTCACTTATAGATGGACTGGGGAAGCGTAGGTAGGTGATTTATTTTATTTTATTAATTTCCAGTCGATGGTACCTTCCTCAATGTCGATATCCTTAGATTCTGATGTACGTTGTAGTACTTGGATATCAGCTCTTGTTAATTTCTGAAGGACTAGTAAAGTGGGGGTTTTAATTTATTTCAATCAATATCTCCTCGGTAGGTGTCTAAGTCTATATTTACAGTTATATTCAGGGCCGGATTTACCAAATCGGCAACGAGGGCACGTGGCAGATGCGGCAAATTATTGGAGAGAGTTTTTAAGTTGGAAATATGAAACATACAGAAGGAGATTTGAATATTTGTTCCATCCAGTTATTTTACTATTCAATAGTACCTACCAGGGGCGGATCCAGAAATTTTTTCCGGAGGGGGTCACAGGGTAGAACAATATAAAAAATAACAAAAAATAACAAAATAACCAAACGAACAATACAAACCGAATTTTCTTACAGACTGACAAAGCCTAATAACCTTATGCCTAAATTCGTCCAATTTGTCTACTTAAAAACTAATTGTAATTATTTATAAAATTCATTGTTTATGTAAAAAATATTTTTTAATATTTATTAATTATTTAGCTGATAAATGTATTTATTTTCAATTTTCTTCTAAAAAAAGTGTCCTAATGTGTTTTCAAACAAAGTGGCGCCTTTTATGGCAGCGTAGCTAACTTCAGAGTTTGCAAATCAAAACATTGAAACCACAACAATCGATTGTTGATCTTGATCTCAGTGAATTCAGGATCGTTTTTACTGAATTTGGCAGGAAAGTAAACGAGAACGAGAGTTGAACTTCTGAGTTAGAATTTCCTTTTGCATTCACGTTTTTAATTATATGCTGAATTCTTAATCGATTCAGAATATCTGATCGATCCCACAACCACCACCTGCCATACAACACTTGTTCTATTTCAGATCAAAATAAATGCGAAAACTGAATAGTCTTCAATATTAACGAGAGCAGAGCTCGATGAGCAAGGAGGTGGGCTCTTAACATCTCTAGCATAAGCGTGACCTTCTCTACTGAGAACAGCATAAATTAGGTTGAACAGATCGGTTAGGCTACTCTCTTCCATGATGACCCCACAGCACCCATAAACGACAACAAATGGCAGAAACTGGGCTTGCATTGTTACACGTTCATCGCGACATTGAATTAGACATCGATGCGATAATCAACAGATTTGCGAAACAAAATAGAAAATTAGACTTTGTGTTATAAATGATCGTCCCAGTTAGAACTTTTACAAATGTAAACAATCACAAGTGTTGCTACAAACCAAATACATTAAAAAATCAGTATTCTATAAAAAGATTAGTCGTTATTATTGTTATATTTTGTTTCCAATGTTTTTAGTTAGCAATATGGTAAGTTAACTTAGGTCGTTTGGTTTGTTTCTGGTTTTTGTGGGTTCGTTTTGGTAGTTTGATTTTTTTTTTTTTTTTTTGTTATTGGGTTTGTCAACAATTCGTTGTCGTTCAGCTCTGCTTTTTGAAATGCAGGCTGTGATTCTTGGATCCGCGCCTGGTACCTACCTAGTTTGACTATTAGCATGTTGGTATTTTAAACAAAAACTGTCAGATTCTCTCCAAAAAAAAAAAAAAAGGTTGCTTGTTCGTACAAATTTATCAGTTTTTGGTGTGATATGTATCGCTAGCAGGCAACTGAACTTGCAGTTTTGGCCATTGAAAAATATTTAATATTAAATTGAGATTTTGCGGATATATGTAATTTTTGAGTTTGCCAATAAGAAATCTAGACGTGTTACGTTTTATTAGTCAACAGATGTATATTTATTCTAATTAACACCTTATATTTATAGTTTAAAAATTATAGACAAGTGTTCTGCTTGGAAGGGCTATCTAATACAGAAATAATAAACCGTTGTGTAGTAATTTGCTGCGTTTTTCCACCAAAACACATCAGTCGAATTTTATTAATACTTCCGTATTAACGATTTGGTTTTAAGCGATAAGCATCAGAAATTAGGAGCGTAACGCACTAAATGTCACGTAACGGTAATTTTGTCTCATTTTTGGCCGGGTCACGATGACAAAAACATGTTCCATGTTAAAACCTATTTGATTTGATTCGAAATGTTTTGTAACGTGGTGCTCATTTTTGGATGAGATGGAAAGCTCGTGGCAGGTGGAGTTATGCTCCCAAGACTTTTATCGTGGATTTAGTTATTTCAGAACTGTTGTGGTTAATACGAACAGTTGTGTGTTCACCGTTAGTCTTTCATCGTTTTGATGTTTTTTGGGGTTCGTGAGTTTACATAGAAAAGAGCCGCCGAAATTACGAGAAAACCAAATGACTGCTTTCCGTCCGAATGTATGTTCTTTGAATGTGGGTCAGACGGCATTTGTACGAGATAAGTCAAATGATCCCTTCGGGGCAGCAACCATCCGATATACTGCGGTTAAGCGGTGAAGCTCTAGTAATTTCGAGGCGGGACAACCCCGAAATCGGGACTATTTCTGACTCGAGAGGCCCATTCGAAGGATGTGGTTCGGGAAAAGCCTTTGTACCGTTTTTTTCTGTCTCTCTTTCGCCCGAGCTGTACAGGCGAGTTGTGGAAGGGCGCCTTGATTGGGAAGCTGGCGCTCGTGCTGGGCCTCGTCCTCGCGCGTTCGAAGGCTCGTGCTCGCGCCACAGACGGCTAACGGGGGAGCAGGTGGGCCGCAGCATCTGACTTCCGTCACCTTCACAAACTCCGAGGATTTTTTTTTTTTTTTTTTTTTTTTTTTTTTTTTTTTTTTTTTCTTTCATTTTTTTCCCTTCCTTATCACGGTCCCAATCCGAACGAGATTCCCGTTTCTGTTTTCGGTTTTACGGGGACAGTAGTTCCTTTATCTGCCGAATCTAAGATTCGACATGTCTGGGAGAGATAAATAAAAAAACATCCACCAAGTTGGTAGGCAGTATAGCTTCCTCACATATTGCAATATGGACCTATAATGAACAGTAATGGTTTCTTGCTTGTCAATGATAAATATGATTCCAAAGAATCGATTAGAACCATCCGCAACGGTTCGTTTTCCTTAAGCGCTCGAACATCGGAAAACTCCTTCGAAATTCTAAGCGCGATTTCTAATGCGCTGCTCGTGGATCTATTGAGTAGCCGATCAAGCTCTAAATCCCATCAAAGGTCGCTAGGTAGTAATACTGGAATACATAAAAAATATATCATGTCATATAGTTCCAATGGAATTTATTCTAACGTTGCGAAATCGAGTTGTTAACTATTTTCCATGCGATGTAGGTACCTACTAGTAAAGTATTGATGCCTAAATGCTAAATTTTATTTCCTAAATTGCTCCCAAGTCTACCTATACTTAGGTAACGGAAATATTGTTTTCACTTTCGAGAGATTGCAAAATTGTAGTCTCCACTAAAATCAAACGGTTGTTGTTTTTTTTACAGTGGTAAAATTTCCACTCGTATTTTACGTTTTTGACTATTCTGTACAACTTTCGATCCGTGTCTTTTTCTCTCAATCTCTGTGTGTGTGATTGTCTGTGTGTCTTTGATTTTGTCTGTGTCAAGCTTAATTTACACAATATTCAACCCGTTTTTAAGACATTTTCATGGTACGTGCGGGTTAAAGTGAAGATGGTCCCCTATGAGTTTCGTTGTTCCCAAATCAATACTTCACTCGGTGCATGCGCAAAAGTAATTTCCATCAAGCATTATTTTTTCACGCCCCCGTTGTCCGATCTCGCTCGAATTTGGAGGATAGGTGGAAGAGGTTAATTTGAGCATTCCCTAGCAATTTCAACAATATCCTTCCATTATTAGCTCCTGCGCATGCGCAAAACGTGAATTCCTTCATGCTTAATTTTTTCCTTCCTTATCACGGTCCCAATACGAACGAGATTCCCGTTTCTGTTTTCGGCTTTACGGGGACAGTAGTTCCTTTATCTGTCGTAGGTATCTAAGATTCTACATGTCTGGGAGTGATAAATAAAACACATCTACCAAGTTGGTAGGTAGTACACATATTGTAACATTGCCGTATAAAATAAGATGGATAAAATGGAGAGTTTTTGTATTTCTCGTACTGGTATTTCTCGTAAACACGAAAACAAGCTGTTAGAGCGAGCACGATGAATGCTAACCTTTTTGTATCAATTTCTTGTAACGTTTTCGTAAGCCCAAGGGAAAGAGAACTCTTATAGAGACGTTAATGTGACTCGTGTAGTGAATCACTGCTTAAAACTCAATTGTCACAGTAGTCAATTTCCAAAATATAACATGAATTAAAAAACAACGACCTACCTCTACATCATATAAGAACGATTCAGGCGTGAAGAACTCGAATCTTTAAAACGTGTAAAATGAACCTTGAAACGAAATCTTGAGAATGAAAAAGCTGAAATCTTCGATAAAACGTCGAAAACAGGAACCAAATGCCGCTGATGACCCTTCTGGTTGAGGTGCGGGGAAAAAACACGAAAGAAAACCAAATACAAAGGTTAAACTAACAACAAAAGACGGCACGGGGAAAATTCAGGCGATTATGTTGGGTATATGTGTGAGTCCATGACAACTGCGTGATAGTTGCTAAGTTATTCTAGAGTGTTATCCTAGAGAAAGGTCAAGTTGCCGTCTCGTAATTACGATTCCGAAAAAGCTGAGCACGAGTAAAGCTGACTCTGTTCCGAAAAGCGTTTCCACGTTACGACAACCTCTTCTCGTTCCGAAAAGGCCATTTTCGTATACGAGAAAATGGATGCATGAAGTACAAAAACTCTCTAATTAGTACGACAACGAGTTGAAATGATTGATAAGTCGATTGAGTCTCTTCAAAACTTCAGTAATTGCACTTTTAGAGAGGAATTGCGCCCACTAGCGTTTATCATTTATTGATATTTGCAACACCAACTTGAGAAAACACCGAAAAATCTACCAGAAGAACAACTTTTCTAACACATTTCCACAGGTCATATAGTTCCAATGGATTTTATTATAACGTTGCAAAATCGAGTTTATTAACTATTGTCCGTGCGATGTACCTTTACTGAAGTATTGGTACCTAAATGCTAAATTTCATCTCTTAAATTGCTCCCAAGTCTACCTATTGGTAGCGGAAACATTGTTTTCACTTACGAGTGATTGAAATATTGCAGTCTCCACTAAAATCAAGCGGTTGTTGTTTTTTTACAGTGATAAAATTTCCACTCGCATTTTACCTCTTAGACTATTCTGAACCACTTTCGATCCGTGTCTTTCTCTCTCTATCTCTGTGTGTGTGTGTGTGTGTTTGGCTGTGTGTCTTTGATTTTGTCTGTGTCAAGCTAATTTCCACAATATTCAACCGGTTGTTAAGAAATTTTCATGGTATGTGCCGGTTAAAGTCAAGATGATCTCCTATAAGTTTTGTTGTTCCCAAATCAATACTTCACTCGGCGCATGCGCAAAAGTAATTTCCATCAAGCATCGTGGTCCGATCTCCCTCAAATTCGGAGGATAGGTAGAAGAGGTTAACTTGAGCATTCTCTAGCAATTTCAACATAATCCTATCCTTATTAGCTCCTCCGCATGCGCAAATATGTATTCCTTTTTGAGCGAGCATGGTTTCAAGTTTTCATCTGATTTTGATCAAACGTTCAGGGAATGTGCGGGTTAGGCTGTGAATGGTCCACTAGTATTTCCTTACTTCTCAAATCTTTAATTCATTTTGCGCATGCGCAAACGTGAATTCCTTCAGGCATAATTTTTTACGCCCTGGTCGTCCAATCCCACTCAAATTTGGTGAATAGTTGGGGAGATAATGGTTCAATTATTCCGTGTTAATTTCAAAATGATTGCATCATTATTAGCTCCTGCGCATGCGCGAAAGTGTTTTCATTAGATTTTGATTACATTTTCTGGGAATTTGTGGGTTAGGCGGTAGAGTGTTTCCTACCAATTTCATTTCTCTCAGATAATTACTCCATCCCACAAAATTTGAGGGAAAAAGTTAGTGGGTGGGGCTTGATTATTTTGAGAGAAATGCTCAGATTTCATTCTATTTTGGCTCAATTCGGAGCTTGATAACGCTGGTCTTTCTAGGTCTTCGTGCCCCCCCCCCCCCCCCCCCAGTTGAATATTTTTCCTTACTCAGTATGAAATTACAAAAACAGAATGTGTTTTTGCGTGTAAGAAATATGTATCTTGGAGTCCAGTAATCTGCATGAGAGTGCATCTTATCTCCACTATGTATCTAATCATGAGATATAATGTGAAATTGGTCCGATTGATCTGGGGTCTTTGACGTCTGCATGGAAAAGTAATACCACCTTTTCGATGCTACTCCCGAATAATATTGTGTCTTACATGCCATGCTATTCCCGAGAATTCTCAGGCTACTCGAAACTGCTTTGGTGTGCTGTGCACGAATATATTCGTGCTCGCTCCGCCGACCTACCGGTTGCGTTCACAAGTCTACAGGGAGCAGCACTGCTTGGAACCAACGATGTTTACTAACGATTGTTTCCATCTTATCTGCTTGATAACAGTTCGGTTTGTTTTGATTTCCCTGGCATTCACCAAAAAGTTGAATTCACGATGTCACACCGTATTTACACTGATCAGGAACTGTTAAATATTCTAGGAAATAGTGATGACGAAGATGAATTATTTCGTGATTTGTTTTCCAAGGGTTCAACCACGAATAGTTTCCCTTCGATGTTCCCTATTGAGTTACCTGTTTGCCGACGTCCCGATGATTCCAGCAGCGATTCTGATGACGAAGAGGAACCACAAGCCGAACAAGTAAGGGATTGTACCTACATGGGATAATTCCGAACCAAATAATGTTTTTCACAATTTCGTGGGCAATAGAAGTGGGGTTCTGGCCAGCAACATCAATGATCAGTCAACCAGATTGACCAAATTGCATGTTGCTCTTAAAAAGGGATTTAGCACAGAGAACCTGAATGAGCGTAGAAGCATTCAGATAGCCGGCGCCTGATATGTTGATGTACTCAGAAGGGCAGTCTAATTCAGAAATAATAAAACTTAGTACTATATATACAGCGATTTTATAGTTATTTGTAATTAAAATTGACAAGAATTTCAGTTATAATGGAATCCAAATTTATTCATTTTTAGGGATTCCGTTTTATTAAATGATTCAAAAGTTTTCTCTGGGAGGAAATAATGATATTTCAAGTCAACAGCCGGCTCTCATCAGTTGATCTACTTGCATAAAACACTCATCTCCCAGTATGATGGTAAATACCCCGTGATTAAAGTTGATACCTTCGGAGGTGGATCATTCTTCGTTTTAGTCCAGTCATTAAAGTAGCCTGCAATTATAAGTACACTTCATCGAATATTGAAATCCGAGGCCTGGAGGCAGCTGCGGCGGCGTTCGTGCCCTCAAGTCCACCTGTAGGCGACGCTTGAATCACCCTTGTTCACTTGAACCGTAATTACTCGTCAATGAGATTTTCTCAGGAGTGGAGATCAAGAGATAGCCTGGTTTAGTGACTCAGGTGGTCTCGTCGGTGACCGGGATAGCGCCGCTGCTGGGCTCCTCACCTGCGTACAGTCTAAGTGGATATTTCCGGAATCAGAAAATCAGTTTTCCGGGCCACGATCAACTGCCACCCGACCGATAACTTTCACTTTTACCACTAGATCAGACTCTGACAACTGCCACAATGGGTCTGGAGCGATGTCATTGCTTGTCCATGTTAGGAACTAAACCACTCGCGACGAAATTGCAGAAACCCGTTTCAAAACGAAAGTTAATGAAAAAAACGTTGTCTGTTTCCACGAAAAAATAAAGAGTTACAATGTTAAATCGATTTCGACGGTTAGGCCATCATCAGTTTAACAAACAATAACTAAAGATACATTAGAAAGGACACCGCTTTTATATTCACAGGTGAAGGGGTAGAATCCCATTGGTCAAGAAAAAGGAAAGGGGGCAGGAGGTACCTATGTGACAAAATAAAACTAAACCTTAAGAGTGGGGATGAACCCAAGGATATAATATTCAAACATGAACTCTCAAATCTTGTTTTAAAGCGAATTTTATTTCGCTAAAAGGGAAGAAAATAAATTTGCTTGTTTACAAAAAAAATAAATAAATAAAAAAAAATATATATACAGGAAACTCGGAATTTCTCAGGGTTTGGACAGTCACAGGTATAATAAATGCGGTAATACGGTGAAGATACAAAGCCAGATTCGAGAAGTTACCTAGGTAGTGTGCGAAATCCCTAGTTCGTGGTAAAATGTAACGCTGACAATTACTTAAATTCCGAAGGCCGTGGAAATACTCAACGATATATTCTATTTTATACGTTACACTATGCAGTATTTTTAGACCAATGTCCTGCGTAGAAGGGCTATCTAACACAGAAATAATAAACCTTTGTGTAATAATTTGCAGCGTTTTTATATTAGCGTTGACTGACTATGGATTTTGAATATAATGTATGTCGAATAATCTGTATAATTGTCAGAGTGGGTCTTCTGGCCCTAAATCGTACAGAGAAATAATAAGAAAACAGTCTCTTTCTGTTTAGTATGAATTCGTCCTTTTTCTTGGTTCGAGGAGGACCAATTAAGTTCCAACAGCTGAATTTACCTCCTTAATAGCTACGGGCTTAGATCGTTGTACCGAGAGTACAACTGACTTGCAAGGTGGTCAGTTCCTCCGGTACCCACTCTGTGTGCCTGATGGCTCGCAAGATGAGCCGGACGGTTCCGCATTCGCGATCAGGCGACGGTTACTGCGACCATGCGGGCAGCACCTGGGCGATAAGGGCGCCCGTCTCAAGAACTAGGAGTTGGCGCAGCCCCCAACTGCCGACTTGACAAGAAATTTCCCTTGTTCGCGGGGCACGAGGGTCATCAACCGATACAGAGAGACCCACCGCCCGATTTAGATGGACATCGCACAGGGCGATATTTGAGCGAATTTGTTGTGTCAATTAAGCAGACATCCCTTCAGGATACATTCCAGCTTCACTTGATGCTAAAAGCCTTTTTACTAACATACCAATAGGTTTGGTTAATACAGTTATTCAGAAAAATGTCCTTAGCAAACACACCAGAATCAAGAAAGGAGATTTTCTTAGCCTACGAAAACTATGTGCTCAGGATGGGTACCTTCAATACAAAGATAAATTTTTAGTGGTAACTGATGGAGTTTCTATACGCAGCTCAGTTACACCCATGTCTTGGGTGGTGCTGAACTACCTTTTGTCCCAGGTTATCCCATCCTTACCATTTAGCATTCCATTACTATATAAACAATATGTAGATGACTTATATTTGGCAATACTTGATGTGTAACATAAAATAGTATATTTGTAATGGTTTCCATCAAAAGCTTCAATTCACTATAGAACTTGAACAAAATGTAAAGTTGCCCATCCTCGACACTCCGATGATTAGAAATGATTCTAATGGGACTATAGCGTTGCACAGTGCTTCAAACGCCCGATTTGGGAGGATATTGCATGGTTTTTTAAACGCCTGATGGAAGTGGACATTGCTCAGTAATTCAAACGCCAGATTCGGCTGGACATTCAGAGTGCTTCAAATTCCCGATTCGAAGTTTGAGTGCTTCAAAGGTCAAACGCACGACATTGCACAGTGCTTTAAACGCCCAACTTGAGAGGACATGCGAGGACAGCTCCATTTCATAAAAAGAGAATTTCATTGTAATTACACGAGTTGGTTCGATTGCCAATGTTATCATAAGTGAACTAAAACGGAAGTTAGTGAAAAAACATTGTCTCTTTCCACGAAAAAGAAGTAGTTACAATATTAAATCGATTTCGACTGTTTATTTTAGGATTTTTACTGTGTATCCTTGATTTAACTAGCTCTCACGTTGTCGTTTTATTTCTCCGGCCAAAAGCCCCTAACCGGAATATGGAAATATGATAAATGGTATATTTCCCGGAATTATAGTGGCAGTGTACGAACTGTGATATCTGATCTGTGATATATTTTTCTACAATCTAGTCATAGTTTTATTTCTCTTTGGCGATTACATACTAGTATAGTAACATATATTTAGTTATTAACCTATTCTAGATCTGTCTTAGTTGTACTATTTTATTTTTGGGTTTTTATTTTTATTTTTTATCCGCTCCAGGGGCTAAACAGTGGTCATCATTGTACCCCTTATTCTGTCCTCCGCCGATTTGCAAGTGGAGTCCGTGATGGCACTCCGTTATGTGGTGGAGGGTAGCATAGCCCCCCTTGGAATCGTGTCACTTGCAGTGTCCATTTGGACACCTTGTTCGATGCCGCTAATGACCCTTATGGTTGAGTTGTGGCTTAAACCACTAAATTAAAAAAAAAAATGTATATAGTGGCAGGGAGAATGACTCTCCTTTGCGTGAAAAAATTTGTCTCCGTCTACAATGCTTAAAACTGAATTCAACAGATCTGAACTAGGCTCAACTGGAACATCGTCCTCCCTCATAAAATAAGGATTACGAAAAACAGTAATCTAGTATCATTCATGTCCCTTCCCTACCTACCCAACGTTTTGTGAGCTCGAAAACGGAGCAGCGGCCCCCTTGAGCAAGGCCAGGCAGGTGGGAGGACACCTGTGCCTTCTAACCTTCAGCCAGGGGATCGGCTGCACTGAGGGTCGCCGGTAAATGAATGTAATGCTGGAACATTGTGGATTGTTATGATGTACCAACATGAATTATGGAGTACAATCGTGTCACACCTAAGTTGGAGTGTCGCCTCCTGGCAAATAATTACAATTTTTGAAGGACAATCTCTATCATGGGTTGCGGTTGTCCTAATTTTTTGTAGAGACGTTGAGCCCAGAAGTTGGTTCTTGCTCGAATGGAATATAAAATTAAGAAATACATATTTATGAGATTGACAATGTTGGAGAGAGATTAAAATTTAAAGATAAAATAAAATTATGTTGGAGGGTTAAGCTTTATTATTTTGAGCGTATATGTTTTGAGAAACGATCAATCTAGTAAAAATTACTGATTTTAACGATTTTTTTCCCATTTCTTAATCCTTATCTTAAGTTTTCGGTTGTCGGATTATTATTTTCAGAATAATCATAGAGTCGCCTTCTGCCCTTTATTTGCCGAGGAACAAGCAGAATTTTTTTCACTTCGCAGACCATGAAAAAATTGTTCAGTTTATGAAAAATTCTGGAGTAATGCTCTAATTTTGTCTATAGTTTTATAATTTTCAAGTATTATCCATTATATTGAATGAGTACGTGTCACTGTGTCGCCGAGGCTCAAAGTGTAAGCAAAATGAAAATGAAACGAACTTCCCATTAAACAGCCTCGACTTGCCAAGGAGCTGGAATCTCAACATAATCAATAACTCTCATTGTTTTCTCCATTTATTTTGATTTACTTACTACCTACTTCTTTTTGTGATTTAAATAAGTATCTATTTTGTTCACTTTCATTTAGCCATTTCTTCCTTTTACATCAATGGCATCTGTATTTCTTAAAGGGTAGAGGCGAAGCTAATTATAATAATGAATGTATAAAAAGACAGAACTATTCCATTAGCCAGCCACATAAATTTTTGACATTTTTTATGTCTTTACTTCGGCACATAAACGAAAAAAGCGTTTAAAAAAAAAAGCGTTAACAAAAAGCGTTTAAAAAAAGCGTTACGGTTGGTTTTCTGATGATTTCCGCTTACAACCTAGTCGTTGCTAAGGAAATGGTACTTTGTCGTTTTTCATCCCAAAAAATTCGTTGACCATTCGTTTGAAAGCTCACGATTTATCCAACCATATTATGTTAACTACTGCGAAGTGCGTGGTAAACAAGCTGAGTTATGAGCATGGTTATTTGAACAATTGTGTACACTCTGGTGATCATTCTCAATAATTGATTTTGTGAACATGATTGCAACCGCTTGTTAATTTATGATTATTTCATTGAGCTGGTGTTTCGATTATTTGATTCATAGCAGGTGATCCGTATTGCGAGAACGGTTTGATTTGTAAAGTGGTGGTTAAATCATTTCAATATGAAATTTCTATACTTTACTCTCTAGAAAGCTATAATTTCGTATGTAGCCTCTTTAGGACATTTACTTGACGATGCCCAGGGTCCGGATCATCTGAGTCGCTCTTAGAGCTTGCATACGAGTCTGCAACACATACGAGTCTGCAATCAAAGACATACAATGTCCCAATGCAAACTCGTATGCAAGCGTTTTCAGTTACATTGTTCCTTGTCATGTGTTTTAAAATAAACATTTCTTGTGCAATGTTATAAAAAGTCAAATTTTTATGTGCTAAAACCTTCTTATACTCCAAATTGAAGGAAATTGAATAAAACTTTAAATCATATGCAAGAATCAGCTGAGTGGCTTTCAGAGCTTGTATACGAGTCTGCAACACATAAGAGCCTACAACTAAAGACATAAAATTTTCCAATGTGTTGCAGACTCGTATGCAAGCGTTTCTTATGATTATAATAGGGTTTCGTACGTCTTTCACAAATGGTTGTTTCCATTTGTAACTAGTAACTACAAAATGTATGTAGTTACTATTACAAACTTTTCAATACATATATAGGCAAGTTAATAATGATACGGTACAGAGCTACAAAGCTCATCAATAAAGTAAACTCTCAAGCTAACTTCTATCTGAATAAATAAATTGAAACTTGCCTACAAAATTGCCTGCAACTTGAAATGGAGCCTCTGTGGAACTGCTTGGCTACAATGACAAGGTACGATGCCCATAGCCACCATGATCAGCTGATTTGGCTCTGATCCTAATACCTTCCTTATTCTACGTACAAATGAAAATTAAAAGGCAATTTCTATTAGGGTATCCTGATTGCAGCACCCGTTGTATTTTAAACAACAGATTTTCCTGCTGGTTATGACATAAGCATAAGAAGTGATTTCACAACAGTTGACGCAGTGTAAGCAATTCATAACTTCAAGCTAGGATATAGTCGAGGTTTCCTTAAAATAAGGAGCAATTACCAGCAATTACTACCATTACCTACGAATCCCTCATGCAACTTTAAAAATCGTGTATCATGAGATGTGGAGGGAAGCTAATATTTTAACGGATTTTAGCCGATTCTAAAGATTCATTATTGAGAGTAAAACCAAAATTCTACTTTCCGTGTCGAAATCAGCTGTTGCATTGATCCCTTTTTGAAGCTCGTCACCAATTACACCTTTTGTACCGAAGTTGCGTGTCGCCGTACATAAAAGAGCCTTTATGCCCAGGATGATCGGTACCTGCCAATGAAGCGACTCGACTTATGGGCCCGACATGTCCGATTCTCATGGGGCAGCCACGGAGAAAAGAAGCTGCGAGGATTCGACTCATTATTTCTAACAAACTTATATAATTTTTCAAGTCCGCCGCAGTCGGAAATCCGTTACTTTGTGATCTTGAGTGTGCGGCATGTGGCGTAATTATTGTGATGTCACAATACAATCCTGGAGGGTTGGAGATTTTTTCCCATCATTATCTACGCAAGGGATGCAATATGGTACATTATCAGATACGGATCCGACTTTCACTTTTTTT
Source organism: Adelphocoris suturalis (assembly GCA_030762985.1). Lineage (NCBI taxonomy): Eukaryota > Metazoa > Arthropoda > Insecta > Hemiptera > Miridae > Adelphocoris > Adelphocoris suturalis. The sequence goes on from CM061042.1 coordinate 114,435,306, forward strand.
ATTGTATGGTGGTTTTGAATTTGCAACAAACAATGCCTTGCGATTATAAGGATCAGGTATGTGAGCGAGCACATTATTGCCTTGTCCCTCTTTGATTACCGTGCAGGTGTGATTGTATTTCAATTATTGTCATTACTCCTATATTAATACATAGGGTACCCAGCTAACTATGTACCCTCCATTCATTTTCTTGAATTGGGAGCCGAGGAATAAAGAGCCAACGCCATACCTCATAATTTTTTTCATATAATTAAAAAAATAAAATGGTGCGCTGAGCACATATGTAATGTGCAACTTCAAATGCGAAACCTCTTATTTTCAACTCAGATTCAGGAAATACGTGAAATTTCACAAATGAATAATCCATTGCTCAGTTTTACCCAACTTTTCGTAGAAAAGAGGGTGGTTCAGCCGTCGGTACGGCAGCACTTGGGGGTGGGGATTGAATTTTAGATATTTTTTCATGTTTTTATAGATTTTTAAGCAAATATTAAGTAATTTATGTACGTTTTTCCGCATAATTTCGTGCAAAAAATTTTCAATGTCCTAGTTAATCGTTGATGATGTTGTTTTGACTGGAACTTAATATTTATTAAGTTAACTCATTATAAAATATTATTACTTAAAACTTGAAAATTAAACTTAAAATATTATTACTGAAACTTATTAGGTTGGCCGTTTTTAGTCCTTTTTAGGACGTCTCTCCGAAGCTAGGTCACACGGACAAGGCTTTTTATTTTAGAGGGTCGACCTAATGGAATCGATCCAGGGGGGTGGGGGACAACCCAAGCGTAAGAAAAAAATAACCACTTACAAATCCGTTTCAGACCATTCTAAGACCGAATCCGTGAAAAAAACCATAGGTGTATGTCTGTATGTGTGCATGAGTGCGTGCGCGCGCGTGCGCGTGCGCGTGTGTGTGTGTGTGTGTGTGTGTGTGTGTGTGTGTGTGCGCGCATGTGTGTGTGTGTTTGCTGCCACATATTTTGTCGACGCTGCCCAGGCCACAATTCTAAACCGATTTTCGAGATTCTTTCTTTGTTCGATCCTAATTTTAGTCTAGTTTTTTTTTTTTTTTTAAATCTCTTTATTAATGAATGAAATACAATTACAACTTTACTGTATGCTGCTTAAGCTCAAAGCTTGTCTGCAGCGACCACACACAAAATACAATTTATCTGAATGTCTCATCAACCGAGATATCTTAAAAAGCAAAATCATACAAAACTTCTCTTACTATATTTAATAACAACTAATGAAATTAAATTAAAAACAAAATCAAAGCTAAAATTAAAATCAAAATTAACCGCCAATAGAAAGAAAAAGAGAGAAAAACAACAATGCAGCCTGCTGATGAATAAAATTACTCATGCTAACCACAACTCGTTAGAAATCAAAAGGTTCGGGGACATTATTACATTTAACGTTTAACATCCAGTCATTCTTTCTTTAACAGGTGGACTCGCAGATTCTGTTTAAGTACCTTGAAGGTTTTAATTGTACCATCTTTAAAGGCGTCAGGAAGATCGTTCAACAGTTTTGGGACTAAGACCCCCCAGCATCTGTCACCATACTTATTATTAGTTCTCTCCACTTGGTACAGATTTCGCCTAACTGGATATTTATTGTACTTGACGTGTTTGTACTTATCTGAAAAGAAGTGATCCACTTAAGTTACATAATCAAATAATTTTGTTACTGTGAGACAATTTAAAATTTCAAATCTTTCTTTTCTAGATATATTACCGTATCTTTTGGCTAACAGGCATTTCAAAGTCTTGGCCTAGATACCTTCAATCTTATTCAACAGATAATGAGAAGCATGACCATAAACCCTTATTCCATACCGAATATGTGACTCAAACAAAGCCTGATACACTATTTTTGCCACATCCGCTGACATGTTTGGCCTAATCAGATAAACCTGAGCTGCACAACATCGAAGTTTTTTGCACAGTTCTGAGCAGGAGTTGTACAACAAACCTCGGAAATTTCGTATTCCGTAATGGAAGAGGGAAAATGAAGGGGGTAAAGCCAGAAAAACGTGTTTTTTTCGACAAATATTGTCGACGCTCCCAGGCTACAATTCTCAACCGATTTTCATGATTCAAATCTGGCTTGATTTCAATTTTAGTTTAGTTGTGCAACAAACCTTGGGAATTTCGAATTCACTGTCGAGGTGGGGGGTGGAGGGGATAATCACTGATTCATTCAGGCGCTACACAAGCTACAAATCTCATAGTGTTTATGTGCATAGTTGAGGGACAATGTATTCCACGTTAATTTCAACATATTGCGTCATTATTAACTACTGCGCATGCGCAAAAGTGTAATCCGAGGAACAAGGACTAGTTTTCATCAGATTTTGATTACATTTTCTGGGGATTGGTGGATTAGGCTGTAGATTTTACCCTACCAATTTCATTTTTCTCAAATCATTACTCCATTCTGCGCATGCGCTAACGTAAATTACTTCCATCGTCATTTTCCTTTTTTTCTAAACATCTTTACTGTGAAGCATACAATTGCGGGGTCTTGGAAATATATAAGTGTGAACCCTTCTCGGTAGCACAATACGCCATGTTCTGATCATATATTACATATGGGGTTTAATAATAAATTATAGGTCAATGATCTGCGTAGAAGGGCTATCTAACACAGAAATAATAAACCATCGTGTAATAATTTGCAGCGTTTTTTAATTACACTCCAACATTCCTCCCCAGGAACTGGGGCTTCTTCAGGGAAACGAAAATTCAAAATCGTAAAATATCTACTTACTTGTAGTTTTCAAGTTGCTGGGGAGTTGTAGTTTAATAAACAAAACCAATATAAGAACAGAAAGGTTTTTTGGTAAAGTACATAACCTATATTTTACTAAAAGGATTGATTTAAGATTTTTAAAAAAATTTGAGATGCGAGCGTGCAAGCATGAAGACCACCAAATTACGCGCATAATTGTGATCTAGGTATTTGTCCAAATAATGTATATCTTAGGAGGATTTGTTTAGAAAATTTTTGAGATGCGAGCACACAGACCACTAAACTATACTCATCATCCTGATCCATTTGTGCTCAAACCTACTTGTTTCGCCTTCATCGTTTGTCAACGTTAAAAACTATCATCTTTACCACAGGCACTTTTGGTAGTTTCTTACATACCTACGGGGTTTAATAATTATAGACCAATGATCTGCGTTATCTCTAACACAGAGATAATAAACCATTGTGTAATAAGTTGCAGTGTTTTGGATTCTACGGATCTTGAAACGTAAACCTAAAAATGTTCAGAAGGGGTTAAAAATTTGTTTTTCCTTGGTTGACTACAAAGGTTCATTATTGAAAATAATAAACCAAAATTAGTCTAATAATGCTCCACTATGTTTCAAGGTCACGGACTCTTGGGGTCCATTCGGGTGACGTTAAGGGCACGTTAGTAGTCACTCAAAACTCTCCATTATAAACCGATGCAAATTAAAGATTTTTATTTGTGGGGGTTCTCCTGTCACAACTGATTTCATCAGCCGCAGTTCGGTCAAATTTATTTCGGGGGCTCAACCGATTTAATTCGCAAGGAGGGAAACTGGTCCTATTGTCCAAATTTATTGTAATTGCCTTCCTGGAACACTGGGTGCACGCTCAGCAGAGGTATCGCCTCCCTGGGTGGTGCCGCAACGGCCAGATCACCGGGCAGGTGAAGAAGTTGTATTAATTAGGAGAACCGACGGAGGAGCTCGTAATCTCGCTACTAATCTTGCCCGAATCAAAGGAACCAGTCGGCACCTGCCCTACGAGATATCAGGGACGATCCGTTACTAGTGAAAATGGGCCATTTACGTCAAAGGAGCATCTTCAAGTAAGTCTAGCGGCTGGTCGAGAGGATTTCGAATGTTCCCTGGAGGTTCTTGACTCTGGTCAGGTCGGGAACACGGGCTCGGATTTGAGAAGGTGAATAAACTGAACATCGAACTTTATCGAGCTCAATGGAGCCACTCGAATAAAAATGAAACAGATTCGGATGTCATTGAATAGCCGATGAGATGTCGAGATACAACCTCGACATCAAACCATCTGCCACGGTGGGTGGGCAATTTAGCTTCTTCATTCATTGCAACACAGACGTGCAGATTTTGTGGGTGGCTAAATGTAAAGAAATCATTGAAAGAATGTGCCATGTGGATCCTCACGAAATTACCACAATAAATAAAATCAGTAGGAAAAAGCTCAGTGATACATTGAAGGAACAGGAAAAAATGTTTTGGTGTGGCTCGAGGAAAGACAAGTGGAAGTGTCCAGCATTCGGTCTACATCAGACTATCTTTTTTTTCGATTTAGCGAATTTTCGATGAAAATGAGGCTATTGCAATGGCTCGGAAATTTTTAAAATAAAAATTTTTGAAAAATGTCTTCATTGAAATCCGTTTTGAGGTTATTCTGAAACGAATCCTTGAGTTTAACACTTTTTCACACACAGACACACACACACACACCTCCACCTGAGAATTGAGATGAAAATTCCGTTCTAGTGCCAAACAATCAAACTTGTCAAACGAAAGGATGACTTCATTGGCCAGCACTTTGTGAGCACAATAAATTTGTCAAATTTCAAAAAATTTACTTAAAAAAACTAATTTGGCTAAAAACGGCTAAGAATTGATAAATTTAAACTTTTTTGGTAGAATATTGCTGAATTAAAGTTTATTAACTATAAAATATAACATTGAAAAATTCATGTACGAAATCATACTAAAAAATGCACTTAAATTCATTAAAATTTGCTAAAATATCGATAAAAATTGTAAAAAAAGCTAAAAAATTTAGCAATTTTATTATTTAGAATACTTTTTTGCCATAATATTAATAAAATTGGTCAAATTTCAAAAATGTGCTCAAAAATTACTAAAAATGACCACAAATGGCCAAAAATCGTTGAATCAATATTTTTATCAGAATTTTCGTCGAAAAATGTTTACCAACGATGAACTAGAACATTAAAAAATTTATTAACAAAATTATGGTGAAAATTTTACCTAAATTTAATTAACATTTGCTGAAAAATCGATTTAAAAAACCTGAAAAACTACTGAAGATCTAAGATCTGTTTTAATTCGTAGAATATAAGTTAGAACGTGTTTATTTGCCACAAAATTTGTGTTTTACAATTTCATTGCACTCAAAGTGCTCAAATTTGAGAAAAAAGTAACATAATAGAATACGATGATCTAAGAAAATTCGATCATAGGGGCTTAATAATAATTAAAGACCTGCGACCTCTTAATATCCCTCAATATACCTCTTATCAGACCTCTTAATTATGATCTGCGTGAAGAGCTATCTAATACAGAAATAATAAACCTTTGTGTATTAATTTGCAGCGTTTTTTTAATTCTAATTTCTGATCCTACGCATCTTGAAACAAACCATCAAATTTTGAGAGAGGTTATTTGTTATTTCAAATTTATTTAATTTATTTTTTTCTATTTATTTATTTTTATTCTTTTCTTGGTCGATTACAAAGGTTCATTATCAAAAATAATAAACCGAAACGGAGTTATGTGACTTCCATGATAAACTATACTCTTACAAGCTAAAAAAAAAAAAAAAAATATTTACCAGATTTAATGAGAATTATATAAATTAATCAACCCTTATTTGCATAGTGAACCATGTTTCTTCATAAGGTCTCAAGATTTATGTACGCGATAAGAGATGCGCTTGGCTCGAAAGAGGTTAAGGCAAGAGGCATAATTAAGAAGACGAGAGTTCGTGAAAGAGTTCTTTAATTGATTAATTGAAAACACGAATCGAATTAGCATAACTCAGCGTATGATATCGGACGTTATCGATTTCCCGAAAAATGTGACTCTCTGTCACCACCGACGACCAGTTCGTCCTTGCAGACTCCATCGTTTCGGCAATAGATTTAGAAAGTGACTTCGGATAACGATCGCGAATATGGAAAGGAAAAAAAAACGGTCCCTGCACAAGGCGGTTGATCCCCAATTAAGAGGATCTGGGTCAGACCCGCATTTTTGATGCACTTCCTGAAAGAGTGAGGTGACCGTGGTGCAGCGGTGAGGGGAGCGGGGGGAGACCAGATTTTTAAGGTCCTTTCAAACTGTCCCATTAATAATTTTTGGAGTAGCCTTTAAACCGGTGTTTGAAGTGCATTGTGAAAGTGTCTACAGGTGCAGCAGAACCGCAGGTGCAACCTGCATCCCGGCCCTACGGTCAGTTCGCCACCCCGAGCATAATACCCATTAAATCTTACAAAAAAGGTGGTCTCACATCTTCGTTCCACCTTTTTTCTGAAGCCTTTTTTTGTTTCTAATCAGTTGTCTGGGTTTTCGAGTGGTCGTATTGATCTGAGTGTTATGGCGTTGGCTTTGACATCATGAGAACCGACCGCTTTCTGCATTTCGCGATTGAGCAACCGCGTTCAATATCGATATCCACTTTTCCTCCTTTTTTTTCTGACATGGATATACCTGTCTTAGGCCTGGGTGTCAGTCGAAAATATGTACTATCAAAACGAATGTAACAGCTTCATTGTTGTGTGTGTGTGTGTGTGTGTGTGTGTGTGTGTGTGTGTGTGTGTGTGCGTGTGTGTGTGTGTCCTTCCAGACAATACCTCTCCTTAGGATTGAGATAAAAATTCCGTTATTGCGCCAAAAAATCAAGCTTTCCAAACGAAAGGACGAGTTCGTTGGCCAGCATTTTTGGAACACGTTAAATTGATCAAATTACAACAAAGGTGGCTGAAAAAAATCACTAATAAATAGCACAAAACGGCTAAAACTCGTTAAATTTATATTTTTTAGCAGAATATTGCTCAAACAAAGTTCATTAACTATAAAATAGAACATTAAAAAAATTTGTGTAGAAATTTATGCTGAACAATGTACTTAGATTTCATTAAAATATGCTAAAAAATCGATAAAAACTGCAAAAAAGTTAAAAATTCAGAATCTCTTTTTGGAAAGCGGAATATTATTTAGAACGAGTTTTTTTTTTCCATTAAATTGGTAATCAACAATTTCTTTTCATTCAAAGTCCTCAATCTTCAAAACAAATTACCATAAAGATAGTACGATAATATACGAAAATTCGCTCATACGATCATGCTGCATGGCTGGAACTACTTTTGTACTATCATAATATGTATGTGTCTTTATTGAAATATATCTATCTATGTATCTATCTACTATGTATTCTCTCACTAGGGTTAATGAGGCACTAATAATTTGAACTTCAAATAATCGAGGCATACTCCAAGATTAGGAGCAAAAGTGACTTTTTTTTTAAATTGACATTGGGTTTTATTTAACCCATATAGCCACATCATATTAACAAATTGTAGTACATTACATCTTATATCGTCATTTACACATTTAGTACATCATTATTTTACAATTTCAAATTGTAGTAGTCAAATTTTTATCTTAACTTAATCGAAAACCATTCAGAATAATTTCAAATTGCATTCCAGCGTCTCTGGTCATTTGTAGTATTGCTTTTAATTGACTGTTTGTTGCATTTTAGAACATAACACAGAATCGTTTCTCTTCTAATGTTTTTATCCATTCCTTGCGTTCTTCTGTGTGGAATGGGCAGATCATCAACTTATGTTCTACATCTTCCTCTTCTTCGGGGCAATGGTCGCAGTTTGGCGTGTCTTTCACAGGTACCATATGTAGAGAGCGGTTCATCATTCCATGTCCTGTTCTCATCCTTATCAATTGCAAAATATCCTTCCTTTTAAAAAGTTTACCCGTAAACTACGGAGTTTTGGAGAGAGAAGGTTGGATTTGATAGTGGTTGTAGCCCTTATCCAGGGAAACTCTTTCATACTCCTCCTGCCATTCCTTCATCATCGCATGCTTTGTCAAGCGAAGGGCATCTGGTAAAGGGACTAATGTGTCGCCGTTGATCTTGGTCAACGTACTTCCATATTTGGCTGCACAATCAGTAATCTCATTTCTTTTTACCATTCAGCCAGGCATGCGGATTTGTAGTCGGTCAGCCCGACTATCGTTCTCTGCATTTCGTCCCTTAATCCTATGTTCACCCCAAGCATGATAGCGAATAATTCCGCACTTCAGATTTGGAAGGCAGAAGGTACATTTTTTGAAAAGGTTTCCCGCATTTGTGGGTCAAAGATACCAATGCCAATTCCAGATGGTGGTTTTGATGCGTCGCAGTATATTTTATAATGTGTAGCGTAGCATGTATTGATGGTTTCCTGCGTTATTGTTGTCAGCTCCCTGGTCCCGTAGGTTTACTTGCTCATTTTTATTCCAGGGATGTTGCTCTCGATTCTTAGTCGAACCATACTCAACGGAGTACTTAGGGAGTAAAGGAGTGAGCCACTCGATGTCTGTAGCTGGTCATTGTTCAAGAGTTGGCGTACTTTAGCTATATCATGATAGCCACCCCGTGGAGTGATGAATTCTCCCAATTCAGACCATTCTTTAACTTTTTGATGTTGTGGTTGTGATTCATCAGCTAGGGTTTTCATTATATTTCTTCTTATCAGCATTTTTCTGCATAGTGGTAGGGGTGGGTCAGCCGCCTCCGCAAGCAGCGCATTAATTGTTGTAGTTCGGAATGCCCCAATTGCGTTTCGAACTCCTGCATTCTGTACTGCGTTGAGTTTGGTGAGCGATCGGGGTTGGTTTGCAGTTGTATCCGCTACTTGTCCTCCATAATCTAATTGTGCTCTCACACAAAAGTGACCTTTACAGAGTAGAAATCGCTGGTACGTGGTTGAACTCTCACAGGTTGAACTCTTCACGAAACCCAAAACTCTCATTGCTCTTGAAGAGATGGCAAAGATGTGTTCTGAGGTTGTCAGCTTCGGATCAAGCAGCGGAAACGTCATCACAGAGCATGATGAACTATAAACCATCTTAGGTGTATAATAGTAGAATAAAAACAATCGTACCGCGACAAGGTGAAGTGAATTCCGCCATATGCAAAAAAATTAAGTGCCATTTTTTGAGAAATACGTTTTTTTAAAGGATTCGGACCTTACGTGCCATAAGACAGCTGCTCATGAAGTTTCTGAGCGATAGAAGAGCTCCGAGCGGTTCGTTTATCAATTTCAAACCAAACTAACCTAAGTGCCCATTCTGCTGCACAACGTTACTTGCGTTGCTATGCTTCCTCCAAGATCCCCCGATCGGTGTTTTTCACACGGGAATGAACCAATAATAAAATTAGTGAAAATTAAGATTCTCTTCATTCGGTTTAACTTTGCACACATACCAAATGTATTGTAGGAGACAACTGACATGTATCAACCTTGGGATTCATATCGACGATAGCGGTGAAGAGTTCCGAACTAAACTAAATCACTCGCGACGAAGTTGTGGAAACCCATTACAAAACGGAATTTAGTGAAAAACGTTGTCTATTTCCACGAAAAATAAAGAGTTACAATGTTAAATCGATTTCGACGGTTAGGCCATCATCAGTAACAAACAATAACATTGTAACTCTTTATTTTTCGTGGAAATAGACAACGTTTTTCACTAAATTCCGTTTTGGTGAAGAGTTCTTCTACTTTTAGGACGAGACAGAGGGAGTTCGGGGCTGTAACGAAATCGGCCACTGTATTCATAACTACTCATACAGCAAATCTTAAATCGCCCAAAACAAAAACAATCTTCTGGTCTGATAACGGTGGGGGGCGAAATAAAAACCAGGGAATTTCGGCCATGTTTGTGCTAAAGTCGGTAAAAATAGATACTATTAGATTTTTACATAGGTAACTAAAAATAGTATAGAATTCAGGGGTTTCTAACCTACGGCCCGCGGGCCACATCAGGCCCGCGAGCAGATTTTGACCGGCCCTCGGGAAAATTACTAACTGAAAAAAGATTTTTTTATTTGAAAATATATTTTCCTTCAAAAACTTTTACCGGTAACTACGAGTACAGTAATCGTCTCTATTGACATGGATATGTCTTTGCTCGGGGGGGTCATCCAAAAATTTTCGTGACGCAAAAAATATGTCACAATTTATAATGATGTTCACGTACAACCAATCCGTTGCTCGGGGAATGGAACTTCCGTAGTTTTCATCGCACAGAAATCGTTCGCCACTCGTTGGAAAGCGCTTGATTTATGTGATAAATGTTCACATCTCAAGCTACCAATTTCCCCCTCCTTACGTACCTGGTTACATTCCTAAACTAAGTTGATTGGACTATAAACAATTTTAATAAGCCGGTTACAATATTCTTAACGTAAAGCAATTGCATCATTTACTCCACTCCATAGGAAACATTATCATCCTCTTGACAACAGTCGACTGTAAACAACAACTCATTGTAGTGGCTTCTCTCCACAGTTATTTTCAACATTTCTTTAAGTAAACCGTTGTTTTGTTGGAATTAGTCGGGATGCGGCCCAGGGAAAATAAATGAAATTATTTCATTTATTGTTTTATTTGATAACGTTTCGTCCTCTTACTGAGGACATCTTCAGATGTTGGTGTGTCCAGGAAAAAATTTATAAACATCCGAATATAACGGATTTGTCAAATAAAACAGTGGCTCACCAAGTCAATTCAAAGTTGAGAAAGCAAGATTTGAAGATGTCCTCAGTAAGAGAACGAAACGTTATCAAATAAAACAATAAATGATATAATTTAATTTATTAATGAAAAATCAGGCTATCATGAACATAAAAATGATAGCGCCTGTATTGGAGAATTAACTTTAATAGTATGTATATTATTGTGTCTCCATTATTGTATGTAGGCTTATTGTGTCTCCAAGAATAATAGAATAAATTCTTTATCCTACATTTCGTCGCCTACAGTCCAAAGTTAAAGGATTGTTTTACAACTCTCGAGGACAACCGTTATGAAATCCCCAATCAAAGACATATCCATGTAACATGGAATCTGCTTGTAAAGCAGATATTAGAACTCGTTTACGAGTTTATTTTTGTCCCTTCCGTTCTCGATAAGTGTCATCAGTAAACCAGCAGCGATCAGCCATTCAGTGTTTCGCACGGACTGTAATCCACCACATTGTAAGGGCAGAAAGATTACCCCGACTGTACCCATGTTAAAAATGTATGGGTATTTGAAGTAATCATTGACATTTTTAGTGAAAGTAGGCCTAAGTAAAAATCATTAATAATTGCCTTACTTAGGTCTGGTATATTTTATTTTATTTTTTATTTATTTATTTATTTAAGTTGTAATTACAATAAAACTTAAATAATTTAAGGTAATAATGGTTCAACTTTATTGCAAGACAGAAGGCTGAGAGCCTGTAGCGCCCTACAAGAGTAGCGCCAAACTAAATGAAAAATAAAGCGTTACATATACAACCGTTGAAAATACTCGTAAAAGAAATCCATTCACCATTGAATAAATGAAAAAATAAAGCGTTACATATACATCTGTAGAAAATAATCGTAAAAGAAATCCATACACCATTGAATAAACTACTACTCAATAAACTATCTCAACTTACACCTTACTAAACATGTATGCTACGAATTATATTCTCTGCTCCCTCTATACCTAGATTAATTAGCCAGTCATAAATTTTCTTTTTATAGGCCACTCGTGTACATAATAGTGGAGATTTTAAGGGAGAATCCACAACTCGAAGAACAATATAAATTATATAGTTCGGACTCCTTGTCGTGTTTTGTTCTCAACATTATTTTTAACTATCTTAAAAGAATATCATTTGAGTTATCCATCAACAAAGATATATAAGGGAATATAGCTACTTAGAAAACTAAGCACAGAATATCTCAATAACCACTATTGAGCACTCTTAATTAAAACAAAACTTCGTTAATGTATGGTGGGCGGGGGGGGGGGGGAGGAAATATTAGTAAATTGTTGGCCCTCCTTGTCTCAAATATTTTATAAGTGTGGCCCTTCAGTAAAAAAGGTTGGAGACCCCTGGTATAGATTATATAAAATATTAGAGAAATTGTGTGTTTTTATTTTTTCAAACTGTTTTACGTCTCATGATTTCCTTACATTTTATTTACTTCTTTTAAATACAGTTGGTGCAATACAAGTTTTGATTACCTATCTACTTCATATTCAACGCTTTCTTCAACATTGTGATATAAGAATCAGAACAGAGGATGAAATGTATTCAATCAACTAAAATTTGACCTTCCTGGTTACCAAAATAAATTATACACGGGGATGGGCACTAAGGGTGTTTTGGTTGGAATTCGCCATAAATAGGATACCTAGTTTTATATGTTGATTTATTTACTAATTAAACAATAATAAAATGTACAACAAACAACAGACATGGAAAACTACAAAAGACACTTCAATCATTTTTTTGCTCAACTATCAACAGTTTATTTGGGTCTGCTGGACAATTTTATAAATGGCACTTAGAATGTCTTGCATATGGCGGTCTTTATGTACCAATTGTAATGAGGTTACCCGACGACACCAATTAAATAGCAAGGTGAACGACAGTATGATAACGGTAATTAAAAGTACCTACAGCTAATTAATTTTCTCACACCTTCCACTCTTCCATCATCCTGAACGTTAACGTAACGCACCAACCTAACGTTCTACGTTCAACGCACCAACTTAACGTTCCACGTTTATCACATCGCTAACGTTCGCATCGTTAATTGGCGTCGTCGGGTAACCTCATTACAATTGGTACATGACCTTGTTGCGGTATGATTGTTTTTATTCTACTTATAATAACGAGATTTTCTGAGTTGGGCTGCTTGTTTCATTAACCAAGTGAAATAGTACCACAATAGGTCGAAAAATTCCTGATTCAGATCAAAAACAGGACTGATTTTAGCATGTGAGGTCCCTCAGCAAAAAACTTCGCCTCCATAACTTGTAAATGTATTCTACGTGTTCTAGAAGGTCTTCTCGAGTAGGTATCTTTGTATTCACGTAGAAATGAATCGCACTGGTATGAGCGGTCCGATCAGTTTTTCGGGTGTTCAGTTCCGTGACGGAGACCGGATTTCCGAAGACTTCCCGCAGGCACGCGTCCCGGTGGTTGTCAGTTCAAGTGTTCGTCCCGCCCGCCACGTTTCTCCTACTGGAAACCGTGAAAAGCGGACAAACATACGGACAGACAGGCAGACAGAGAAAAATTGAGAAACTGGTATCAATCGTCTACAAATAGCATGCAACGGAAAAGAAACGCAAAATTTCATGATTCTAATCAATCTACAGACAGAAATAATTACGATTTTATAAGTAAAGATGTACATTTTTGTAGACTGTTCACCGTTACAAGATGCGTAGATTCCAAATGCAGAACACCATCTTGTCAATAATCATTAAATGAAATCTTTTATTGATTATAGGCAAGTTAGTAAAGGATATAGAAGTTATAATAAACTCGATTTTGTGAAGTCTGGATTCCACTGGAATCACATAAGCTCATACAATCGTATAGTTATAAGGGCGATTTTCGATGTTTTAGTGGTTGCGATTCACTCCCGTGATGATGTTGTCGATTTGCTAGAAATGTCATGCTGCACGACCCGATTTCTTCTCGAGTAGATCTTTGTATTCGCGTAGAAATGTATCGCTCGGGTATGAGCGGTCCGTTCAGTCCTACGGGTGTTCAGTTCCGTGACGGAGACCGGATTTCCGAAGACTTCCCGCAGGCACGCGCCCCGGTGGTTGTCAGTTCAAGTGTTCGTCCCGCCCGCCACGTGCTCTGCCGTCTCCTATTGGAAAACGTGAAAAGCGGACAAGCATACGGACAGACAGACAGACAGAGAAAAATTAAGAAACTGGTATCAATCGTCTACAAATAGCATGAAACGGAAAAGAAACTCAAAATTTCATGATTCTAATCAATCTACAGACAGACATAATTACGATTTTGTAAGTAAAGATGTACATTTTTGTAGATTGTTCACCGTTACAAGATGCGTAGATTCCACACGCAGAACACCATCTTGCCTATAATCATTAAACGAAATCTTTTATTGATTATAGGCAAGTTATAAAAAAGGATACAGAAGTTATAATAAACTCGATTTTGTGAAGTCTGGATTCCACTGGAATCACATAAGCTCATAAAATCGTATAGTTATAAGGGCGATTTTCGATGTTTTAGTGGTTGCGATTCACTCCCGTGATGATGTTGATGATGATGATGTAATTCGCACGACTGATTTCTTCTCGAGTAGATCTTTGTATTCACGTAGAAATGTATCGCAAGGGTATGAGCGGTCCGTTCAGTTCTACGGGTGTTCAGTTCCGTGACGGAGACCGGATTTCCGAAGACTTCCCGCAGGCGCGCGTCCCGGCGGTTGTCAGTTCAAGTGTTCGTCCCGCCCGCCACGTGCTCCGCCGTCTCCCATTGGAAACCGAATCCGTGACCGAGGTTACCCACCGTTAAATAATGTACCTACCGACTAGCTACTCCAATTAAGCATCTGCTTTTCCCTCTGCTGCGCCCTCCATGACCGGCAGATTGGTCTGAGCTCTGCACAACACCTAATGCCCGTTACACCGGAAATAAAATGATAAAGTTTCGGTGTGGAGATTCTCCACACGCCTTCATACACTCCAAGCCCCAGGTAAACGTTCAGATGTGGTATCGTTTCATTCAAAATACACATCTCAAAAGAATTAAGGGACACCATTTTCTAGGGTGTACCAGGGAAAGATTTCCCTTGTAGACACCAAAGACCCCAGATCAATCGGACAAAGTTACCATTATATCTCATGATTAGGTACCTAGGAGGTGCCCTAATGGAGATTGGATTCACAGTTTTTTTGTCATGGATATATCTTTTGGCTGGGGGTCAAGGAATTTTTCGCGACACTTTTTTTTCCCGACCGACACTTTTTTTTCCCGACCGGCAAATTTTCTATTGATTTTCACGTACAACCAAGGCGTTACTAGGGAAGAGTAACTTTGCAAACATGTTGCTATGCTTGCACTTCCTTTTCAACGGACCACTCTGGCTCAAATGAACTATTTATATAAGGGTGCAACAAATTTCAATGAGCTACCTAAAAAGATAAGGAAAAAAATCTTGGAGGGGAAGGTAAAGCGAATTTACTCGTTCCTACACGAAATTTATTCATAAGCAGAATAATAATAATTAGCAATAAGAATGTAATATTTAATAAATAAAAATAAGAAGATAAATGATAATGTGTAAATAATAATTAGAAATAGTATTTTAAATCAATTTTTGTTAATTTATAGATACTAACAAAAAGACTTTCTGGACTCTAGACCCCGCCACGAGCTTTATGCTCATATGCTATAATTTCCAATAAATAAAGTTGTGTGAATTTATCCTATTTTTACATGCAATATCATAATTTCATTTTTTAATTGATTGTAATGAAGAATATGGAAATAAATTTAATAAAAAAAAATAAAATAAAAATAAATTGTTTTTATAGTAGGAAAATCGTTCGCCACTTTTTGGAATGCTCTCATTTTACCACGACATTTCATGACCTCTAAGCCATTTTATTGTCAAGGAATGCTGATTTATCACTCTAAGTTAAAAACTAATATTGTTTTGTAACCATAATGGAATAATCTTGTGAAAAGAAGGCACTACATGGTTGGTATACAATTGAGTAGTAGGTACCAACTGTTAAGCAGTAGGTACTAGACATATCCATGATCTTTTGTTTTTCCCATCAAGGGAGAAATTAAAATGCTTGATTTATAAGTAAAATTCCATTAAAAACCTGATAAATTTGATTCTCCACACATACCTTCATTGTCACTTGACTGTGGGTGCGAGGACGGGTAGTTTGACATGAATATGTCTTTTGGCTGGGGGCCAAAGAATTTTTCGCGACACTTTTTTTTCGCGACCGAAACTTTTTTTTTCTCCACACAAAATGCAACGCTCCGGCACTTTTCCTATTGATTTTTACATACAACCAATGCGTTACTAGCGAAATGTAACTCCCGTAGTTTTAATAGCAAGAAAATCGTTCGCCACTTTATGGAATGCTCTAATTTTATCATAACATCTTATGATCCCTAAGCCATTGTTGGGTCAAGGAAAGCTGATTTATTACGCTAAGTTATAAACTAATATCAATAAGAACCATAATGAACTAATAATGCGAAAAGAAGGCACTATATGGTAGGTACTATTGAGTAGTTGGTACTTGTAAGCAGTAGGTACTTGACGATGAATAGACCACTGATTTTTCGTGTTGACATGGATATGTCTTTTGGCTGGGGGTCAAGGAATTTCTTGCGACGCTTTTTTTTGTCATGGATATGTCTTTGCTCTGGGGGGTCTACCAAAAATTTTCGTGACGCAAAAAATATGTCACAATTTCTATGATGTTCAAGTACAACCAATGCGTTGCTAGGGGAATGGAACTTCCGTAGTTTTCATCTCACAGAAATCGTTCGCCACTCGTTGGAAAGCGCTTGATTTATGTGATAAATGTTCACATCTCAAGCTACCAATTTCTCCCTCCTTACGTACCTGGCTACATTCCTAAACTAAGTTGATTGGACTAAAAACAATTTTAATAAGCCGGTTATAATATTCTTAACGTAAAGCAATAGCTAAACTAAAAACAATTTTAATAAGCCGGTTATAATATTCTTAACGTAAAGCAATAGCATCATTTACTCCACTCCATTGGAAACATTATCATCCTCTTGACAACAGTCGACTGTAAACAACAACTCATTGTAGTGGCTTCTCTCCACAGTTATTTTCAACATTTCTATAAGTAAACCGTTGTTTTGTTGGAATTAGTCAGTATGCGGCCCAGGGAAAATAAACGAAATTATTTCATTTATTGTTTTATTGGATAACGTTTCGTCCTCTTA
The DNA here is from genome assembly GCA_030762985.1 of Adelphocoris suturalis. Classification (NCBI taxonomy): domain Eukaryota; kingdom Metazoa; phylum Arthropoda; class Insecta; order Hemiptera; family Miridae; genus Adelphocoris; species Adelphocoris suturalis. The sequence continues at coordinate 114,452,132 of CM061042.1, forward strand.
CTGAGGACATCTTCAGATCTTGGTGTGTCCAGGAAAAAAATTATATACATCCGATATAACGGATTTGTCGAATAAAACAGTGGCTCGCGAAGTCAACTCAATGTCAAGAAAGAAGATCTGAAGATGTCCTCAGTAAGAGAACGAAATGATAAATGAAATAATTTCAGTTATTAATGAAAAATCAGGATATCATGAACATAAAAATGATAGCGCCTGTATTGGAGAAATAACTTTAATAGTATGTATAGTATGCTTATTGTGTCTCCAAGAATAATAGAATAAATTCTTTATCCTACATTTTGTCGCCTACAGTCCAAAGTTAAACAATTTTTTTACAACTCTCGAGGACAACCGTTATGAAATACCCAATCAAAGACATATCCATGTAACATGGTATCTGCTTGTAAAGCAGATAGTCGAACTCGTTTACGAGTTTAGAAGTAGGTATGTAGTTCCTTACAGTGATTTTCTTCGAACGACGAATGAGAGCGAATGGGAAGTTAACGAAGAAAGTTACGAAATAATGAATTGATGTGACGGGGACGGAACATCATCCTCAGATCCTGGATTCCTCTTAAAAGACGGTAGTGATATCTTCCGTGAGGGGGATGACATAGTTATGCGTTCGTTCAGCATAAATCTCACATTCATGTCCACCGTTTAATTGATTCAAAAAATGGTGCCTGAAAATTATTTGCATAACGCTTCCTCATCGATGGTTCAACTTCACCGATCGGTAATTAACGTTCCTGGATCGATGGCTGATCGATACTTGACGTTCAAGGATAAAGCATATTCATATTTTGTAATTTTGGCCGAAGGCTCCAAGTAGAACTCACGCGAGGCGCGACGCGCCGGGTTTTTTTTTACACAACTTTTTGTAGAAATGGGGCATTTCAGCCGTCGGCACGGCGGCACTTGGGGGTGGGGATGCATTTTCTTTGCGTTTCAGAGGGTGTAGAACACGATTACAATAGTCATTCATTTTCAGATTTCTTTATATATATATTATATATATTTATGGACAAAATTTTGTGGTCACTACTCCTCCGAAACCGCTGGTCCGATTTGGACCAATTTGTGATATTTTTTTTTTTTTTTTTTTTTTTTTCGTGATTTATTTATTGCAACTGAAACATATACATCTCATCTAGCAATATTACATTTCATGTTAGGCTCACTAAGGGGGGAGGTTTACAGCAAAACCTGGCCCATACTTGTATCAAGTACAGTTAAAAGAACACTGGATTACACTTGCACTATTTGCACAGCACAGTTAGGTCCAGAGGTTTATTTCTCTTGAGTCGCCGAAGTTCTCCTTCGTTGTTTAAAACGTTGAGCATCTCCAGGTTCTCGTGTTTGTGGAGGCGATGTTCGTGCTTCCTTGCATATTTGGCGATAATTTCGGTGACCGTTTCTACCCTCAAGTCTCGATGAATATCATCATTCCGCATGAACCAGGGGGCCTGAACTATACTTCTCAGTATTATATTTTGTCGGGTTTGGATTGTTTTAATATTTGATTTTTTCGCACAACCCCAAAGCTGAATCCCATAGGTCCAGATAGGGCGCAGTATCTGTTTGTATATGAGTAATTTATTGTGTAGTGAGAGATGGGAGTTCCTTCCCATCAACCAGTACATCTTTCTGAACTTGATTTTTAGTTCCTGATTCTTTTTTTCAATGTGATATTTCCAGTTAAGTTTGGAATCAAGGTGCATCCCTAAGTATTTTACAGTGTCAGAGTATGGAATTTTATTTGAGTTGATCTCAACTTCTGGGGCTATGATTTTTCTATTAGTAAAGTTGATATGCACTGACTTTGTTTCATTTAGTTTCATTCTCCACATCTTGGTCCAATTGACAACCTTGTTAGTGGACGTCTGTAGATTGCGAGTTGCAGTTTCAGCGTCATCTCCAACAGAGAGGATGGCAGTATCATCTGCAAAAGTAGCTACAGTTGTGTTTTCCTGTTGTGGAAGATCTCGTGTGTACAGCAGGTAAAGTACTGGGCCCAGGACACTGCCTTGCGGTACCCCTGCTTTTATAGGCTTCAAGACAGAGTACTGGTCACCCTGCTTTACCCTGAAGTGTCTGTTCGCTAGGTAGGATTTTAGGAGTAAGTAAAACTGTTTTGGGAGATCCCTGTGCAGTTTATACTCAAGTCCCTTGTGCCAGACCTTGTCAAATGCCTGGGCCACGTCCAGGAAGATACTGGCACATATTTTTTTACCTTCTAGAGCCTTTTCTATTATGTTAGTGATTCTATGAACTTGATCTAGCGTAGAGTGGCGTTGCCTGAAACCGAATTGGTGGTCTGGTATCAATTTTCTGTCTTCAATAATTGGTTTAAGCCGTTTGAGCAACAATTTTTCGAACAGTTTTGATAAGACAGGGAGGAGGGATATGGGTCGGTACCCCGTCTTCTCATTTGGTGATTTTCCTGGTTTGGAGATCATTATGACTTCCGCTACTTTCCACTGGGAAGGTACGTGTCGTAACCTGAACGTGGCGTTGATGATATGAAGTAGTTTTGTTATAGCCTTTTCAGGGAGCTCTTTCACAATTCGACCGGTTATCAGGTCATAGCCTGGGGTCTTTTTAGGATTAATGTTGCCCTTAATTTCATCTTTGAGTTCTTTTAACGTAACGGGCCGAATATCAAGCTCATCCGTTTTTTCTATCAGTGTTGCGTTTTCTTCAGGTGTCTGCACTGGAAGAGGTTGAAAAGTTTCATAGAGATGATCTGCAAAAAGTTGAGCTTTCTCTCGGTTACTTCTGGCCCATGTCCCGTCATCCTTTTTGATTGGAGGAGAATGAACTTTAGGTCTATTTATATTTTTGGTTACCTTGTAGAGGGAGTATTCGGTGTCTTTCTCTGCAGTTAGGTTACTCAAAAAATGTTCAACTGATTGGTTATCTATTGATCTAATAAGATATTTAAGTTTGTTACCGAGTCTATTAAGAATAGTTTTGTTTTCAGGGGTTCTGTTATTCTTCCATTTCCTTCTGGCTTTACGTTTGGCGCACAGGAGATCCCTTACTTCTAACGGATATGATTTCGAATTAGTGTCATAGTTACAGTTTTGGTTTATTGGGGTACATAACCAGGCTGCTTGTTGTATGTTATTGATGAATAAGTCGAGTTCGTCTTCCAGTTGTTTAGGGGTTTTCAGAGGAACTTTAAGGTCGATCGATGTTTCCAATTGCTGCCGGAAACAGGACCAGCAAGTATTTCTATTGAATAAACTCGGAGAATTTTCACTAATGATTACTTTTTCACTGATTGTTATTATGACAGGCGAGTGGTCAGAGGGTAGGTCATCGCTGTCCTCTAGATTTATGTAACCACTTGAGATACCTTTGCTTATAAAGAAGTCTATTAGGTCTGGGGTTTTGTTAGCATCCGTGGGCCAGTATGTAGGCCTTCCAGTTGAGAGGAAGTCGCACTTGAAAGAAGCTGCTGCTTCATACAACTCTTTACCTTTAGCCGTGGTTAATCGCGAACCCCAGAAGGTATTTTTGGCATTGTAGTCACCTCCTATTATAAAGTTGTTACCAAGCGATTTAAGAAGGACCGTATAATCATCTTTCTTTAAGTTAAACCTGGGGGGACAGTATATTGCGGCTATACTAAAGCTTTTATTATTGAGTTGTACCTTGACCGAAGTTACCTGCATTTTTTCCTCTTCGATTTTTGGTTCTTCATGGTGAGTGATGTTAGCTTTAATGAGAATTGCCGAACCTCCTCTAGCTTTATTACTTGGGTGTAACGTATGATAACACGTGTATCCTCTTATTTTGATGTATGACGTCCGAGTGAAATGGGTTTCAGAAATAAGTAAGATGTCTATCTTGTTGGAGTGGAGAAATAATTCGACTTCCTTAATGTGATTTAGCAATCCGTTCGCATTCCATGTTGCTATTCTTAAAGTCGGTCCCATTAAATCAGTCCATGGCTAGTAAGTCCTTTTTCTAGCTTAGTTATTCTTTCAAATAACTGTTTATTGGTATGTTTTTGTTCATCCAGTCTTTCCAGTATCTGTGCCAGCATTTTTTCTGTGTTCGACACATTAACCTCTTTTTTAGCAACGGTAGCATATGAAACCTTTGAAGTAGTTGCTCCTGTAATGGTTGAAGTAAGCGATTTCCGCCTATTAAAATTCCTCTCAACTGAAGCATCACGCTTGGTCTGTTCTTTCAGTTGGGGTTTAGTAATTTTGTTTCTCATTCTTTGTAGCTCCTTAGCTACCTCGCATCCTCGATAATTTGCTGGATGATTCCCTTTGCAGTTGACACATTTGGGGGAGTCCGCTTTGTTCAGGGTACATTCAGAAGTTTTATGCTTTCCAGCACATTTCACACAAGCAGATTCCTTCCCGCAGTAGGATTGGGTATGCATGTATGACTGGCAATTCTTACATTGGGGAATGAGTTTAGAAGTTTTTTTCACCGGCTCAATCTTCACAATTATGTTGAGAATGGCCTTAATACTATAGATTTTATTTACATCCTCATTTTTGTCGAAGGTTAACATAAAGAGAGGAAGAGGTTTATGAATGGTTACAATTTCACCACTGTCATTTTTCCTTTTCTCTTTCTTGAGAATGTTGGTAACATCCAGGATGGCAAGACCTTGCTCCTTAAGGTCTCCAATAATGTCAGTTTTCTCACATGTTTCATGTAATCCTCTAACCATGACCTTAATAGGTCTGTCTGCTTTGTCTTGATATGTGTACCACTGTTTTTTATCTGAACGTAGTTTGTCTGTAATCAGTTTCCAATTGGTTCTTGTATCTACGTTTATTTTCCAAACGTTATTATTGAGAGCAGTGACCTTGTATTGCTCTCTAGGGATATTCAGTAACATATCTTTGAGGGCTGCGTAGCTCTTTAGCCCTACAACATTTATGGGTGGTGGAGGAGGGTCCTTTTTAGGCTTAATCGTTTCTACCTTGGTTACCTTGGTTACGTCCTTGTCAGTCTTAGTCGTGTTGGTAGGCCATTCAACCTCCGGAGAACGCCGAGCCTTACGCTTCTTGCGGGCCCTTTTTAAGATCCAGTCAGTTTCTCTAGACAATTCGTCTTCGTCCGTACTGTAGGATGTAGGGACGTTGGGTTGAGTTAATTCCGATGTCCTTTGTTTTTCCTTTTGATTTTCATTTAATTTAACAATATGATCGTTAGCTTGACTGAGGTAATCGCATAAGTCAGTTATAATAGAGTACAGATGATTAAAAGCATCACTTACGTTGGGGTCAGCGAAGGCTCTTGTTGTTATGCGATGTTGCAATAACTCTTGCTTAGTTTGATCAACAATGTCCTGGAGCGTCGTCTGCTCGCCAGCGGCGTCCGCCTTGTCAGTCATCCCACTAAATAAACATTCCCAAACGCGAAGCGAAACATCAGTGTAATAAACCTTTATCGCGGGAGGTCGCTCCGATGTTATTCCAACGAGCTCTCGCACAAGACTGATTTGTGATATGATGTATTACCATGTCGGAACTTGAGCCTCGCTGACTTGGGTGATGATCAGCTGACCACGAGCCGTAATATCAATCCTAATGATGGCCAAATCGTGCTCAAATCTCTCCTAATTACCGTAGAACGTCGAAATTTGAACGGGAGCCTCTCTGGGCAAACAAGAGATGAATGACCTTACAGGCTCCATCCTGATCAGCTGATTGTGCTAAAACTTATGTCGTCTAACTGTTTACAACGAAATTGGATAGGGAGCCTTTCTACGACATCAAGGGAAGAATGACATTACGGGCTCCATCCACAGCTCCAGCTGATCGATTCAAATAGTTGGTTCTGCTAACGCCGTGTTTTTTTTCTAATCTCAAACACCGAGAACGGCTAGCGATATGAAGCTCCGGAATTTTTATCTTAATTCGAAGGAGAGTTAGCGTCTGGAATGAAACATACATATAGGTAAATATATATACAAGCGCAAACTTTAGGAATCGTTTCAGAATACCTCAAAATGGATATATACGAAGAAATTTTTCCAAAATTATTATTTTAAAAATTTCCGAGCCATTGCAATAGTTTCATATTCTACGAAAATTTGCTAAAAGACAAATTTAACTGTCTTAACATTACGTAAAGTGACTATGAAGCACAGCGAATGGATAAGTTAACCTTTTTTCAAAAATAATATGAATCAGCTGATTCTGCATAACTCGGACTCTTTTAAAATACCTAAGTTTTAACCCCCCCCCCCCCCCCCCCCCCCCCCCCCCAAATGCCTTATTTAATAAGAGATTATGTCAAACCAAAATAAACAATTTTCAAATGTTCTAGCTAAATATTTTGAAGTAACTAGTAGTATATCAACCACAGTAAGTAAGTATATAAACCACACTATCGCGTAAGCGGATCATCACTGTGACAATGTGAAATTCAGTTGATTCTTAAAAACTGAGAACCAAACTTGACGACATAATTTGCATTCAGATTGTTTGTATCTTCTTGTGAATGATATTGTGCCCGATATTTTGAGGATTACTTACGTGATTGATAACAACTTTTTGTTAAGGTAACCTACAATTTTTCAATTTAGAAAAATTTATTTCGAAATGTAATGGAAAGAAAAGACATGGGATGTTCATGAACAATGCTAGTAGTGACTTTATTGCTTTACGTTCGTAAAATATGATAGGAGTACCTACTGAAGGTAGGCACATAAGATAGCACCAAAATTAATAATTAAAAGTATTGCTATTGACCAGATGTTGAAATTTTGATTTGATGGGGTATTACACCCATTAGTCGAAAACTTAACTGCTGTTCTTTCAAACGAATATGCGGAAACGACGGGGATTGATTTCGCCTGTACTGCAAAAATTGGGGAGAGTATTGGGTAGATATTACCAGATTATAATTGATAGGTACCTAACATCAAAACTCGCGTTTGTAAATCGTATATTCATATTATATCAGTTCAATTATGGTACAGGTCGATATTAGGTATAGGTAGGAATTTTCTTTCCAATTAGTAATTCCCGACGGCGGTACAACCTAGTCAAGGCTCATGATTATATAGTGGTCCTTAATTCTCCTGGAATGATGTTGAATCTTTCATGTTAACAGACCTCGAAAGGTCGTATGAAGTTAGACAGTGTACTTGGTATTATTTTCAATAATCACCTATCTTTTGACTTTTACTGGATTTTCCATAGTTTTTCCTTCAAATGTTTTCATTGATCTCGTCAAAATAGTGTCCTATTAAATAATAATAATAATATAAAAAAAAGACAACGCGTAGATTGTACCAGTTCCCTCAAAATAGACATATATCTACTGGCTGGGTTAGCCCTCGAATCAGTGAGTTTCGGTAGGTAAATTTGTAGAGGTGGAAACGGGAGTTGGAATCTTGAAAACGGCCTAGCTCAAACTTTTTTTTTTTTTTTTTTTTGGTTCATGTCTTCCATGATAGCGGAGGCTTTGTTTTCACTTTCAGGAGAAAAAAATTTTTGGTCTCCAAAATCAAAATTTCCACTCGTATTTTATGTTTTAGACCATTCTGAACAACTTTGGTTCCGTGTGTGTGTGTGTGTGTGTGTGTGTGTGTGTGTGTGTGTCACCTCGGTGCCTCGGTCAGGTGTTGAAGGAGTAGTCGTGGGGCAGTAGACACCCTTTGCCGGGCCTGTCGGGGTAAAAATAAGAATCTGTATCATGTGGTGCAGCAGTATCCTCGTACGCGGGGGGTGATGGTTGTCGCCTCCGCGCGGTGCCCCCCGGACTGGAGGAGGGTGGGCGTAAAAGCCCCTAGCCCTTCTCTTGACCAAACGACAACCCCCAATCCAAGGTGGAACGTAGCGTACGCCGAGGGATGCGTGGCCAGAGGGAAGTCTGGTCGTTAGTATGCAGGCTCTGGGTACCAGGCGACCCCCAGTAGTAGTAGCCTTCCCCCCGTAACCCGGCTCTGCGGGGGGTGACTGTTTTTCCGGCGTTTATCAAACCTCAATGGATGATAAAGAAATATTACAAATTAAATTCCCCAGCCTGGAGTCCGAGGATGAGCTGTTGCGGAGCTCACCCCTCTCTCACCAGGAAGAGTCGCAAGACTCGCAAACCGGTGGCGAGGCCGCAAGGGCCTCCCCATTGAGCATCACTGACGACTTTAGAGCCGTCAGTATGAACATAGAGGATATGGAGGTGGAGGCAGGTGCTGCATGCCAAGAGCCTTCCGACATGTCCGCCCAGCCGTCTGCCCCTGCACTAGTCTCACATGAGATGCAGGGGCAGAAAGAGGCAGGGGTGGGAGTGTTGTCGGAGGCGGGCTCAGCTAGTGCCTCACACAAGGAGCAGGTGCCATCTGCTGGTGCTGTTCGTCCTGCGGGCTGGGTGGCCCTAAACAGCAGGCAGAAGAAGCACCTCAAAAAACTTCTATCCCAAGGAATTGGGATAGAGGAGGCCCGACGAATAGTGCAGCAAGTGCCCTCTGAGTCGGTGCCTGACAGAGGCAATAGGCCTCTGGGGGAGGGGATGGGCGTAAGCCAAGAAACCCCTTCTCAGGATCAATCCTCTGGGCTTGAGGGTAGAATTAGGTTCACCACAGGCCAGAGGAAAAGATTCAACCGCTTGGTTGCAGGGGGGATGGCACCAGCGGCTGCCAGGCTTGCAGTGGCAAATTCTGAGCCGCGCGAGCCTGACAATAACAAGCGCCCTCGTTCCTCTGGGGGCACGACTCCGGAGGACGTGAAGAGGCGTAAGGTGGACCAGCCCCCGGGGAATTCGTCCTCGACGGGTGGTCCAGCAGTCGGGCAGGGGGCAGGGAAACCCTTTTCCCAAGCCCTGACCGGTAGGAGGGTGGGGATTCTCCATCGTGAATTCCCCAGCTTCCTACTGACGAGCGAGCAGATGAACCTGATCCAGGACTCCATCATCCAAGGGATCAGGGGACTGCCGCTCGACGGGCCAAAACCCGCCTTTCTCTCAGCCAGCTACCGTAGGGGTTGGTTGAGTTTGATTTGTGCGGACGATGACACGGTGGCATGGCTGAGAGAACTCGTTGTCTCTTGCGCGCCGTGGGAGGGTGCGAGGCTTTATGTGGCAGAGGGCAGGGAACTTCCCAGGCCAAGGACTGCCACGGCCTTCCTCCCGGGTTGCGCAGAAGAGACTAATGAGGGCATCTTCCAGCTGCTGGAAAGGCAGAACAGGGGCCTAAGACCAGGGAGCTGGACGATCCTCAATCGGACGGACACAGGACCTAACGTCCTGTTAAATCTGATTGTGGACGAGGAGTCCGCGAAGACTCTGGAGGAGAACCCTGGTGTCCATGTCCGCTTGGGGCATGGGACGATTAGGGTCAAGAGGGCGCCTCCGGGGTCTGCGGCACAGGCAGTGGCTTCCCAGGGAGGGCTTCCTGAGACGGAGGCAGCAGTGCCTCCGGCGGAAGCTGTGCCCCAGGCGGTGCTGGGTGGGTCTGCTCGGGACACACCAGCACAAGAGTCTGGGACGCCCGCTAGGGGAGGAGAAGGGGAACCTGCGTCCAAGGCGGGGGCGCAGGGCCCTCCACCGGGGCAGTCGGGCCCATTTCGCCTCCTACCGGATCCGGTTGGGACGGTGCCGACGGGCGCCGGTGCAGCCGGAGGGGGAGGGGGTCCTGGCACTTCAGGAGGAGTGCGGAGGCCGGCAGGGCCTCAAAATTTCCCTGAAGGACGACGGGAGGGGGGGGGGGACGGGGCTCCGGCAATAAGGGGTTCCGCCCTCCACTGGCGTCGGGCCGTAGGGGGAAGGGGGAACGCCCCCCATTTACGCCCAAGAGGCAGTGGGGGAGGCAAAAGAAAAAGTAGTGCCTCCCACCACTCTTGATTAAAAAAAAAAAAAAAAAAAAAAAAAAAAAAATGAATAATACACATTTAAAATTTCTTCAAGTGAACTTGCACAGGGCAAGGGGCGCGTCGGCGGTCCTGAGCCACAAGTTCACATCGGAAGACCACCACATTGCCCTTATCCAGGAGCCGTGGGCCACTGAGGGCAATGTGATGGGACTATCTGCACAGAACAGAAAGGTAATTTTCCACCGCGGCAAGGATAGGCCAAGATCGGCCATTCTAGTAACTAGCCAAGTCAAGTATCTGACCATGCCTGAGTTCTGTTCCAGAGACCTCACGACTATACTGCTTGAGGACAGCAACGGAGGAAGATGTGTGGTCGCCTCAGCCTACTTTCCAGGGGATGAGGACGAGCCCCCTCCGGTGATGGTGCGGCAGCTAGTGACGCACTGCCAGAGACAACGGCTGCATCTCATCATTGGGTGTGACGCCAATGGTCATCATCTGCTGTGGGGATGCGACGACATCAACAAAAGAGGTGAGTCCATTGTCCAGTTTCTGGTGACGGAAAATCTCGCGGTCTTGAATAGGGGCAATGAGCCTACTTTTGTTACTCGGGCAAGGAGTGAGATTTTGGATATCACTGTGGCGAGTAGTTTCTATGCAAATAGGGTCACAGGGTGGCATGTGTCGGAAGAGGCTTCATTGTCGGACCATCGAATTATTGGCTTCCGGCTGGAGCATCCGACCTGCTTCACTGAGACATATCGGAGTCCTAAGAATACTAACTGGACTCTGTTCAACACTCTTCTAGCTGATGAGCTGGAGGACCTGGACACTAACATCCAGACAACAAGAGATCTTGACCGAGTTAATGAACTCGTTTGGGCAGCCATTCAGCGAAGCTACGAGCTAAGCTGCCCAGTCAAGACTGTCAAAACGAACAGGTCTGTTCCATGGTGGAACAGGGACCTGGGTTTCCTTCGCAGAGAAGCGAGAAGGCTTTTCAACAGGGCAAAACGGGATGGGAGATGGCAGGCCTATAAAGCTATGGCCAGCTCCTACAGCTGTGCCCTTAGAAAGGCCGGGAAACTGTCCTGGAGGAACTTCTGTCAGGACATTACGGAGTTGTCCGTGCTGTCCAAGGTGCAGAGGATCCTTGCCAAGGACAGACCAGCTGAGCTGGGCACCATACAAAAGGCAGATGGGGGGTATACCGGAAGCTCGGAAGAGACCCTGGAGGAGCTCCTACGGGTGCATTTTCCTGGGTCTGCACGCATACACAGTGAAAGCTTTCCACATCAGCATACTGATGACTTCTGCCGTGAAAGGAAAGCCTTGTATGCAGCTTCTGGCAGGATATTTACACCCCATAGAGTTAAATGGGCACTTGGCACATTTAAGCCCTATAAATCTCCGGGCCCGGATGGGATCATCCCAGCCATGCTACAACATGGAGGGGGGGCTCTCGTGCCGGTGCTGGTTAAGATTTTTAGGGCCAGTTATACACTGAACCACATTCCTAGGATGTGGAGGAAGGTCAGGGTGGTCTTTATTCCGAAAGCAGGCCGACAGGGCCATGCAAAAGACTACCGCCCCATCAGTCTCATGTCCTTCCTATTGAAAACCATGGAGAAGATTGTGAACCTTGTGATCAGGGAAGAGCAATTAACCCAGATACCACTCCAGGCGGCACAACACGCGTATCAGAGGGGGAAATCCACTGAGACTGCTCTGAATGAATTAACAGTGTTGATTGACAGGAGTCTGGAGGCCAAAGAAGTAGCTCTCTGCTGCTTTATGGATATAGGTGGAGCATTTGACAATACGTCATATGACTCCATCATTAAGGCAGCAGAGGATCGAGATGTCGATCCGCAGATCACCAAATGGATACACACCATGCTGAAGGGCAGGGTTGTATCCTCGGAGCTGGGGGGAGCAATCGTCAGCGCCATTCCAAGTATTATGGCTACTCGTGGTAGATAGCCTCCTACAAAAACTCAAAGACAAGGGCTTTGAGGTGGTAGGATATGCTGACGACATTGTGGTAATCGTCAGGGGCAAGTTCGAGGAGACAGTCCGCGAACGTATGCAGATGGCGTTGGATGTCGTACAGCAATGGTGCACGGAGGAGGGGCTATATGTGAACCCTGATAAAGTGACCCTTCTTCCGTTCACCAGAAGACGAAAGGTTTACATGCAGGTGATCTGTCTGGGAGGCAGGCAACTTCCCTTCTGCACCAGGGCCAGATACCTGGGAGTCACCTTTGATCAGAAGTTAACCTGGACGCCTCACATTAAGAGGGCCGTGGAAAGAGCCATCTTTGTTATGGCGTCGGGCCGACGCATGTTAGGGAAGACATGGGGCTTGAGCCCAAAGATGACCATGTGGTTATATACCACAGTGGTCAGAACGATGCTGACCTACGGGGCCCTTGTCTGGTGGACAAAGGTCAGCCAGGCAATGGCTGTGAGTCAGCTAGCAAGGCTGCAAAGGATGGCGTGCATTGGGGTTACAGGCTCCATGCACACGAGTCCTACAGCTGCACTGGAGGTCCTTCTGGACCTTCCTCCCCTGCACATCCATGTGAGGAGGGTTGCCTTCCTGCAGGGAGTGAGGCTGTGGAGGAATGGCTTTTTAAAGCGGGAATCTGGGCGTACTCACCATGCCATCTTGAAGGAGGTTGCAGTGGATGAGTCAGCGCTCAGTGTTTCCGATTACATGGCGGAGACACGGAACTTTGATCTCCCCTTCAAGGTCTACATTCATGATAGATCAATTTGGACAGAAGGGAGGCCCCAATTCGAACGTGGGGCTATAGTGTTCTATACAGATGGCTCGGTCATGAATGGTGGGGCTGGATCGGGTATCTTCGGCCCACGAACGGAGATTTCAGAATCCCTAGGAACAGTCGCCACCATTTTCCAGGCAGAAATATATGCCATAAGCTCCTGCGCTGACAGACTGGTGAGTCGTCAAGTGAATGGAGCAAAAATCTACATCTTATCAGATAGTCAAGCAGCCTTGAAGGCACTAGCTTCTTTCACTATTTCGTCGAAGCTGGTGTGGGAATGCTTGACTAACCTCAAGACCCTTGCCAGGAACAATAAGGTTACCTTGCTGTGGTGCCCAGGGCACCAGGGGGTGGAGGGGAATGAACAAGCTGACGCTCTTGCTAGGAAGGGAGCGGCTTCTCTCCCTGTGGGCCCAGAACCTTTTCTGGCCACTACGGGGAGTTTTCTCCTCGGAGAGCTCACCAAATGGGAGAGTAAGAAGAGGACTGCCCACTGGCTTCAGGTCAAGGGCCTGAGGCAGGCGAAACAATTTATTCACTTTTCTAGGAAGAGAGCTAAGGAGCTGCTCAGCCTGGGGAGAAGGGAGATACGTATGGTTGTGGGGCTCTTAACTGGGCACTGCCCACTTAGATACCATCTCCATAAAATGGGCAAATCAGACTCCACTCTCTGCCGCTTCTGTGGGGCAGAGGACGAGACGGCGAGTCATGTGGTCTGCCATTGCCCTATGTTGGCAAGAAATCGCTTCTTGAATTGGGGCAGAACCTCCATCGATCCCCAAGACATTAAGATGGGGGAGATTAAGACTCTCCTCGCTTTTGCCAAAACGTGGTGGGGAAGGATTGACTTCCCAGCTGTGACTGGCATTGGCGATATGGCGCCAAGCCAGACTGGGGCTGCGACTCAGTAACTTACCGAGGGTGGAGCACTCGGGCCCAGACAGTGCCTGTGGGCTGGTAGGAGTGCCGGAACCAGGCATATAGTGCTTGGTTTGGCAGGGCTGTTGGTATCGGGCAGACCTAGTGTCTGGGATGGGGAGGAGGTACGGCCTCCTTCTCCAGCTACAATAGGCCATTACGGCCTCAGTGGCTTAAAAAAAAAAAAAAAAAAAATCCTCGTACGCACGGTGGCCTTATTTTACGTCACGATGCGGTTGCCAAGCAGATATCAGGTGCTTTGTCATCTAGCGGTTGGGATGTCAGAAGGGAGAGACTATATCACATGCCGAGTGACCGGGGCAAGAAGCCAGATATCGTTGCGATCAAGCCCAATGGGTCTGCCATAATCCTGGATGTCCAGGTTGTCAGTGGCAGCGTGGACATGGAGCAGACCTGGCGGGCTAAGATAAGTAAATATGATAGGAATGATCTGCGGCAAGCGATATCTGAGCTAAAAGGATTGGCAAAAAATAACATCAAGGTCATGGCCCCGACTGTGTCATGGCGCGGCGTATGGTGCGGGAAAAGCGCCACGGAGTTACTCGAGGCATCTCGGCAGGAGTGCTCGGTGGTATGACCACTCGCGTCCTCAGGGGCTCTTACCTCAACTGGTGGTCATTTTATAGGAGCACTTACCTGCATCCCATTCTTCCTCCTCGTCCTGCAACTTCCTTCATCCCTAGAGCCGGCGTCGGGTGAACCTGAGCGTCCTCCCCACTTTTTTATTTTATTTGTTTATTTTTTAATTTAAAGGTGTGCCTTCTCCCCCATTGAAGGGAGTTTTGTAAAAAAAAAACTCGGCGCTCCGCGCCTCGCCAGGGGGCAAGCCCCCTGGACCCCCGGTTACCTCTATTTACATACTTCGGACGAAATTATTGAAACACAGAATGTGTTTGCGTTGTCGCGCAACCAAGTGACAACCAAACAAGCGTCATTGTTTACTATTCATTTTTAACATCAATTTATATAGTTATAGTATGAAACTACGAAAAAAAATACGAAATAAATTCGAGATAAATCAAGAGCGATTTATCAAGTAAATGTCCTAAAGAGGCTACATACGAAATTACAGCTTCCTAGAGTGTAAAGTATAGAAATTAGCTTTAAAAGCCACTCATCTGATCCGGACCCTGGACATCGTCAAGTAAATGTCCTAAAGAGGCTACATACGAAATTACAGCTTCCTAGAGTGTAAAGCATAGAAATTAGCTTTAAGAGCCACACATCTGATCCGGACCCTGAGCATCGTCAAGTAAATGTCCTAAAGAGGCTACAAACGAAATTACAGCTTCCTAGAGTATAAAGTATAGAAATTACCTATTCAAATTATTTAACCTCCGCTTCACAAATCAAACCGTTTTCGTAATACTCAGATCACCTGCTATGAATCAAATCATCGAAACACAAGCTCAATGAAATCATCAGAAATTAATAAGCGGTTGCAATCATGTTCACAATATCAATTATTGAGAATGATCACCTGTGTGTAAACAATTATTTATATAACCATGCTCATAACTCAGTTTGTTGGACACGCACTTCGCAGTAGTTAACATAATATTGTTGGATAAATCGAGAGCTTTCGAACGAATGGTCAACGAATTTTGTGGGATGAAAAACGACGAAGTACCATTTCCCTAGCAACGACTCGGTTGTACGTGAAAATCATCCGTCACACATTTCGTTACCATCCCGCGTTCCATTTTCGGCTAGTTAGTCCATGGCTAAAACACATTCTGTGTTAAAAATAATAAAAAAAAATGTGTGTGTGTTCCACAGTTTTCATCTGATTTGGATGAAATTTTCAAGGAATGTGCGGGCTAGGGTGTAGACGGTCCCCTTTCAGTTTCATCATTCTTGACTACATACTTCATTCTGCGCATGCGCAAACGTAAATTCTACCAACCATCATTTTCTCATGCCCTTGGCGTCCGATCTCGCTCAAATTTTTGATGATGGTTGGTGAATAACAATGTAATAATTCCATATCAATTTCAATATGATGGTATCACTGATAGCTACTGCGCATGCGCCAATGTGAAACCCTTGTAACAAGCTGATTTTCCACAGTTTTCGTTCGATTTAGATGAAATATTCAGGGAATGTGCGAGCTAGGGTGTATACGGTAGGTACCCTATCAGTTTCATCGTCCCTGACTCAATACTTCATTCTGCGCATGCGCAAACGTGAATTCCATCAAGCACCATTTTCTCACGCCCTAGTCGCCCAATCTCGCTCAAATTTGGATGATAGTTGGGAGACGATTTGATCTTCCCATATAAATTTCAACATGATTGTATCAACAATAGCTACTGCGCATGCACCAATGTGAAATCCTTGTAACGACCTTAATTTTCACAGTTTTTATCCGATTTTGATGAAATAGTCAGTAAATGTGCGGGTTAGGTTTTAGATGGTCCCTACTTATTTCATTGTTCTATTCATCATTTCATTCTGCGCATGCTCGAACGTAAATTACATCGAGTATGCCTAATTTTTTTGTTTCTTAATTGACCAATGAAGACGTTTCACGCTACTTCTTGGTTTATCTATTCCGCTATGGAATTTTTCGAAATCATTAAAAAATTCAATGATCTATACATTCATGAAATGTAAACGATAAACGAGGAAGTGCCACACCCAACTTGGCACTTGGCGGACTTTTTTTTTTTTTAAAGGTAATTTACAAAAGTTCGATGTATCAGGTTTAGCAATTTAATCTTGAGAGCACGACGATAATCGGTCACCCCTCACAAATGCCATTAAAAAGTTACAAGCACATTTTTTTTTGGTTGCCCGTTGATCACGTCTAGGATAATACTAATCACTTAGTTTTTCCCCATATCAGCTTTTCCCCCATCAGAGTTTTCCCCATACCATTCCATACTGAATATTGATTCAATGTTTTATGAATAATCATCCGAATCATAGCTGTATGACGGAAAAAAGTAACTCTACTCTAGACTGGTAATGGTATCTGTCAAGTATTTATCCCGTGTTACTGAAGTTCGTACTCCGGGACAAAATGGGTGCTAATATTCATGTTTTCCTCTTACAGGTGCGGTGTGAGTGGGAGATAATTACAATGTAAATCGCTTCGGAATACTCACTATCTGTATCGCTAATATCCAAGGACTCTCGCACTATAATGAGAAGCTTTTGAAATTGTTTTGTGAATTAGCAGAAACTTAGCACTGAATAATTGAGCAGCGTATAATAATGTGACTTGCTTATATCTGATTGCATCGTCTTATTTTTGGAACATTTTCCTGGTCTTCTGAACTAACTGCTCAATGGACTGGATAATTACTAATAAAGATAATGAGCCATTCCTTTTGTTATTTTGCTTCCTCACTACCGAAGCTTCGTTCTCAGTGTGCGTTCCGCCAATTCAGAACGGTTCTTGGGCAAGCGCAGTCGAGTTTTGTCGTTCGCAGTGCCAGAACACCGTGTTTGGCGTTCGCAGTGTTTTGCGAACCCAGTTCCGAACGGTTCTGACAGTCCCCGTTTTCCCCCCTTTTTTTTCGGAACTATCAGAACTTGAACTCAAGGACGTAGTTAACGCATGCGCATTTCACAATTTTTCGGATCTCGTGGAGTAAACAACTCTTTATCCATGATCGAAATGTTAACTAGCTCGTCAAGTTCGGAAAGCGACAGTTTCGACGATGGTGTTTCATAGTTTGTACTCGTAGATGATGAGGACGAGATCGAAGTTTTAGTTAGATCTCGTCTACATCCACGAAACTCACATTTTTTCGAGTATACTCCTCAGTCATCGTGGTATATATATTAATTGCTATGCAATTCTTAGGCCGACCCCCAATAATTTTTTATGTAATATCCCAAACTTTTTGACATGGATATGTCTTTGCTCTGGGGGGTCAACCAAAAATTTCCGTGACGCAAAATTTGTGTCACAATTTCAGTGTTTTTCACGTACAACCCAGCCGTTGCTAGGGGAATGGAACTTCCGCAGTTTTCATCGCACAAAAATCGTTCGCCACTCGTTGAAAAGCGCTTGATTTACGAGTATGTAATAAATGTTCACATCTCAAGCTACCAATTTCCCCCTCCTTACGTACCTGGCTACATTCCAAAACTAAGTTGATTGGACAATAAACAATTTTAATAAGCCGGTTACAATATTCTTAACGTAAAGCAATAGCATCATTTACTCCACTCCATAGGAAACATTTTCATCCTCTTGACAACAGTCGAGGACAACTCGAGGACAACCGCTATGAAATCCCCAATCAAAGACATATCCATTTAACATGGTATCTGCTTGTAAAGCGGATAGTGGAACTCGTTTTTTAACATGATTTTCACGTACAACCGTTGCTATCGTCCGTGACGGGAAGCGCGAGTTCGTGGGTTCGAATCCCAGCCAGGCTTGAAAATTTTGTTATATCCAAATTTTTTTATATCAATTTTTTTCGCATCGTGGGTTTGAACCCAGCCAGGCTTAAACATTTTTTTGTATACAAATTTTTTCAGGCTAAGAATTGCATAGCAAATTATCCTCGTTTTCTACGCAGTAGAAAAGAGAAAAGATCCGGCGAGGCGCGAAGCGCCGAGTATAGATTAAGGGGGTCCAGGGGGGCAAAATTTGTATATAAAATAATGTTCAAGCCTGGCTGGGATTCGAACCCACGAACTCGCGCTTCCCGTCACGGACGATAGCAACGGTTGTACGTGAAAATCATCTTAAAAAAAGTTTGGGACATTACATAAAAAATTATTGGGGGTCGGCCTAAGAATTGCATAGCAATTAATATATATTTATTTATTTTTTGCCGTGGGTAATAGTTGAGTAACATTCACGGGCATAGGTAATAATATATTCACAGGCACTAAAAATATTCTGAAAAAGAGCACCAGAAGGCAACACGAGTTGAGTGAGGTTACAAACAACAACACAGGTTGTTCCACTTCCAAGTTCTGAAATCGTTCGCAGTGCAGAACGTGGTTCCATAAATTCCTGAACGCCCCGTGATTTCCCGTCGTCCCAGTTCTGATTAGTTCGAGAGACGAACGGAGCTCGAATTTAGGGAAGCATTGCGTTCGTGGTTGAAGTCGAAAACATGTTTGTCCCCCAAAAAATTCCACATGGTTTTTGCGTTTCAGAACTTGCTGATCAATTTTGGTTCCGTGTCTGTTTGTCTGTCTGTGGTAAATTCTTGTGACATCCAAAACCAAACCAAGTTTAAGTCCAATTCCTAGGAAAGTTTTAGGGATTGTGCGGGTTAGCTCTTAGACTGTCCCCTACAGGCCGTGGAATCAACAGCAGCCTGTGCGCATGCTCGAACGTGAATTTCTTATCATCTGCTGGTCCGATTTTGTTCCAACTCGGTAGGGAAGTTGGTAAATACAATACATACATCCAAGCGGTCAGAGGTGATTCGGCAGTTATAATTAAAGAGAACACCCCGCATCGCGAAGAACGAAAAAATGAAGACGAAAAAATGCAAGTAACCTCTGTTAAAGAACAACTTAAAAAAAGTCCAGTCATGAAGCATGACTGGTATAGCAGTCAATCATTCCTTTGGGTCCTTGGGTCGAAAAAGTTTTTGGTGGAAATTCAGTGATATTTGACGTGCGTGCCTTCAACTACGTATAGAGAAGACATTTTATCCATGATTGCATTTTTGTGAAGAACAATTTTCAAATTTATGATTCAAAATGAAAAAAAAAAAAAAAAACTCGGCGCTTTGCGCCTCGGCCCCCGGTTTATTTCTTTTTCCATACTCTGTATGAAATCATAGGAACACAGAATGTGTTTTTGCGATGATTCTATTTCCTTACCAACGGCTTGGTTGCACGTGAATAATAACAATATTTGGCAATAATAAAATAAATAATTGTTAGACATTTAATTTGGTCTAAAACCCTATAAATATTATATAAATAAATATGTAACTACAAGAAAAATACTATATAAATTGAGAGCTTTCCAACGAATGGTGAACGATTTCTGTGCGATTAAAATTGCGGAAGTTCCATTTCCCTACCAACGGCTTGGTTGTACGTGAAAATCATTATAAAAGGCGCATAACGGTTTTTTCTGTCGGTTTTTTGTGACGATTTTTTTTCGGTAGGTCATCGCAAAAACACATTCTGTGTTAAAAACCAGATCATGTTTTATACCTACTAAATTTGATAGTTTCTCGACCACATGCTGTCAACTACCTACATGTTATACCATGACTATGTTTGCTCGTCTCGCAATCCAGCAATACCTGGATTAGTGGTTGAACCTGGATAAGTGGTTTGACCTGGATTGAATTTTCGAAGAAATCTTCGACATTTCAGTCGCTATTGATCGTGTAGAGAAATTTTAGTTATGATTTTGGTAGACAAACATGGAATCAAATTCTATCTACAGTATGGTTCTAGGATTGGTTATACAGGGATACTTCCATAAGAGTAGTTTAATCTGAATTTGGACAATTTTTCATGCAAATATTACCGATTTTTACAACTAGCGAACGGCATTATTTCGATTTTTGACTGATTTTTCAACTTTGAAATTTTTGAAAACTTGATACATATTCTTATAGGAAATTTTACGCCGATTCCGAACATACCACATGTTAGTATGCTGAAAAAATTATTTCGCACAACAAATCGCAAAAAACAGGCTATTTTGAAATTTTTGACAACATTTTTGAAAATTTCAACCCGAAGATGTAATCCGATCATGCTGGCCAACAAACTTGAACTTTCGTTTTGTGTCCTTAACATTTTAAAATTTGTTTGAAGTTTCTAGCACAATTCTACGGACAGTTATCGTCTGGAATGACACATACATACATACATTAAAAAATGCGTTAAACTTCAGAATATGATTCAGAATAGCCTGAAACGGATTTCTGCATAAAAATTTTTCAAAAATTCACTTTCTACAAATTTTGAGGCGAGAGCAATAGCTTAATTTTCTTCAAAAATTCGCTAAACTGAAGACGAAAAAAATGCATGTAACCTCTGTCAAAGTACAACTTAAAAGCAAATTTTGTCTTTTTCCATTTTTTGAGAAGATGTCATTTTAAAATGCTTTTTATGGTTAGTCGTTAGATAATTGATACTTTTGGTTTATTATTTCCAATAACACACTTAATAACCCAAAAAGAAAAAAATGTAATACCCTCAAAATTTGTTGGTTGACATTTCAAGATCAAAACGACTTCATATCCCCTTGTAAACAGTTGAAAAGGTGTAAAGGTAAAGAATACTTCAAGGCTTTTGCCCAGCTATACTGGCTGAAAAAAGCAGTGCGTCGCACAGTGGATGGAAACAGCAGTTTTTGTGCAAAAACCTCTTAGATGAGCCAAGTGGTTGAACTTGATATGGATTCTCATGTTTTTTGGGGTGCTGAGTCGATTGAAACCATTCCCGACTCGCTAACTATAATGGCTAATCAGATAGCAACGTTTTAGCGAATTTTCTTAGAAAATAAAGCTATAGCAATGTCTCCAAAATTTTTAAAATAAAAATTTAAAAAAATTTCATCATGGAAATCCGTTTTGAAATATTCTGAAACGATTCCTGGATTTTAAAGCTTTTTTATATGTATGTATATATTTGTATATATATGAATGCCCTGTTTTCTACATTGGAAAAGCCGAAACCAGTCATATCCCTTATTACTGCACCAAGTATCTACTACCGAAACGATAACTAGTAAAAAAAAGGTGTGGCGATTAAGGGCAAATGAGAACCTTTTTCAGTTTTCATAGCGCGAAAGCTGAATCAATAGTAAATCAAGCTGAATAATTATTTTGAAGGGACATAAGTATAACCGAAATGGGTTACTTAGTTATTTTTTATTCACCTGATGAAAAACCGTTTCTTCCGAATTCGGGTACCTATCGTTCGCGCAGATCTTTCTCAAATTCACTTCCACTTTTAAATAAAATATCGCAAAGCGCTGAATATGGAATTTCAAAAGACATGTTTTTTACCACGATGTTACGATTTTCTTTTTCCACAATGTGTGTTTAAATGTTAGGTACCACGCTTCCTCTGAGGTTTAATGTGATAGTGATAGAAGACTGCTCCCAAAGAACTATTTTTCCAGACGAAGATTGAACCGTAACATTCATTCTCGGGACAAGGTTCGCACCTAGTGGTTTATTTACTCCGACTCGTCAAAGCAGGAGTTGATAGGCGGGTGCCGTCACTTACTTTCCTCAACGTTTTCGTTCATTGTGATCACCGACGGCGGAGAACGGCGATCAAATTAATACACAAGACAATTGAATGAGTGCGTAGTCGGATTATTCCAGTCCCAGGACGACCGGAGATGCACTTTTGGCACTCTTTCAAAGTTAGATAATCACATGATTTTTACAAAAATCCTCATTATCACTGCTTACTCTTGGTGACCACCAAAAAAATGTGAAAAAATGATCAGGTACACCTAAACAATACATGGTATATTTCGTCTTGGGGAATTTCCCCAGTTTTGGAGGCGTAATCAATCATCAATAACTGCTACACCAAAACCTTAATTTCAAGCATACGACCAATTATCACACTCAATGCCTTCTCAAAATTTTCTGCATACCCAAATGGGGAAACTAAGGGCTAAGTTTGTGTCTGAAGGTATCTAGGAACAATATAAAAATGTAAAAACATTTATATTAACGCTTTCATTTTTCGAGGTTTTCGCACGCTTCCATCCACCGTGCGTCGCCCTGACAACACAGGTAATATATTTATCATCCTCCGATTTGAGTTGTGCGTAAGTCGTGAGATGTTTTCCTGTGATGGCCATGAAACACAAACACAACCCAGAACACCTGACTCGCAGACGAGCGAGACGAGGTTTGCTCTGCTCAATCTCACTTTCTATTTGGACTTTTACTCTCGTTCTGATTAATAATTGCCAGATTCCTCTTCCTTCCTCGCCAAACCTGTGACTCACCGGTACGGCGTTGGAGGAGGATTCAGGTTTGGTGGGATTCTGATTCAAAGCAAAAGCGGTTCTGGACGATCGAGCTTGGTCAGACACTCGTTCACTTGCTCTGTGGAATATTGTATACTTGCTTGATGGCAGACAACTCAATCGGTTAAATTGAAATCTCACCAATTGAACTCGTGTATTAGTCTCTTATGCAGTCGTCACTTCAATATGGAATATTGGTGTTGGGTGGGGCCTATCCGCCACATGCGCGAATTGGTAGCATATAGGTTTTGCAGAAAGCTATTTCAAATGTGATGCTAGCAAAACCAAAGAAGTATTCAAGTGCGCTACTGTACCAGGGGCCTATTTCATAAAGCAACAAGTGATAAGTTACAAGCCGAATTTATGCACAAGTTGTAAAAAATCAGTGCGCAAGCGTTTCATAAAGGTACAAGTGTAGACCTGTAATGCACAGTGGAAATTAACAAGTGCACAGGCAAATTTGGACAAGTTATAAGTGTTTCCCCATCATTTTGTACAAGTCATTGTTTTACAATAGTAAAAACGCTGCAAATTATTTCACAAAGGTTTATTATTTTTTCAATTGAGTATGATCGTAGTTTTAGTTGGCTTGCGTACGTCATAAGGCCCGTCCAGACTCCTCGGCGTGTCCTATTTCGAGTTGCCACAACCTATACTTCTATTATTATATACGCATGTTTATATTTCTCGATTTGAGCTCCTATCTATTCAAATATTTGTTGCCTTAATAATATCATTGTCTAAGTACGTACGAAAAGTCGAGAGGATATGTTATTAAATATGCGTAGGAAAAGCATTGGTATTATAACACAAATATGACCTAGGAAAAAACATATATTCATGCCTCGAAGGAACGCCGGCGCCTTACCCACCACAAGGTGCCGCGGCGCCGGCGCCTCCTCTCACTCCACCCCCCCGCTCACCCCCCTCACCACCCACCGTGACCCCCTGCCAAGCGTGCCAGGTGTGCGTCTAACACGTCCTAAATGACACTTTTTCGCCCGTTTTTGGCCCATAGCATCTATGCGAGTAAAGCGATCGGGATGGTTAAACGTTAGGACCAACTAGACCCCAAATGGAGTCTATGTGCGAAAGAACAGGTTTTTTAAGTCAATTCTTAGGCCTTTTATGGCCCGGACGGCGGACGGCGAACGGCGGACGGCGGACGGCGAACGGCGGACGGCGGACGGCGGACGGACATTTCAAATTTGGATTCTACGCACCTTGAAACGTAAAGTGACAAAGTTTGAGGGGGGGTTATAAAAATTGTTTGCTACACGATCACATAGGCTTATTATTGGAAATAATAAACCAAAAATGGCCGATTTTTAACCTACGTCCATTCACCTGTAAAGTTGTTATTTTCCAGCATTGTGAGTTAACCATTTTTCGGTGTTTAACATGTAGGAATCATCTTCTGCTGAAGAATACAGACAAGAAGCATTCAGCGGAGAAGACGCCAACGATTTTTTCGGTCATGAATGAACGCTTTTTTCGTGGGTATTTTCGAGTTTGACGAGAGATTTGGGATGTCTTCCGAGACCCTTGAATGATTCAAATGCTGCGTCGCCCTGCGCAATTTTTCCTGATCGGGTAATGAGGATCTCCCTATCATTGAAGAACAAAGTGGAGATAATTTTGAAGTTACACATGACATTCCTAACCCAGCAGCATTAAGACTTGATGAATTTATTAACCATTTCCGCTGAATGAAGAGAAAAAATCCGATTATGCCAGCCATCAGAATAAGTTGAAATCAAATACACACTTTTTCCACTTTTCAGTTTATAATTTGACTGTCTTCCAATCATTACACAGTCATGTACAATAAACATCCTATAGTGTACTTAGAACCGTTTTTACATAATGATTCGCTGACAAAACTTGAATTTCGGCATCCCGCTCGACGTTGTTCATTTCGTTAGTTCCCACACGCCATTTTTAAAACTTAGCTTCTACAAGCGTAACTTTTCTACGCTTGTACTCTTTGTTTTGGTGAAACACTAGTTCTAGTTTACTGTGCATTTCAATTACCTGCACTTGTTAAGTTGTACATTTGTAACTTGTTGTTTTATGAAATGGGGCCCAGGAGGCCAAAGTTTTTACGATCCGGCAGGTTTTCTTAGAAGAATTGGTTCTGTTCTTTCATAAAAACCCACTCATTTTATCGATAGGCCCTACGTACATTATCATTCAACCAGCTTCCAGTTTCTTCGAATCGTGGTGACCCCTATGATAGTTTTAACATTAACATCTAGAATCCATCAATATTTAGTTTACTAGTACTTAATTCCTTACCAACTCGCCTTAAGGCCCCTGAAGACACAACCCGCATTGCATATAAGAGGCAACTATTTACATGGTTAATAAGTTTGGGGCCAGATAATGCAGAAAGCATTTTGAGTAGAACTTACACTATGTAGGAAGCAATAGGGACATAATAATAAGAGAAACTAAATTATCTTGATCTAATGGGCACGAAAAAGTGTTTGTGTTATTAATTTAATTTGAAATATTTTAATTATGTACTTTCCATATAATATGAAGGAGAAACTGAAGGAGAAATGTTTATGTTTAAGATTGCGGAAAACTGTCTACGTTTTGAATTTTCAACTGTACATAAATGTTATCTTTATATATAATTCCGAACGGTCTTTGAAATTGTGAAGAACTTCGCGGTCCAAAAGTGTCGCCGTTCGTCTCTATACCCGCCCTGATCGTGTTCTAGGCGGTCCTTATCAACGAGAGTTGTTTATTAGGCTGCGGCGGTAACAACAGTTGCCATCAATTCACGGAAACGTAGTGTAGTTACTAACATCTAGGAGAGTAATTTCTGAACGAAGAAATTTAAACTGAAGAACTTAACGGACTTTATATATAATTCCGAACGGTCTTTATATATAATTCCGAATCAGCACGGCCCCAAGTTTGTTGCAAAAGTGTCGGTAAGTAAGAAACGTTGTGATGGGGTCTTTTCTGATCAGCTGAGTGAGCTACATTCTTTCCTGTTCACTGTAGGAAGTTGAAATTTGATAGGTAGACTCTCTGGGACATTAAGAGACGAGTGAAGTGATGGGGTCTTTTCTGATCAGCTGAGTGAGCTAAATCCTTTCCTGTTCACTGTAGGAAGTTGAAATTTGATAGGTAGACTCTCTGCGACATTAAGAGACGAGTGAAGTGATGGGGTCTTTTCTGATCAGCTGAGTGAGCTAAATTCTTTCCTGTTCACTGTAGGAAGTTGAAATTTGATAGGGAGACTCTCTGTTTATTAAGCTGTAGCAGTAACAACAGTTACCACGGTAAGTAAGAAACGTAGTGTAGTTACTAACATTTTGAAGAATTCAAACACGCAGTCCAATGAAGTCCTACAACAAGAACGGGCGCAGCGGAAAGTTCTTCAACTTCACCTTCCAGGACGCGTCTGGCAGGTACATAGGTACGAGGTGTTTCCTTTTCGGAAGAAACTTACAATCAAATAGAACCTCTTCAGAGCTGCCTGTTTAAGAACGTTGAGATAAAATACAGCTCCTATAGCAAAGAGCTGGAAATGCAAATAACCTCATCTACGAGAATCACTCCATCCCAAAACGATCTCAACCAGGTAACATATATTTATACCAGCATCATCGATCTTCCAAACGTCAACACTGCCAACATTTTAGTAATTTGTGTTGGTCCCGCCGATGTGTGCACAGTGTCGCGCAATGAAGTAGAGTTGACACTCTACAAAATCCCGTTCTGGGATAAACAATGGGGGAAACAATTCAATTTCAACTCACATGACATCGTGGCAGCACACCTCATTACAAACAAAAAATTCAAAAATATATTCGAAGCACAAATTGGACATGACACAACACTCGAAATTAATCCAGACACAGAAGAAGCATGAGCTTTGCTGGAGTGGTACTAAACACATCAGGACGAAGACAGCTGTAGCATCTCCTACACACAACTCAACACCAGTTCGACATCTACGAGTACTACCGGTCAAGATGCAATCAACGACATAAAGAAGGAGATAGAAGAGACGGACGCGCAGATTCACACGCTTACAAAGAAACGAAGAAGACTCGAGATAGAATTCATCATCCATCCATTCCTATCCATTTCCATCATCTCACCATGCCCAAATTCTGAGTTCCCCGATTCAAGTTTTTGTTTAGTTTCATAGTGGCGAGTACCACCTCAACTGGTGATATTTATTTTATTACATTACTTACATTTTGATCGGTATTTCCTCTTTTTCAATCATTTAATAACATCGCCTTAGCTTTGCACCAGGTCACATAACGCCGCAAATAGGTAGGAATTATATCGTTACTATAATGTGCTGAGTTTCTGTTAGGCACTACTGTTATACGTACTAGATTAGGGTTTTCCAAGCCCTAACAGGCCTCTAGTAGCAGTATAAGTCGGCAACTCTAGCTCGTCAACACAGGCCTTGCCTATTGAAGCTATATTTATTCAGTTAATTTTTCATCATATGGATGTTACGTTTTCTTTTCTTATTAATCAGAATGAATATTTTCTCTCTCTCTCTCTCACACACACACACTTTTTTTTTTTTTTTTTTTTTTTTTTTTTTTTTTTTACAAAACTCCCCTCAAAGGCGGAGGGGGCACACCATTAAATTGAAAAATAAACAAAAAAAATTAAAAAGTGGGGAGGACGCCCAGGTTTACCCGACGCCGGCCGGCTCTAGGGATAAGGGAAGTCGCAGGATGAGGAGGAAGAATGGGATGAAAGGAAGTGCCCCTATAAAACGACCACCAGTTCAAGTAAGAACCCCTCAGGACGCGGAGCGCGATGACACGGTCGCAGCCATGACCTTGATGTTATTGGTCGCCACTCCTTTTAGCTCGGAAATCGCTTGCCGCAGGTCATTTCTGTCATACTTATTTATTTTAGCCCGCCAGGTCTGCTCCATGTCCATGCTGCCACTGAAAACCTGGACATCCAGGATTATGGCAGACCCATTGGGCTTGACGGCAACGATATCCGGCTTCTTGCCCCGGTCACTCGGCATATGATATAGCCTCTCTCTTTCAACGTCCCAACCGCTAGATGACAAAGCGCCTGCTATCTGCTTGGCGACCCCATCGTGAAAACACACACACACACACACACACACACACACACACACACACACACACACACACACACACACACACACAAACACACACATACACACACGGTCCTCTATCAGTTTCATTGTTCTTGACTCAATACCTCACTCTGCGCATGCGCAAACGTAAATTCTAACAAGCATAATTTTCTCACGCCCTAGTCGTCCGATCTCGCTAACATTCGGATGATAGTTGGAGGATGACGATTTTATCATCCCATATCAATTTCATGATTGTATCATTAATAGCTACTGCGCTTTAAAATCCTTGTAACGCCACCTTAATTTCCACAGTTTTCTTCCGATTTTGATGAAATGTTCCGCGAATACGCGGGTTAGTTTGTAGATGGTTCCGTATCTATTTCATTGTTTACAACTCATCAGTTTATTCTGCGTTTGCACAAACGTAAATTACTTTGAGTATACTCTTTTCGTTTTTTAATTGACCAATTATGACATTTCACACTACTTCTTGATTTACTCTTTTCCGCTATGGAATGTTTCATGATCATTTAAAACTTTTCAATGATTTTTTATGTTTCTTGCACGTCGCACATTGATAACAATTATCCGAGCCCTCATGCGGCGAGATGGAGGGACAGGGACACACCCCTATCATCATCCAGCTGCTCGTATTAGTCGCTCCCTGTTTGGTGTTTACACTACCCTCACCGATTCGTTCCCACCCACTCGATTTTTTAGAGCCATTTCTCCCCTCAGTTTCATCTCTTGATACGTTAGAGCTTTTTAAAGTCAAGGCCGAGCCAATAAATTTATATCTGACCCCATCTCGAGTTTGTGAGAAACAATATAAAGCCGGAAATAGGAAAAAAATACAGCCGTTATCAAGATGGAACTATGAAGGCTGAGTTCCGACTAGCTAAAAGCGGTTCATCAGGTAGGTAAGTACATTTTTAAGGAAGCAACAACCGATTCATGAGCCAAAATTGAATAAATAAATCGTGAAAGTTCACTCCATTTATTAGAGAGTTCTTTCTTTTCTCCCGAGTTGTTGGTTGCCAAGTGGTGAGTCGTTGACGAGTCGCGCTACGACTCAATAATTTAAGCTAAAGTAAAAATTGATTTCCGCTCACCTTCATCTGTATTTGTATGCCAATTTTGTCCAATATTTCGTCGTGTTTTCTCCTTGAGTTTTATTCATTTTCATTCCAATTTTGTACACCTTAGCCATTTTTATTTCATATCTGTTTTTTATTTTCCTTTTGATCCTGTCGTTATGGACGCAGTTAGGGCGTATGAGGAGCTTTACGTGGTGTCATTATTGCACGGGAATTGGAGTTGGCGTACGACGAGGGATTTCTCCTATCGCGCGAACATCGAGCAGCGCCGTGGATGCGCGAATTGACGTTTGGGGGGGTTCGATCTCGACAGGTTGAACGACCAGGACGTTATGTTAAATTTTCGCTTCAGTCGGGAAGATTTAGTGAAACTAATAGTACATTTTGGCATACCAAGGATCGTCAGAAGGGGAGGGCCAGGAAGTTGTTACTGCATTCCTGCTCTCACCGCTCTCTGCATGATGTTGAGGTAGGTATCAATTTAATAAATAATGTATATACATCATAAATATGATGATAATGTAATAATAATAATAGAAGCCAAAATCTGTGTTCAGGCGGCTCTCGTATCCCAACTGACTGACAAATCTTAAAATGCTGTCTGTATACTCGGGTCAGACGATATCGGCAGTGGCGAACAACATGATAAATCATATTAGAGTCCACAAGGGCCATTTGCTGGACGATGTTTCTCATTTGTCACGGCTGACCCACGAAAGGCTGGAGTACTACGCAAACGTTAGTAAATACATTTTTCGCGAAAAAGCACCACCATAATTGGGAGTCTACATTTTTGTTGTAAGCGCTTTGTTGTCTACATTTCTTAATTCGTAAACGCAAAATTTCACCAAAATCATGTAGGTAAATCTGTGAAAACGTTTATTTTTATTGTCGATCAAGATTGTTAATTATTTTCATTAGTGGGTACGTAAATAACCATTCATTTGAAATGTGGAGTGCTAAAGATGGATGCTCAACATGAAAAATAAAGTTGTTATAAGGTCAGAAATTTATAACATGTTTTCCTTGCAGGCGTTCGGTGACAAAGATGCGCCGCTGAATAACTGCTGGGGCTTTATTGACGGCACTGCACGTCAAATGTGCAGACCAACTTTCGATCAGAATGAATATTTCTCTGGCCACAAGCGGTAATTTACCCGTAATTACTCCCCTTCGTTTCATTGGGAAATTCTTCAGTGCATATGTGTAACGCGTATATGTCACTATTGTTACACTTATTTTTCATTTGGGTCAAAGAGTGTATTGGATTAAGGACCGGTTTCACCAAAGTTTTTAACCAACGTTTACTCATTAAACCGAAGATCTCAGCTATTAAACAGCGATATTAATTCAATTCAATTTTATTGTATAACCCGTAGGTATTACAAAGAGTTCCTTAAATTCATATTTAAAAAAAAATCCCGAGTTATTACCAAAATTTCCAAAGCGGTGTTGATGATCGTTCTATCTCTTGTAGATTTTCATCTTCTTCTTGACCTGTTTTCTGGAAATGTTGGGAGGGGACGGAGGAGGAGTATTCAGATTAATCTCAACTTCAGACCTAGTAGATGTAGAATCCTCCAACGTAATTCGTCCATAGTGAATGATAAGTTTTTTTTCCATCAACCAGTAGTTCATCTCCAATCAAGCCGGCATGCTTCGCGTCTTTTCTTGCTAGAAACAAATTGTTCAAGAGATGCTTCCTAAATTCCCATGTTCGTCTGTCGTAGAACTCGGATGTATTAAAATTTGATCCCTTGAACTTGTAAATGTTCTGGCGTACTTTAGATTTGGAGAAATTATTAGCAAAATGAATGTGAACTGGTCTAAGTACTTCTAGAAGGTTGGATGGTGCCTAAACGTCTTACACCTATAACATCATAATCCTCAAGAACACGATTTAAAAAAAAATCCCATCACCTTCTTCGTGAGAATATTCATGTTTCCTTTCCCTTCGAGAACGTTATGAAGAATTAGATAGTTTCTATTGTCCGTGTGGTGGTTCTGTTTTTTTTTTTTTTTTTTTTTTTTTTTTTTTTTTTTTCCATAAATGCTACATTTTCAAGAGATGTCAAATTGTTCAAGAGATGCTTCCTAAATTCCTGTGTTCGTCTGTCGTAGAACTCGGATGTATTACATTGGGATCCCTTGAATCTGTAAATGTTCTGGCGTACTTTAGATTCAGAGAAATTATTAGCAAAATGAATGTGCACTGGTCTACTTCTAGAAGGTTGGATGGTGCCTAAACGCCTTACACCTATTACTTCATAATCCTCAAGAACCCAATTTAATTCCGTTCTAAAAATGTCCATCACCTTCCTCTTGAGAATATTCATGTTTTCTTTCCCTTTTAGAACGTTATGAAGAATGAGATCGTTTCTGTTATCCGTGTGCCGGTTCTGTTACGTTTTTTTTTCCCCCAAAGAATGCTAGATTTTCTTTTATACTGTCAATTCTCTTATTTTGTTTTTATAAGCCAGATAGTTCCTTGGCTGTTAGCAATTTCTTACGACAGAGCATGTCTCTGTGTATTCAAAACATTTGTGCGTTCCTTCAAGATGCAGTCGCAGCTTTGAAGTTTGGTTGTGATTACGTCAAGGCATTGAACTATCTGATGTAACTTGGAGGTCGACATTCTTGTAGTTGCAATTATTCGATGCGACACCGGTCGGCTCTTCGAGTGCTGCTGACTGAGGAATTTATGAAAATTGTTATTGCTGAAAGTTAATCAAAGAGCAACCACAAAAAACAAAAACTGAAACGAAACTAACAATACAACCCTGCTATATCAATACTTAATACAGAGCTCGCTAAAAAACACGTGCGCTCGGCTCGGCTACCTAAGTGGAACTCATTAAACAACGATATTAGGTTTCACCAACTCCAGTTCAGATAAATCAGTGATCAAATGCGCCAAATCAACGATCAAAACTAGCCAGCCGACTTTGAGTGGTTAGCTTTAGAATCAACGATTTACTTGGTAGGTAGTTATTCTCGCCATCTTTGTTTACAAGACCGAAATCCTTTTTTTGCTATATTTTTTCTAATTCACTACATTTTCCTAGCTATTTCCTACGCTTTCTTACGTGCACGAAAATGAGCCAAAGAGGATTGATTAGAGCAACTTTACTTCACAATTAACCCTCCTCGTGGGATTAGAGAGAGTACGGCGGATTTCAATCTCAATGAAATCGATTTTCTGAGGAGGTACCTACCGTCTTTCAAAAACTACTGTTTTGTCAGTCCTTGAACAAAGATGCTAGTATCGAATACACTAGTCACGGGTAAGTGATGGGAGATACAAACATAAAAATACCTAGTTACCTATGCAATTTGACCATAATATATTACGAGATAATTATAACCTGTTTCCTGCTCTTTTTGAGGCGAAATAACTTTGGAATCTCGGATTCTGCAGTGGCTACAGTTATGAAATCCATCGAATACCAACCACTGTATTTAAGGAGACTCCCAAAATTTCCAATGAAGACGAATCAAAATCGCGTTTGGATTGAGTTTTCCAGTGGTTCGAAATTTAGCGGTTTTTACTTCAAACTCAAATGAAGAATCCTTGAAAAAACCCATATATTATCATGATGTGGTAGTAAAGGACTACGCCTACGAGTTTAAAAACATGCCATCAGAATGGATGGAAAAGATAGAAGCATTGAAGATTTCAGGTTGGAAACCTGTTTTCTCACTATTATCTCGTTATCACCCTCATTTTGCGGGCAAATGCCTCCTTGATATCGTCTAAATCAACGTTTAAACTTTAAATCGACGTTTTATGGAAACGCTGTAAATCGATGTTTACTGATAACAGTATTACGATTGATTACGTTGGTGCAACCCGTTTGTTTTAAATAAACGTTCAAAACTCTTGTTCCGTAAAACAATGTTCTTGGATACGCCGTTATCACTCTGTTGTTTCTATGTTTACTCTTGTACTCATACATACACACAAACACACTCACACACATTTTTTATAACATTTTGAAGGTGACTTCATTATGGAGTTAATTTATTGTATCATCATGAATTCTGAACTTTTGTTCCTGATGTCATAAGCTTATAAATGTCTTCATACTTCAATTATTTGTTATAAATTTTTTAGTGCATGTACATTTTTTGATGAGTGGATAAGTTAAAGTGAAGTGAAGTAGATCTGTTGGCAGTTGTGGTCATCTGTTGATACCATTTTTTCTCGCAGCACCACCGTCGTCTGTTCACCATTCTTGCTTTGGCCATTCTGTTCTCCATGTTATCTGCTACTTCACAGGTTCGCAATTTTATAACTTATACAATGATTCAACCACCTTCCATTTATAAGTACTGGATTCTTTGAGATACACATACTCTCTACTGTCATCATGAAGTGCGCAGACGCGATCAGTGGTCCATATTCCAGTAGGAATTGGTGGCTTTGCCAGCCGGCGTTGAAACCTGTACAGTCCTTCAACCTGTTGCACCCTTCCTCCAAGAAATCATCTGTAAAGAATCGCCAAACTCATCAATTATCGATCCAGACCTAATCCTCGTCATTGGCGAAAATCTCAGTGGAGACTTCTTGTATTGATGGTAAAATCTCAATACCTTCGAACAGTATATTCAGTGCCACATGGTTATCAGGATCATACCTACTTACTCATATTACTTACCAACTGTTACTCCTAGCCTATCTTTGTACTTATGGATATAATTATTATACCCTTTGAATTTTGCACCCGTTTATGTCCAAGTTATGTATTGTGGCACCTATCTTATCATTTATCTAGTTTGGATAAATTATCTTGTTATTATCTAATTTGGAGTCTCCAATCTCCTTTATGTGAATTTTGGAGTGGTCCTTCGAGTTATTATTGATTCATTTTGGGGTTGACTAGATCATTTTCGTTTATCTAGGACAACCGACCGGCTAGCTTTAATTGGCCCCTGATTACCTTTGGGATTCGGCCCCTAAGTAGCCTAAACAGATCTACTTTAACCATGGTTAGGGATTGTACGCGAAACCAGCCATAAGTTAAGCCTATTCACACATATATGGTTAGTTGTTGGCTGTCACCCCAAAGCACTTGTGTTGTTCAAATACTTCCCAAAAGCGGCAGTTAATCCTATCCCAAAGCACTGGCCTTGACCTAAACAATGGTAGAAACTCTACCAAAAGTGCCTGTGGTAATGATGGTGGTTTTTAACGTTGACAAACGATGAAGGCGAAACAAGCAGGCTTGAGCACAAATAGATCAGAATGCTGATTATAGTTTATTGGTTCGTGTGCTCGCAAGCTCGCATCTCAAAAATATTCTACACAAATCCTCCTAACAAGATATACATTAGTTGGACTAATAGATCATAATTATGTGAGTAATTCGGTTCAAATTTCAGAAAAAGTTCTGAAAAGATCACTAAAAATGGCAAAAAACGGTTAAAATCGTTAAATTTATTATTATTATTATTTTTTTTTTTTTTAGCAAAATGTTCCTCAAATAAAGTTTATTAACTATGAAATACAATATTAAAAATATATGTGCAAAATTATGCTGAAAAGTGTACTTACATTTCATTACAATGTGATAAAAAATCCATATAAAACTCCAAAAAATTTAAAAATCCGCAATCTCTTTTTGAATCGCAAAATGTTATTTGGAACGATTTTTTTTTTTTCATTTTTGCAATAAAATTGGTAGTTAACAATTTCTTTTCCCTCAAAGCCCTTGATTTTCAAAACAATGTAACATAAAATAGTAAGATAATTTACGAAAATTCGCTCACACGATCATGCTACATGATTGGAACTTTTAGCATGGAATATGCTTTAGCCTTGAGCTAATTGCCCGAAAACGTTACATGGAAGTGTCACGAAATATTCTTATGATTTTCACGTACAATCAAGCCGTTGCTGGGAATATGAAACTTCTGTCGGTTTCACCCGACAAAAATCGTTCTCCATTCGTTGGAAAGCTCTCGATTTATCACGCATTCCTTTCGTACTTGTTCTTCTATTCATGTCGTAGTTTTATATTTATTTATGTTATAAATGGATATAGGAAACAATGCCGCTTGTTTTGTTGTCACTTGGTTGAGAAGTTAATCTTGCTTATAGTAATTGTAGACGCGCACCATAACAGAAAATTACCTACTCAAAATTGAGTCAAGAACATTTTTATCTCTTATTTCAGTTACCATGAGCCAATTTCGTCAGATGATTGTAATAATGATACACTATTGTTGACGGTTAATGAGAATAAAATAATAATGTAAACAGAAAAAAAAACAATGTTGTGACTAGTTTATGTGTAAGAAAAGTTTAATAATGTTTGAATAAAAATTTTGTATACTTTGAAATTGGTCTTTACAAGATTTTTTCGGCAACCAAAATCATTTCCATAATATATTTTATATTTATTATATTTAGCAGAAAATCGTCATAGAAGTTTACACTACTTGGTTGAGAAGTTAATCTTGGTTATAGTAATTGTAAACGCGCACCATTACAGAAAATTACCTAATTCCATATATTATTGGTACTTCCATCTAACTTCAATTAGTAAAACACTTATGTCGTAGTTTGAAATTTATTTACATTTGCGAATTAGCGGGAAGAAAGCATGTTCCATGTTTTAGCATTTTAGCCGAAGGCTCAAAGCAGAAAGCGTCCGGGGGGTCCAGGGGGCCAAGTTTTTCTTTCTTTTTGATAGTTCAATAAAAGAATCATTTGACGGATTCTTTTTCCAGGCCCGGTTCGTTTTCCTCAACCAGGTTTGGTTAGTGGCGTGAGGGCTCTAACCCGCGTTCCCCGTCGCACGAAAGTGGAGATGGCTGATAGTGCGATTATAATTATAATAATATTCAAGGAAGCGGCGAAGCCAGCAGATGGACGCGAGCAGATGACAAAGCTAAAAAATGTTGTCCAAGTCTTTCTTCGTGAACGGGAGCTTTCAGTGGGACTGCCGCTACGTCGTTTCGTCCTGTCAAAAAGAAATCTAGATTTTAGTGTTTTATTTTCAATAATGAGCCTTTATAATTAACGAATATAAGCTAAAGCGAAATTCGTCGTTCTACATTTCAAGACCCAACTTTTACATTCCAAATTTTACTCATGAGTATGATTAAGATTTTAAATCACAGGAATACGTTTCTGTACGTAAGTAGTAGTGTACGTAGTTCTTCTCCGAAGAACCCCCCCTCCACTACCACCCTTAAAACTACTACGAAGTTTGAAACGCTTCGACGCTGTAAAACTGAACAACGAAAGATTCACGGAATTAGGTAGAATATCGCGTATCAGTATATCTTCCTCCCTCCTGAAATTTTAATTTACTAAGAATGGTTCTATCGAGAGAAGACATTCGTAACTTTCTTGATTAATCCTATGACATATTATACCGAAGTTTATAGTAAGTATATTATTCAGAACCAAATAGTAAAATAAGCTAGCAAAGAAAAAAGACCGTAATCGGTTGAGAGTTGCGTAAATAGTACATAATTAATTGTCACTTCACCAATCCTCAGCTAAAACAATCAGTCATCGAAATGAAATCCCCAATTTTTCATACATCCAAACAAAAATATAAAGGAGAGAGAGAGATAGATGGAGAGGGGGGTGGGAGGGGGGAGAGGGAGATATAGCGCGAGAGGGATGGAGGGAAAGAGAGTTAAAGAGAGAAGGAGGAAGAGAGGAAGAGAGATTGAGAGAGAGAAAGGGGAGCGACGGAGAGAGACAAGAGAGTGATAGATACAGAGAGGACGAGAAAATGAAAATAAAATTATCATAATTTATCGTTATAACTTCCCGGTTTTCCATTCATAAATTTGAAAATCTCAAAGTTTGTTGCGTAATTGAACAGAAATCCAGATAAATCAAAAATTCAGACACAGAAATCGGATGATAACGGTGAGAACCTCACGATTTATCGTTATTACCCCCACCATACACACCTCTTCCATAATTAAATTTGAAATTCCTTAAACATTTTCCAAAAGTACCAAGTTCTTAATTGAAAAAAAAAAAAAAAAAAACTGCAAATTATTACACAAAGGTTTATTGTTTATGTATTAGACAGCCCTTCTACGTAGATCTCTGGTCCATAATTATTAAACGCCGCTTATAGTAGTATCGGAACTCGGAGCTTCGGACCTCACAAATGGGTTCAATCCATTACAGCAGCGAAATCTCACAATTTTACGCTTTTTAATATAGTTGATTAACATAACGATTTATTACCAAGTCATCTTTCCAACACATAAAAGTGTTACCTATACTGTATATTGATATCATTTAATTGGTCAAATTTCAAAAAATGTGCTGACAAAATCACTGAAAATGGCTAAGAATCGTTAAATTGACATTTGATATTTTTTAGCATAAGATTGGTCAAATAAAGTTTATCAACTATGAAATAGAGCATTCAACAATTTATGTACGAAATTATGCTAAAAACTTGAACTTCATTAAATTTTGTTTTAAAAAATCTATAAAATTGCAAAAAATAGCCTAAAATTCAAAATCTCCTTTTGAATAGAAGAGTATCATTTAGAATCCTTTTTTTCCATAAAATTAATAGCTAACATTTTCTTTTCACTCATAAATCTCCAATTTCTATACAACTTGAAATATACAAAAAAAAGACACTTTTTCACCTATTTTTGGCTCATAGCACCCATGGGTGTGGAGCGATTGAGCTGGCGAGAAGTTAGGACCAACTAGACCCCAAGTGGAGTCTATGTGCGAAAGAACAGTCTTTTATGGCCCGGACGGCGGACGGACATTTCAAATTTGGATTCTACGCACCTTGAAACGTAAAGTGACAAAGTTTGAGGGGGGGGGGGGGGGTTATAAAAATTTTTTGCTATACGATCACATAGGCTTATCATTGGAAATAATAAACCAAAAAAAAAAAAAATCATGAAAGTCGATTGAGCATTGTAGCTTGCGCAGCGATTAGGAGGATCGATAGTTGCTCCTCCATTTGCATAGTTAGATTTGGAAGGATAGACTTGGTAGTTTGTTGAAGTAAACAAGGCAGGTTGGTGCTCCACCAACAAACAAAACTACGTAGGTACGTACAGCCAACCAAATTCGCTGTTGGTCAGAAGTAAACTAAGAAGGTAGGTTGTTGCTCTGCATCGAATTTCAACTGCTTATCAACAAGTAAAATGCGCAATATGAATTATAAACCAGCTGTAAGGAAAAAACCTTGAAATTCATTCTTCTGAAGGTTAGACTTCATAAAAACGGGCGTTGAAAGACGGTCATTGTCAGTGCAGTTATTACGCGAGTTTTGCAGTTACGCGTATTTGTGGGACAAAACAGTTGAATAAGTTGGTAACTACTTCAATTTTTGTTTATGAAAGTACATGATGAATAACAAGTAATAATATACCGTTTTGAAAATGAAAGTAGATGAGCTGCAGCCAAATTTATTAATTAAAAAAACTACTTATGAACTCGTAAACGAGTTCCACTATCTGCTTTACAAGCAGATACCATGTTACATGGATATGTCTTTGATTGGGGATTTCATAACGGTTGTCCTCGAGAGTTGTAAACAAATCCTTTAATTTTGGACTGTAGGCGACGAAATGTAGGATAAAGAATTTATTCTATTATTCTTGGAGACACAATAAGCATACTATACGTACTATTAAAGTTATTTCCCCAATACAGGCGCTATCATTTTCATGTTCATGATAGCCTGATTTTTCATTAATAAATGAAATTATATTTATTGTTTTATTTGATAACGTTTCGTTCTCTTACTGAGGACATTTTTAGATCTTGCTTTCTTGACATTGAGTTGACTTGGTGAGCCACTGTTTTATTTGACAAATCCGTTATATTCGGATGTTTATGAATTTTTTCCTGGACACACCAAGATTTGAAGATGTCCTCAGTAAAAGGACGAAACGTTATAAAATAAAACAATAAATGGAATAATTTCATTTATTTTCCCTGGGCCGCATCCCGACTAAATCCAATAAAACAACGGTTTACTTATAGAAATTTTGAAAATAACTGTGGAGAGTGTGGAGGTGTGGAGAGAAGCCACTACAATGAGTTGTTGTTTACAGTCGACTGTTGTCAAGAGGATGATAATGTCCTATGGGGTGGAGTAAATGATGCTATTGCTTTACGTTAAGAATATTGTAACCGGCTTATTAAAATTGTTTATAGTCCAATCAACTTAGTTTAGGTACGTAAGGAGGAATTAATAGCTTGAGAAGTGAACATTTATCACATAAATCAATCGCTTTCCAACGAGTGGCGAACGATTTCTGTGCGATGAAAACTACGGAAGTTCCATTCCCCTAGCAACGGATTGGTTGTACGTGAACATCATAAGAAATTGTGACATATTTTTTGCGTCACGAAAATTTTTGGTTGACCCCCCAGAGCAAAGACATATCCATGTCAATATACGGAAAATGGGTAGTGTATACCTACCTCTCTAGGTACTTACCTTTCCAAAGTCGATACCTACCTAATATTCTCTTCTGGAAGAGCTCTCATGGCACGTCCTTTCACATGACCACTTTCAAAGGACTCGAACTTCGAAGGTTTTTCGTTTTTTAATTGATTCAAAAAATAGTTCTGAAAACTGAATAATCCATAATATTTTCGCGGCTGATGTCTGGAACTTCTAACACATGTTTGTCAACTTCCCCACACGAATTTTATTGCAGGATCTCCACCGCGCAAACTAATGTTGCATTCACAACGTTTCAGGGTATTGCCAGATTACAGCTTATAAAATATACTGAACCAGGAACTAGGTAAATACTGAACCGTAGGAAAAGAGGTATGTAGGTGGTGACTCCTAACAGGCGCTTTTTCGTATAGTTTACTCGTAACCATGACAACAAGGTGAAATAACTTCGAAAATTAGGTTTTTAGTCTAGCCTCGAAGTAAGGGTGCGCTAGTGTCGAAGTCTCGAGAATATCACTCATAGCTCATGCGCGAAACTAAAATTGATCGACACAGACAAAACTCCAAGACTAATAGACCGAATTTTATTAAATTCTCAGGGATTGTGCGGGATAGCTTCTAGATGGTCCCCTATAATTTCCATTATCGTCACATAAATAGTGGTCTGCGCGCATTCTCAAACAATAATTTCTTATAACGTCGACTTATCAATTATTTTGACTCGAACTTTGTTCTTCAAATAATTCTATACTTCCATGTCACAGCGTGTGAGGAAGCTATACTGCCCACCAAACTTGGCATACGTTTTTTAACTCTTTCTTTTAACTTCGATTCTCTTCTTGAGCTCTTGAGACAAAATTTCAGATCGATTTTTAACCCACTTCCCGATATCCAATCGATCTGAAATTTTGCACACGAGTTCATGCTGGCGTACATTTTAATTTATCAAATTTTCGCGAAGAAAAAGTTAGTTATACTATAAATTTTCAAAAATTTGAAATTTAATATGGGAAACCTTACAAGTGTTTTTAAAAAACTTTACAAATGTTTTGGCAACACCAACTGAGCAACTCAGGCAACTCTACCGGGAAAATTTTAAAAATGAAAACACCGTTAAAGTTAGATAAATTAACTGCCGGAATTCCAGATCTGAAATTTTAGTTTTTAGTGAAAAACGAAAGTGATAATTAGTGATTAAATTCATGAAATGTGATATTATAGAACAGTAAGATTTCCCTGTTAAATATAAAACGACATCGAAACATTGAAGTGCTGGATTGACATGACAAATTTGATGAGTTTCAGTGAGTTTTAAGTTCATAAGTTTTTGTAACGCAATCAAAATGTAAACAAACTTCAATTTTCAGTGTCATCCAGGCCAACTTCATGGAAATCAAAAGTAAACTGAAGGTTGAAGGTGATTTTTCATTTTAATATTTTATTCAATAAAATTAACCGAGAACATGAGAAAAAGAAAGAGTTACATTAAAAACTTGTTTTTATGGGTTCCTTTTTTCGTTTCTTAATTGACCAATTATGAGATTTCACGCTACTTCTTGATTTACTCTTTTCTGCTATGAAATTTTTCAAGAACATTTATAATTTTTCAATGATCTATACATTCATGATAGGAAACGAAGAAGCTATACTGCCCACCCAACTTGGCTGAAGTTTTTTTCCCGTGTTTTCGACCTTTTGTCACTAAAACGATCATAACTTCTTTAATTTGCTGTAAAAATTTAAATCTAAGGACACCGTTGAAAAGAGCAATAAATTTTCTATTTATCAGTTTTTTTAACTTGGCTGGTTTGTCATTGAACTTTATCAGACGAAGGAGGATCTTCCTCAATAGATCATCTTCGTTCTCCGCATCTCCGTTATCAGTGCGGGCGGAGGGAGACAAAAGGATTTTTTTTTATCTCGGCTTCAACACAGAAAATCCCCAGTTAGCGGCCAACTCCTTGAGGACATCTGCTAAATCCGTTAGTGCATCTGCCCCGCGGCGGAGAGGCACCTGCCACAGGGATGATGAAGGAGCCGGAGGAGGGCGAGGACGACGGCGGGGGGCAGGTGCCCGGCGCGTGCTGACCCACATGCCTGTTTACATTAGCTCCGATCCGCGCGCGCATTCCGCGAAAAACCCCCTGGCCGTCGCGTCGGCTACAGACGAAGGCGATCCGCCGAGTCCACCTGCGGCTCCCGCCGGTCTTTGTAAGAGAACTCTGTGCGAATTTGACCCCGAGGACCCGTAGGTGGGTGGGAGCAGAGTTGCCAAGGGTCTATTTCATAAAATAACAAGTTACAAGTGTACAAGTACAGGTACTTGTGATGCACGGTAAACTAGATCGCTTATCCAGGTCGATGGTTTTAACGCAATGAGAAAACTGCGGGTAGAACTTATTACACGTTGGCAATGTTCAGTTCTTCTTTTTGATATTTTATGTCTTTACTTTGGCACATAAACGAAAACTTTGTAATCGACTAAGAAAGAATGTAAAGACGAAACGCTTGCATACGAGTCTGCAACACATTGCAACATTTCATGTCTTCAGTTGCAGACGCGTAGGTATGTGTAGCAGACTCGTATGCAATCAGAAATTAACAAGAGGTTGCAATCATGTTCACAATATCAATTATTGAGAATGATCACCTGTGTGTAAACAATAATTCAAATAACGATGCTCATAACTGTGATTGTTGGCCACGCACTTCGCAGTAGTTAACATAATATGATTGGATAAATCGAGAGCTTTCGAACGAATGGTGAACGAATTTTGTGGGATGAAAAACGACGAAGTACCATTTCCCTAGCAACGTCTCGGTTGTAAGCGGAAATCATCAGAAATTGAGCATATTTCGTTACGTAACGTAACGTGACATAACGAAAATTTGGTTGTGTGCCATAGCAAAGACATGAAATGTCAAAAAGCGTTAAATAAAAGCGTTAAAAAAAGCGTTAAAAAAAACCGTAACGGTTTGTTGTCTGATGATTTCCACTTACAATCGAGTCGTTGCTAGGGAAATGGTACTTCGTCGTTTTTGATCCCACGAAATTCGTTGACCATTTGTTCGAAAGCTCTCGATTTATCCAACCATATTATGTTAACTAATGCGAAGTGCGTGGCCAACAAACTGAGTTATGAGCATGGTTATTTGAATAATTGTGTGCACTCAGGTGATCATTCTCAATCATTGATATTGTGAACATGATTGCAACCACTTGTTAATTTCTGATGATTTCATTGAGCTAGTGTTTCGATGATTTGATTCATAGCAGGTGATCCAAATATTGCGAGAACGGTTTGATTTGTGAAGCGGTGGTTAAATAATCTTAATAGGTAATTTCTATGCTTTACAGTCAAGGAAGCTGTAATTTTGTATGTAGCTTCTTTAGGATATTTACTTGACGATGCCCAGGGTCCGGATCAGCTGAGTGGCTCTTAGAGCTTGCATACGAGTCTGTAACTAAAGACATAAAACGTCCCAATGTGTTGCAGACTCGTATGCAAGCGTTTCTGATGATTATCGAATAAAACCTTATCGTTTGGTTTCTATCGAGTAGGAAATTTATCTTAACATGCCCCACCTACCAAAGAAACTAAATGGAGTTTTTAAGCAAGAAATCGAAATGTCACACTTATTAAACGCTTTTTTCAACGCTTTTATCGTTTATGTGCCAAAGTAAAGACATAAAATGTCAAATAGAAATATAGGGTTCTTTTCCGTTAATTCACTACCACCCCTTTTATTGGTTTCCGTTAATTCACTTCCACTTGATATATATTCTATTGTTCTAAAAACTGTTCCCCAATCATTTTTACGTCCACTGTGGTAAAATAGATCAGAATGCTGTGTATAGTTTGGTGGCCTGGATGCTCGCAAGCTCGCATCTAAAAAATACATTACATCAAGTAGTCAATCCCTTAGTAAAAATTCAGATTAGTTGGACATTTAGGTCAGAATGATGTGTATAGTTTGGTGGTCTGGATGCTCGCAAGCTCGCATCTCAAAATTACATAACATCAAGTAGTCAATCCCTTAGTAAAAATACAGATTAGTTGGACATACAGGTCAGAATACATGAATGGTAGTGAATTAACGGAAAAGGTCCAAATATAGAGTATAAAATATTGAACAATTAAGTATAAAAAAATTAAAATAAATAATCACTGCATCTAAAGGTAGCGTATAATACATGTATAAGTTTATTAGTTTTCGACATAGAAATTTTCTATGATTTTTTGCCTTACAACTTCATATATTTTGACTCGAATTACCTTTTAATCCTTATTGTTGGTAAATTCAATAGGTATCAAATACGCCCCTGATCTCGAAAGTAACCCTAACGTC
The DNA here is from genome assembly GCA_030762985.1 of Adelphocoris suturalis. Lineage (NCBI taxonomy): Eukaryota > Metazoa > Arthropoda > Insecta > Hemiptera > Miridae > Adelphocoris > Adelphocoris suturalis. The sequence goes on from CM061042.1 coordinate 114,495,585, forward strand.
TTTAAAAAATCAGATGAGTTCATGTACTATAATCTATTGAACCCTTCTAATGACCCTTCCTAATCCTTCTTGCCTCATTATGAATGTCCTTTTTTTAACCAACAAGTTAGTTAACTATAAAACAAAGATCAGAAATTATTTTTGTAATAGTTCATCAGTTGCCATGGCGAGCTCTATCTTTCTGTCTTCCCCCAGGTTGTGATAAACAATCACCATGGAATTCCTTGCATGGAATTAATATAAAATGCCCAAAATAGTCAAAAGAACCTCCATTTAGCTCGCTCTAAACTCCAGGGGCCCATTTCATAAAACAACAAGATACTGAGATAGGTTGAGACAGGTACCTACTTGTAATATACGGTAAACTAGAACAGAATTTTCACTAAAATAAAGAGTACAAGTGTAGAAATGTTACACGTGTAGAAGCTAAGTTTACAAGTGTACCAGAAAAGAAAAATGGCGTGTGGGGACAAACGAAATGAACAACGTCAAGCGGGATGCCGAAATTGAAGTTTTGTCAGCGAATCATAATATAAAAACGGTGTTAAGTACACGATAGGATGTTTATCGTACATCACAAGTTTTATGATTGGAAGACAGACAAATTATAAACTGAAAAGTGGAGAAAGTGTGTATTTGACTACTTATTCTGATAATCAGATTTTTCTCCTTCATTCAGCGGAAATGATTAATCAGTTCATCAAGGTTTAATGTTGATGGTTTAGGAATGTCATCTGTAACTTCGAGTTGATCTTCACACTTCACTTTGTTCTTCAATGATGGGGAGGTCCTCAATACCCGATCAGGAAAAATTGCACAGGGTCACGCACCATTTGAATCTTTCAAGGGTCTCAGAAGACGTCCAAAATCTCTAATTAAATTCAAAAATACCCACGAAATGAGTATCCACAACTCTTCTTTGAAAACTCGCACTATTAGCCATGCTGCATAACTACTGAGTACTTCATTATTAATATTGGTTGACAGGTATGTGATTACGATGTAACTCAAATTATAATACGTTTTACGATACAAGTATTTACTCGAAAGATATTTAAAGGTCATCAAACTCGTTATTGAACAGGTGAATAAAATACCTGTGCTCGGAGTTAGGTGAAGGCAGGTGAAGCGATTTCCATAATTTCTCTAGCACTTGTTGCTCGTTGAGATTGGGACCGCCCGATAACTACACGGTTCAGAAACAATAGACTTGCGCCGGAGATCATTTGAGCATTCTGACATTATTCTTTTAAATGTGGAAGTGCATATATTTTCCTTAAGTGTGTAACCCAATTCACATAAAAATATAACTTTATTCAACATCTCAATAACAACATGAAGTAACAAGTGTGAGACGTGGATGATGTGATACGAAATGGTTGAGTTATCAAAGAAGATGAAATATTTCCAGCGTTTGAATAGAGCAGGTATGGGCAACCTTTGAAATGTTGTGGGCCAAACTTTAGTGTGCAAATACGATCGCGGGCCGCGTTTAAAAGTAGTGCATTTTAAATTAGTGTTCATAATTTTTAGTGATAGATATCAGACATGAAATAGTGCGACAACGTTATTATAATACAATTTGTTAAAATAACAAAATGGAATGAAAAAGAAAAAAAAATTTTTACACCATTATAATTAAATCGTTAAATTTGGAATTGTTACAAACTTTGTTACAAATTGTTACAAAGTTGAATAGCGACACTGAAATCAATGAAACACTTGAGCTTGAATTTTGCAAGCTAATTCATCGATGTTTGGATTAATTCCACTGATAGAAAGACGTAAAGAATTTCCCAAATTATCGTCAGTCAGCCTTGTACGATGTTTTGATTTATCAACTTTCATCCATGAAAAGAACTGTTCGCATTTATAAGTACTGCCAAACGCACAAATCAATATTTTTGCAAATTTTCTAAGCTGAGGAAAATGGTCTTCTTCAAGGTATTTCATCGTAGAAATCGCACAACTCCACGTCTTCAAATTTAGATTTTAGGAGTGAGTTTTCTTGAATCTCGATCAACTCCATTTGCAAATGTATTGGAGCATTTTGTACATTACCTTTTGTTAGAGTAGCAAATAAATTGAAACAGTCTTCCATGTTTTTTAAATCGCTAAATCTGATTGAAAATTGCTCCGACTGTAACTTGCTACCAGTGAGTTGGCAAACATCAACGGCTTTGATGTTTGCCGCCTCACTCTTTGACGATCACCGCCACTCTGCTTGATCGCTCACTTGATTCCATGAGTATGAGTAAGTATTGTATTTTTTATTTTAACACAGAATGTGTTTTAGCCATGGACTAACTAGCCGAAAATGGAACGCGGGATGGGAACGAAATGTGTGACGGATGATTTTCACGTACAACCGAGCCGTTGGTAGGGAAATGGAATTTCCGCCATTTTAATCGCACAGAAATCGTTCACCATTCGTTGGAAAGCTCTTGATTTATCACGAATTTATTTCGTATTTTTTTTCGTAGTTTCATACTATAATTATATAAATTGATGTTATAAATGAATAGTAAACAATGACGCTTGTTTGGTTGTCACTTGGTTGCGCGACAACGCAATTTTCGTAGTTTCATACTATAACTATATAAATTGATGTTATAAATGAATAGTAAACAATGACGCTTGGTTGTCACTTGGTTGCGCGACAACGCAAACACATTCTGTGTTTCAATAATTTCGTCCGAAGTATGTAAATAGAGGTAACCGGGGGTCCAGGGGGCTTGCCCCCTGGCGAGGCGCGGAGCGCCGAGTTTTTATTTTTTGACATGGATATGTCTTTTGGCTGGGGGTCAAGGAATTTTTCGCGGCACTTTTTTTTTCCCGACCGACACTTTTTTTCCCGACCGGCACATTTTCTATTGTCTTTCACGTAGAACCAAGGCGTTACTAGGGTAGGGCTGCCATATCTTTTCGACGTAAGTAGGGACAGCGTAAGCTAGAAGTCGGGACAAATCGGGACAGCCTAAAGTAGAAAATCGGGACAAGATATACTTCAAGTCACTGACAAAATACAACGACTAAGTTTAGTTTTTGGAAAAAATACAGTAGGTATTGAAAAGTTGGATAAACATCATTATTAAAATTAAAAAAAGAAAAGAAATATCACATTTGGGTGCTTAGATCATCTATTACATAGACCTATAAATTTCAAATTGTCAAAGGTGTCCGGCTACCTACCTGCAATGAAGGACATCTGTACCACGTAGGGTTTATCCAGTTTTCATCCTGGGCTTACAAAATACTTCGGAGATTCAACTACTTTAAAAATCGAGACGAAGTCGGGACAGGAAAAAAAAAAAAAAAAAATCGGGACACTTCAAGAATCATGACCGGACGCCCGGGACACCTTGAAAATCTGGACATGCCCCGATAAATCGGGACGGATGGCAGCCCTATACTAGGGAAGAGTAACTCCCATAGTTTTCATAGTAGGAAAATCGTTCGCCACTTTTTGGAATGCTCTCATTTTACCACGACATTTCATGACCTCTAAGCCATTGTAGTGTCAAGGAATGTTGATTTATTACTCTAAGTTAAAAACTAATATTGTTTTGTAACCATAATGGAATAATCTTGTGAAAAGAAGGCACTACATGGTTGGTATACAATTGAGTAGTAGGTACCAACTGGTAAGCAGTAGGTACTAGACATATCCATGATCTTTTGTTTTTCCCATCAAGGGAGAAATTAAAATGCTTGATTTATAAGTAAAATTCCATTAAAAACCTGATAAATTTGATTCTCCACACAAAATGCAATGCTCCTTTCATTGTCACTTGACTGTGGGTGCGAGGACGGGTAGTTTCTCGCAACACATTCATATGAGGTTATAGTGAAAAGGGTGGAGGGGGGTACATTTTTTCCAAAAGTCGTGAAAGAATCGATTTCCGATTTCATCAGGTAGTAAGGAAACGAGTACATACAGAAGTTTTATATGAATTACTCCGTCTCATTTATACTCATAATATGAATAACTGTCGTTCCCCTTTTCGTTAGCATTGTGAAATTACCACTTGTATCTGGTTCTGTTGTTTTTCTCATAACAGATATAAATTGCATGATTTGTTATCGATAAGAATTTTACCACGAGAAAATCATATAAAACTATACGCAAGGCGATTTTAGTTAATTTTTCTTCAAATTTCACTTTTTTTTTTTTTTTTTTTTTTTTTTTAAATTGGGTTTTTTAAAATGCCTTGCGGGCCGGATCAAATCTTACAGCGGGCCGGATCCGGCCCGCGGGCCAGCTGTTGCCCTGTAGTTGTTGTGGAATAGAGGGTTGTAGCGTTCCCATCACCCTGGCTGCATTTCTTCATTGAATGGCCACACTGACCATTTGTTTCAGGTAACAGGTTGACCTTTGAACGAAATCGGTCCAATAGATGATGGAAATTCAACGTTATAAGAAATTAACGTTTGCGCATGCGCACTGACCACTAGTCATGTGACGGCAATGAAATTCGTAGGGGGCCGTTTAGAAGCTAAGCCGCACAATCCCTGAAAATTCCATCAAAATCGATCCATTAGACTCGGAGTTTCGCTAGTGTCAATCGATATTAATTTCGCGCATGCGCAGTAGTTATTACTCCAGCGATTCGCAATACACTTTATGAGGCATTTTCCTAGAACATTATCCCGAACTACCTACCGAGTTTGAATGAATTCGGACCTACAGATGTAGAGAAATCGACGTTAAGAGAAATTCACGTTTGCGCATGCTGAATTGATTGCTGTTGATTCGATGACATTGAAAATTACAGAGGACCGTCTAGGAGGTAACCCGCACAATCCCTAAAAATTTCATCGGAATCGAAACTTGTTATAGTTTTGGACGTGACATGGATTTACCACAGAGAGACAGACAGACACTGAAGCAAAATTGATCAGAACGTTCTGAAACGCAAAAAAGTTCCAGTCATACAGCATGATCGTATGAGCGAATTTTCGTAGATTATCGTATTATATTATGTTACTTTGTTTTCAAAATTTGAGCACTTTGAGTGCAAAGAAATTGTTAACCATAAATTTTATGGCAAATAAACTCAACCTTAATCATAATCTTTGATTCAAAACAGATCTTGAATGCTTAGCAATTTATCAGATCTCGTAGATTTTTCAGCAAATATTACTGAAATTTAAGTACATTTTTCACCATAATTTAGTGAATAAATTTTTTAATGTTCTAGTTCATCGTTGACAAACTTCTTTTGACTAAACTTCTGATGAAAATATAAATTCAACAATTTTTAGACGTTTTTAGTCATTTTTAGTGATTTTTTGAGCACATTTTTTGAAAATTGACCAATTTAATGTGCTCAAAAAGTGTTGGCCAACGAACTCATCCTTTCGTTTGGAAAGCTTGATTTTTTGGCGCAAGAACGGAATTTTTATCTCAATCCTAAGGAGAGTTATCGTCTAGAATGACATATATATATATATATATATATATATATATATATATATATATATATATATATATATATATATATATATATATATATATATATATATATATATATATATATATGAAAAAGCGTTAAACTCTAGAATTCATTTCAGAATGCCTCAAAACGGATTTCAATTAGGAAATATTTCAAAAATTTTGATTTAAAAATTTCCGAGCCAATGCAATAGCTTCATTTTTACAAAAAATTTGCCAAAAGCAAGTAGAAATTTTGATTTTGGAGGAAAAACATATTTCGACATCGATCACGAACACAGAGCTTCCCTACTTGCGGTAGTAAGAAAGCAAATAAATAAAAAAATAAAAATATATATATATATATAAATTTTTTAGTAGGTATTTGTTTTGAATGGCAACATTTCATTAGGTATGGCTTTTTTTGTCTTAAAACTGATTTTTAACTATTTTTTTGTACTCGATTTGCTCAAATTTCAATGAAATTTTAACATAATATAATACGATAGGTGGTAAAGGAAATTTGTTCATACGGTCATGCTGCATGACTGGAACTTTTGTTAGCTGCACCCTTCATAAATTGTTTTGCTTTTTTTTTTTTTTTTTTTTTTTTTTTTTTTTTTTTTTTAAATTGCAAATTTAGAGTAATTTTTGTTATTTTGGGCTGGGAGGCAATTGCTAAGCATGTACCATGCTTAAACTTGAACGAGCATTCTGGCTGACAGCCGTCGTCGAACGCAAATCAATAATTTAGGGGATCAACTCATTTGGCATGAGAGCTGAAGCAGTTAAAATATACCTCGATGGAAAGTTGGTAATTCGTGGAGCCTTTGAACCTTATTAATATCGCATAACTTTCGTGATATCACGACATCCTACTCAACAGAGGATATCTACTACGTCGCAGCGTACATTTTTGATTGAACAAGTTTGACAATGTGAGTAAAATATTGAAGACCGAAAGGCGGATTCGAATGAAGTTAGGTTTGAGAGGGAGATAAGCGGCTATTTTCCTTGTAATTAATGTCACGAGCTAAGATCGTGTTTAATTATTTGAGCCAATAATTGACAACCAGAGTTGGACATTAGTTAACAAGGAACACCTGTACTGAAACGGATTATTTTATCTAGGTGTTTCCACATTGAAGTTATAGGATCATATTTTTTGGCATAGATCGTTTTGCTTTAAAGAAAATTAAAGAATATTAAATATATTAGGTAGGTTTAAAACTTCCGCAATTCTAGCGCGTGATTCCGCTCCAATCTGCCATTAGAAATTCGAGTAATGGGTCATTTTTCCATTAAATTTTATGTAGATTTCGGATCTGAAGTTAAAACTTGGCAGGAGGAGGCCTATCGTATACCAACACTTATTTTGATTATTTGGACATCCAGAAGTATATATTTTAATCCTACCAGGATTTGGATTAATTTTACATATTATTACACAAGAAATAGGAAAAAATGAGACATCTGGATGATTAAGAATGATCTATGCAGTAACAGCAATTGGATTGTTAGGATTTATTGTATGGGCACATCAAATATTCACAGTTGGAATAGATGTAGATACACGACCCTATTTTACATCAGCAACAATAATTATTACTGTACTACCTACACCAAAATTTTAAGTTGATTAGCAACAATCCATGGAACTAATATTAATTATTACGTGCGTATAATATGAGCCATAGGATTCGTATTCCTATTTACCATAGGACGATTAACAGGAGTATCTTAGCCAACTCATCTATTGATACTATCCTTCATGATACTTATGTAGTAGCACATTTCCATTATGTAGGTATTATCCATAGGACAGTATTTGCCATCATTGGTTGATTTATTCAATGATATCCATTATTTATTGGATTAACATTAAACCCCAAATGATTAAAAGTACAATTTATAATAATATTTATTGGTGTTAATATAACTTTTTTCCCCAACATTTTCTAGGATTACGAGGGATACCCCGACGATATTTAGATTTTCCTGATAGATTCACAACATGAAATGTAATTTCATCTATCGGTTCAAGAATCTGATTAAAAAGAGTAATTTTATCAATCATTATTATTTGAGAAAGAATAATCTCACCATCAGTGAATACAAAACTCACCATCAGCTGAACATTCATATACTGAATTACCCAACATTAGATCATTCTAATATGGCAGAAAAATGCTATGAACTTGAAATTCATATATAAAAATTAATATTTTATTAGAAAACGCCAACTGGATCAAAACTCCGCCCCTTGACCCCGCTGCACAGTGGTCCAGAATTGACACCTGGGGAAACTTTCCGTTTTATAATCTATTTGTATAGGAAATTTTGCGCTGATTCCGAATATACCCCTTGTTCCTAAACCTAAAACGATTTTTTCACGGAGTTTTCAATGAAAAATAGTCAAAAACTTGGTTTTTTGTTCGTTTTTCCAATTTTAGGAAGTGAATTTGCATTCCTATCAAATTTTTTACAACAGGAAAGTTGTAGAGAATTAAATTCTGCGTCGATTGAGCACAAAAGCAGCTAAATCCAATGGGAAAAATAGAAAAGTTATGGCGTTTTGAAATTTGAATATAGATAAAATCGCTATTAATCGTACATAAAGCCAATAAATATTCATTTTATCGAATTTCGAGAAGGAACAATATTGTGGAACGTTTAATTCTTCGTCGATTGAACTCTAAAAAAAATCAAAAACTTCAAAAAAATTGAGAAGTTACCTATATCACTTGGAAGTTTACTCCGATGTGTTTATTCTTTTTCATTACATGCCTGCTCCGGAACCTACTGGAACCTGCTGGCCAACAAACTTTTATCTCTAACATGATGCGATAGGAAGAGTATTTATCCCATAATATGAAAACTCATCAAAATATTCTATTTGTTCGTCTTGTTTATCCGATTTCGAGATATAATTTACTAGTTTTCATCGGATTTAGCTGATTTTGTGCTCAATTAACGTAAAATTTAACCATCTGTAACTTTTCTTTAAAAGAAAGGATAGGAAAATTCACCTCCTAAAAACGAAAAAAAATCTTGCAGAAAATTTTAAATATCACATTTTGAACGAATACGGGGTGATGTTATGGTTTTTCTGTAAACCATTTGGGCGTTAGAACAAATTTATGGCTCCTGTAGGTTCCGGAGCAGGCATGTAGTGAAAAAGAAAAAACACATCAGCGTGAACTTCCAAGTGATATAACTTCTCAATGTTAGTAGTTTTTGAAATTTTTTGGTGTTCAACTGACGCAAAATTATATGTTCTACAGTATTGTCCCTTGGCGAAATTCGATGAAATGAATATTTAAGGGCTTTATGAACCATTAAGAAGGGTTTGCTTCAAAATAGAAGTACATCCTTCAGAAAAAGTGAATCTACTCCAAAGTGGGATCATAGAAGTCTAATCCAAGAAGAAGAAGTCTAACCAGGTTTTGTGAACGATCTTGGGTTGCATCGTTGCATGTAATTCAAAATGGATTATTGCTGAAATGATTTGTGACAATATTGATTGGTTGTCGTGATTAAATTTATTATTCTCTACAACATACCTATATATATATATATATATATTTATTTATTTATTTATTTATTTATTTATTGAGGTTAAAGATTATTAAATGTGATTCGAAATTAATCCTTAATAAGCAAATCAGCTTTCAAAAGAAAAATAAACGAAATTGTTATACATCGCCACGGTTGAGGCCGATAACGGTATCAATTCAATCACGTTTCCCCAACAATGGACACCGGAATGATTTCACGGTTCAGGGAAAACCTTAACTGCTAGCCGAATCAATAAAAGCCCACGGTGTTGGTGGAGCTGCAAAGGTTAATGAGGTGTGGTCAGAAGTCAATATGGGATAAGACCGAAAGATTAATCAAACTCGAACCGCGATAGGGGATTCCGCCAAAGGCCAGCCGGCATCACCTGGGCTCATTCGGTGAGTCCAGCTGTTGAAGTAACGAATTGATTATCCGCTCGCATACCTACGCAGTCGTTTCTGCGTCTGACGGTGGTATGGGGCTTCTCATTCACGACAAAGAAAGTTGTGTGACCAATCAATTGAAATAACAAACCGCCTGTGCGCTGTTACTTCTAATGGAATTATTTCAATGGTTGAACTACCAATCCCCGAGTTAAGGTATATTATCCTGCTTCCTCAATTCCGAAGTTAGGGAAGTTTTGTTTCGTGCAAGAAGTCAAAAACGCTGCAAATTATTACACAGAGGATTTTAATTCCTGTATTTTATAGCTCTTCTACGAATAACACCTGTCTATATTATTAAACGAATCATTAAGTACTTGTCTAATGTGTCTGCAAAGGTGCAGATGCATACTGAAGAGAAATTAATAAAATTAAATAACACAGTAGCGATCATTGAAAAAACTTAGTTCTCCCTAAAAATCATAGATCGCTGCTCCATTATAGCTCGCTGTGAGAGAATGGACGATCATCAAGGGAGATTTCATTCAATTTGTTGCGAAAATATATATAAATGACAACCATGAAAACATTATTGTTGCCTTGATAGTTTTCAATATATTTCATCCCTTAATTACTACCCTTTAAAGTTGATCAGAATTGATGCCACTGTTACTGGCGCATCCCCGACCGATATATGATTTTTCAGCCAGAAAAATCCTTGGTCCAAGTAATTGGTAAAGTGATTTAGTTTCATTTTGCCCTTCCTTTAGAGCTTGAACCGGATTACATAAATGGTGGCAGGGGTGGGATGTTGATTGTTTAATCGCTGTTGTTCTTTTTGTGAGACACCATCGTAGACACTTTTGTCCCCTTGAAGTCATTAGTTACTTTCTAAATCTTCCCTAAATTCTCCCGCTCGAACTGGCTTACATTGTATTGCCATGTCGGAAACTGTGCCTCGCTGACTTTGAGCCGTATTATCAATCACAATGATGGTAAAATGTGCTCCGATCTTTCCTATTCACCGTAGGACGTCAAAATTTGATAGGGAGCCTCTCTCGGACAACAAGGGATGAGCAATGTGAGGAGCGCCATCCTGAATAGCTGAGTGAGCTAAAACCTCTCCTGGTCACCATAGGACGTTGAAAATTGATAAGGAGCCTCTTTGGGACGATGACCTTATTGGCTCCATCCTATCTAGCTGAAAATGGCGTTATTTCGCTAGTCTGATTACAACGAAATTTGATAGTGGGCCTCTCTAGGACATCAACGGACGAATGAAATGACGATCTCCACCCTGAGCTCCAGCTGACCGATTCGAGTGGTGTTTTTTGCAACATGCTCCGCGAACCAGCGGCACGTAAATAAGAAAGCATTTTGTAAACAAAGTTTCCAGTGAGTAAGTCAAAATTACTATTAACCCCGGTTCACCTAGCGACAAATAATCGCCGAAGTTTGTTGAGTGAAACTTGAATTTTGCGTATGACTTTCCGCGAATGAAGCTTGATTTTTCACCCACTTATATTTTACCTCTAATCTATATTCGAAAAGTAGGTTCTGCTTACGTAAACTACCTACGTGTTCTAAAGAGTAGCAGCAGGACATGTCTCTGGTGTTGTTGATGAATGAGTAAACCATTAAACACCTTATTTACCCCTAATTTACAGTATGATGAGGAAGAAGAATAAGAAGAAAACACGTTTGTTAAACAAGAGTAAAGTACACCGAATAAATAACAATAAATTCAGCATTTCGTGCATGCAAGGTTAGGAGTAGAATAAAACATGATACAGCAATGGACCTGATGTCCGTCTGCTGGGATGACTCAAGCCGATACAATGAGTAGAAAGATTAAATTCTTTATAAATATATACACAAATTTCTTTTCAATTAGAGATCACTCAAAGTCTGTTATTAATATTAAGTAGAAAATTCGGGATTTTACCAATTAAATTCAGCCACCAGATATGCACGATACTTTCTAGCATATTGAGCCACCTCCAACCAATGATCCCTGTTATCCAGCAGTGCAACCATTTTCTCAATGCTCAGAACATTTTCCCGAAGAACTTTACCCTAAACTCCCGCAGTACAGTACATGTACCAAAGGGATGAAGTATATCTTCTCTACATTGAAACTAAACATTGAGTATGTCTTCCTTGGAGAACTCGGCCGTACGTATAATCCCTCGTTTATCCCAAGCTATGCACCCCTCAATTTCAGGATCTAACGACGAACCCATAAAAGATGGTTTCCCCTCCATCGCTAAATTCTCAGGTCTGGCATCAAAACCCATCAAATGCAAGCTTCTCTAAAGAGAAGCTTTAGCAGCAGGACTTGTCTCTGGTGTGGTTGATGTCGATTGAGTAAACCATTAAACACCTTATTAGCCCGTAATTTACAGTATGATGAGGAAGAAGCTTGTTATTAAGGGACTCTGATAGGGACCACAAGCCGGGGCGAGGGAGCTATGAATGGAAGCTTAACTACTGGGCCGTTGTTAACATTTGCCCCGTGACAGATGGGACGTACCTACCAGCCTTAGACAAGACTATTTTCTGAAAGGAGGGAACAATATGCCCATTAGCGGCGCGTGCCACCTGACTCTACCGCGTGCATCTCTAAAGCAACGTTTTAAGGAGATGTTTAATGAGGGGAAGAAGTTCCTGAATGCGAACGATACCACACCATCTTGATAGTCCACGAGCCAAGACTGAAAATAGGTAGTAATTTCAAGAGAAGATTTGAGATTAGATTTTGAAAATTTAGTCCGTTCTGAAGGAGAAAAACTTTGCCTCCATCTCGAAATTGGTGAGATATAAAATGATCTTAAAGTCTTTCTCTAATAATTCTCTAATTCCTCTAATAATTCGAAACTGGCACTAGTCCTAGGGGTTTTCGAGGGTCTAGGGGATTCGTGCAGACGTTTAATTTTAGAGGTGCGGCTCCCGCAGTTTTGCAAAATTTCTTAAATTCCAGGATAATTTATTCTCCATTAAAAGATGATATTCTTGTTGGAAATGTAACGCTGAACACGCCTTTACCACTTATGATGGGTATGAAATGTCTCCTTGACGTGTCTTTTGCTTAAAAACTGCCAAAAAACGTGGTTTTGCGACGATTTTTTAAAACGATTTTTCTACAGTTTTTCATTAGTTTTTGTAGAAATTACACCACTTGGCGACCTGAAAAAAATGTTTGCTATTGCTTGTACTGTTTCTGCGTCAAATGCGTCCACCGGCAGCTCTGGGGGTGTGATAATTGATTTTTTGGATTTTTGCACTACCGAAAAACGTGTTTGTTGTCAGTTTTTTGAAATTTTTTTTTTTTTTTTTTTTTGTGTATTCCTCAAAAACATGTTTTTCGGTAGTTGAAAAATCACACAAAATCAATTATCACACCTTCAGAGCTGCCGGTGGTCTCATTCGTCGCAGGAATAGTCCCAGTGGTACCACAATTTTTTCAGGTTGCCAAGTGGTGTAGGTAATTTGTACAAAAAATATCAAACTGTAGAAAAATCGTTTAAAAAAACCACGTTTTTGGCAGTTTTTAAGCAAAAGACACGTTTAGGAGCCATTTTAGATCCATCATAGGTAATATACTAGGCGTCTTCAGCGTTAAATTTTTAACAAGAATATCACCTTTTAATTGAAAATAAATAACCTTGGAATTTAAGAAATTTTTGCAAAACTGCGGGTGCGTACCTCTAAAATTAGACGTATACGAGAAAAGTGGGCTTAGGATTCGGATTCGGCACCCTCGAAAACCCCCAGCAGGACCATTGCCATTTTCGTGAGGGCACGGCTTTAATTTTTAGGGGGCCCGGGTGTAATTGATGAAACACCATATAACAATATATCAAACACAAACAAGGGCCAGGCGGGGCAAGTGCGTTTTGGGGCAAGTGCGTCTCTTCGTTTTATTTTGCTATGAGGCCACTCTATTTCAATAAGTTTCTTAGCAAATGAAAGAACAGAACATTTGTTCCTCAGTGAACAAATAAGCGTGATTGGAACCATTTCCCGCGAAGCCTTCGTCCGATATCAGAGTGTGAATCTGAGGGAGGTACAGTTCTCAATGGTTTCCTTGTCTAAAACCCTTCCTTTACAAAAATTGCTGCAGTAAATTAATAAAACGTTCTTGCCCCTCTTTTCTTGACGGAGGGGCAAGTGCGTTTAATTAAAAACCACGTGAAATTAATAGGAAAAATAAGAAAATCAAGGTCTTAAAGCCTAGTTTCCATCCAGAACCTCTTCCTCAGCCCCCACGCAGAACCTCACGCTTCTCCCTAACCTCAGCCCTATCTTACTCTGCAAAACTCTGAAGTCTTCGAATTCTCTCTCACGCAAACCTCATTCCCCAACCGACAGCGAATTAGAGGACATCCAACAAGTGAATGAGTTTATTGACCATTTTATCAACTCAGGAATTCATGTTGAGTTGCTAAAATGATCTATTTTGCAGCGTTTTATTCATCATTAACAATTCATTTTAAATTATACTTAAAATTAGGGATGGGCATCGATTAATCGATTAATCAAATAATCTATTAACTGTCCAAATAATCCATTATTGTTTAATCGATTATTTGTAGAATAATTAATCGGATAATCGATTAGTTTGTAACGATTATTCAATTGAGATTTCAGAATCAAGTATATCGCGGAACAATACCCAGGGCAAGAAAGTGGACAACTCCTCGCCTCACGTTATTGTTATCACTTATCGGTCTTATCACATATCTACGGCTATCGTTATCAGAAACACCTTTTTTCAGTTATCGTTCGTTTGTTGACGCGGAACTTGAGCTTCGATCAAGATGCCACCAAAAAGTGCGGATTGGGAACATTTTGAGAAAGTGGAAAGTCATGCAAAGTGCTGGCATTGTGGAGTGAGAATTAAAATATGTGGAAATTTATTTTCTTCCTTTCAGGTGTACCATCTTCGTCTTTGTTTAAAAAACACAGCAAGAGTATCCACCAGATCTGGTACAAAAGTTGTGTGGAAACCCGTGGCCGAGACGCTCTAGGCATGTATGAAGAGTTCAGCCTGTATTTGAGATCTCCACAAGAAATAATCCAACCAAACCCGTATATTGGAAGCAGATGGCCGAGACGTTCACAGCAGTTTCCAAAATCGCCTTGAGATATGTGCCAGCGGTAGCAACTTCTGTTCCTTCAGAAAGGCTTTTTTCTGAAGCTGGCAAAATTCTGAGGGAACAGAGAAGCCGGCTGACACCAGACATGGCCAATAAACTTATATTCCTAAAAGATATACTCCTGCTCAAAATTAGAGCACCACCATACTTATCTTCGTTTTTCCCCTTCTGTTTTCCCTTATCAAGTTTTTATTCATTTGCACACATTGTTTGCAAACACAGAAGGAATAAGGTAACCAAAAAAGGCACAAATTCTTGAAGAAAAGATGTTATGGATAAAATTAAAGAAAAATGTACCTTGTGGTAAAATTATAAAAATTGTAAATGTGAAAAAAATTATGCCAGTTTTGCTTTTCAATACTTGGTATCACCTCATCTAGCTCGGATGAGGGCTTGGAGCCTTCGACCCATGCCTCTAATCAAGTTTTGGTAGATAGTTGATAAGGGAAGAAACAAGGGCACAAACGAAGAAATGGATGGTGGTGCTCCATTAATTTTAAGCAGGAGTGTATATGTAGATGATTCATTCTGGAACTAACTTTTTTTCACATTACAGTTTTTTTCTTTTAACTTGTTTTCGACTATTCTAAATTGTGAATTAATTTTTCTTGTACACAATGACATTATTATATTAAAAATTCTATGTTTTTAATGTACCCTCTCTTTTCCAAATTAATCGATTATTTAGGCTCCGATTAATCGGTTAATCGATTAATCTGGTTGAAATAATCGTCGATTCCAATAATCGATTAATTGTTAGCCGATGCCCATCCCTACTTAAAATCTACCTGCTCTGGTTTAATTTATTTCTATTATCTTTCGGGTAGAAAGTTGAATACGAACTTGCCCCCACGTTACGTACGCACTTGCAACAGGGGGCAAGTCCGTTGTTTGAATGCTTTTAGGTTTTTCCCAATTCTCAATGAATTGGTAACTTAAACTCATCAAATCCACACGATTTCGATCTAGAGAGTCTGGGGAATGTAATAAAACTGTAGTCATTATTTAACTTGAACTTTCAGGGAAATTGTAGCATCACAAAGTCAGATTTATTAAAAACGGGTACGCCCCCCCCCCCCCCCCCCCCCCGGCTGACCCTAATACAAATTCTACATTTGAATCTCGAATAGGATGTCGAAAATAATAAATACAAAGGTTGTATAGCGGTGGTGGTGAGGTAAAGGGAGGGAGGGGGGGGGGGGGGGTTTGAACATAGAAAGCATTCTATTCTGTGATGGTGAAGTTAAAATGTACTGGTAATCCAATTTTCAAACTTGCAGCTGGTACAAGTCAGTACCCAAGCAAAAACGCTGCAAATTATTACACAAAGGTTTATTATTTATGTATTAGACAGCCCTTCTACGTAGATCTCTGGTCCATAATTATTAAACGCCGCTTATAGTATATTTAGTATCGGAACTCGGAGCTTTGGACCTCACAAATGGGTTCAATCCATTACAGCAGCGGAATCTCACAATTTTGCGCTTTTTAATATAGTTGATAAACAAAACAATTTATTACCAAGTCATCTTTCCAACACATAAAACCTTCCTATACTGTATATTGATATCATCTAATTGGTCAAATTTCAAAAAATGTGCTGACAAAATCACTGAAAATGGCTAAGAATTGTTAAATTGATATTTTTTAGCATAAGATTGGTCAAATAAAGTTTATCAACTATGAAATAGAACATTCAAAAATTTATGTACGAAATTATGCTAAAAACTTGAACTTCATTAAATTTTGTTTCAAAAAATCTATAAAATTGCAAAAAATAGCCTAAAATCCAAAATCTCTTTTTGAATAGAAGAGTATCATTTAGAATACTTTTTTTTCCATAAAATTAATAGCTAACATTTTCTTTTCACTCATAAATCTCCAATTTCTATACAACTTGAAATATATTAAAAAAAAAGACACTTTTTCACCTATTTTTGGCTCATAGCACCCATGGGTGTGGAGCGATCGAGCTGGCGAGAAGTTAGGACCAACTAGACCCCAAGTGGAGTCTATGAGCGAAAGAACAGATTTTTTAAGTCAATTCTAAGGCCTTTTATGGCCCGGACGGCGGACGGCGGACGGCGAACGGCGGACGGCGGTCGGCGGACGGACATTTCAAATTTGGATTCTACGCACCTTGAAACGTAAAGTGACAAAGTTTGAGGGGGGGTTATAAAAATTTTTGGTAATTCTATAGTATAGCGGCCTCAGCACCAATCTTTTTCATATTCATACACAATAAAGTAGAATGCATGAAACACGATATTTGATAAGAATTGGACCCCGCAAAGCAGTTTTAGACATGTACGGAGCCTAATCGCATAAGAGCGGGCAAAGTACAACTGATTAGACCGGCCGGCCACTGAGCGCAACCGTTGTTGGCCGCTGTACAGCTGAATTCGCACAAATAGATCAGAATGCAGTGTATAGGTTGGTGGTCTGGATGCTCGCAAGCTCGCATCTCAAAATTACATAACATCAAGTAGCCAATCCCTTAGTAAAAATACAGATTAGTTGGACATGCAGGTCAGGATGATGTGTATACTTGGCTGCTAGTACATGTCTAAAACTGCTTTGCGGGGTCCAATTCTTATCAAATATCGTGTTTCGTGCATTCTACTTTATTGTGTATGAATATGGAAAAGATTGGTGCTGTGGCCACTATACTATAGAATTACCAAATTTTTTGCTATACGATCACATAGGCTTATTATTGTAAATAATAAACCAAAAGGGGCTCAGGGTCAAAGGCGCTGCGGTACAGAAGTTAGCCGCGTAGGCGCTTCCTGAAATACGGGGCTGCGGCGAACGAATCCTATCTATCTGTAGACAAATAGTTCTTTTCTGCTATCATCGTCCTCCCTCAAAAGCCAATCACCTGAAAACCATCAGACAAGTCTAGCGAGCAGACCGTTGAGTCGTCCTAGACGATGAAAAAACTGGCACAACCCTAACAGATTTCAAGGCCGCCAGTTGTAGAACAGGTGGGTGCAACAACGAAGGTTACCTTCTCTTTCTACGAAGAAAAACTCTCTTTCAATTCTTTTTTTCGCTCCTCCTCATCCTCGTTTTCTTAAGGTTTTTAAGCGGATCTACGGGGGAGCCCCGTTCATCACTTCTCATTTCGAGACGGTCCCGATAAAACAACCTGTAATCAACGGTAGGTTGGGGAGGGCAGGGCCCGCGCCAGATCTGGCCATCTTGGCAGACTGCTGGGACTGTTAGGTTCCGGTGCGCGTGCGGTCTCGACCCCAGTCAGCTGCTGTGACAATGGGCTTTGGTTGCCCCGAATCGGGGAGGATCTTCCAGGCGCGTGGATGTTCCATTGTGCTGCCTTGTGGTTTTAAATGGTCTGCTCAACTTATAGAAGGCCGAGAGAAAGTAAAAATCCAAAAGGAACACTTTGGTTTCATTTTCGTTCAAAAAATTATCCATTTTGTATTGGGCGTTCGAGTTCCAGTTAGGTAGCCGAGCCGAGCGCACGTGTTTTTTGCGAGCTCTGTATTTTAGGTATTGATTTAGCAGTGTTGTATTGTGAATTTCGTTTCAGTTTTTGTTTTTTGTGGTTGCTCTTTGATTAACATCGAATACAGAAGTCACGGATAGGGATATAGGTACATACATGGAATGTACATATACAGCTATAAAATAGTGTTATAAAATACCCAACGGCTCATCACAACGTGAAATGACACAATGTGCCTAGATGGTATCGTAGACTGTTGTCATTAATGACGGGAGATACAAACATAAAAATACCTAGTTATGATAATTGACCATAATATATTACGAGACAATTATAACCTGTTTCCTGCGCTTTTTGAGTCGAATTAACTTTGGTATCTCGGCTTCTGCTTCTGCAGTTATAAAATCTATCGAATACCAACCACTGCTGTTTGTATTCCAGCGGGTCGAAATTTCTCGGTTTTTACTTCAAACTCCAATTCCGAATCCTTGAAGAAACCATATATTATCACCGCTGCACTAGTTTCGAGAGGACAGGATAGTAAAGGGTGAGTGAGCCCAGTGAGCCCTACGAGTTTGTAAAACATTATGCAATCAAAATGCAGATAGAATCATTGAAGATTTCAGTTTAATAACTGTTCCCTCACTATTATCTCGTTATCTCCCCCATTTTGCGGCAAATGCCTCCTTAATATCGTCTGAATCAACGTTTAAACTTTAAATCGTCGTTTCACGGAAACGCTGTAAATCGATGTTTACTGATAACAGTGTAGGAATTCCAGTTAAGTAGCCGAGCCGACCGTACGTGTTTTTTGCGAGCTCCGTATTAAGTATTGATTTAGCAAGGTTGTATTGTTAATTTCGTTTCAGTTTTTGTTTTTTGTGGTTGCTCTTTGATTAACTCTCAGCAATAACAATTTTCATAATTTTTAACGGGTAGATTTCTGGAAAAAGGTATATTTTGCGAGTTTGATTGGTGATTTGTTGTTTACCGAATGGAAAGGACTATCAACTCGACCGAATACCGTATTTATTAGTCAGCAGCCCGCGAAGAGCCGACCAGTGTCGCGTCGAATAATTGCAACTACGAGAATGTCGACCTCCGAGTTACATCAGGTAACTCAGTGCCTTGACGTAATCACAACCAAACTTCAAAACTGCGACTACAGTTTGAAGGAACATACAAACGTTTCGAATTCACAGGTGCATGCTCTGTCGCAAGGAATTGCTAACAGCCAAGAAACTATCTTGCTCATGAAAAAAATTAATAACAAAAACTGACTGTATAGAAGAAAATATAGCATTATCTGAAGAAAAAATAATACGAAACGTAACCGGCACACGGACAACAGAGACGAGCTTATTCTTCATAACGTTCTAGAAGGGAAAGAAAACATGAATATTCTCAAGAGGAAGGTAATGGACTGTTTTAGAACGGAATTAAATTGCGTTCTTGAGGATTACGAAGTTATAGGTGTAAGATGTTTAGGCACCATCCAACTTTCTAGAAGTAGACAAGTTCACATTCATTTTGCTTATAATTTCTCTAAATCTAAAGTACGCCAGAACATTTACAAATTCAAGGGATCCCAATTTAATACATCCGAGTTCTAAGACAGACTAACACGGGAATTTAGGAAGCATCTCTTGCCCAAATTGTTTCAAGCAAGAAAAGACGGGAAGCATGCCGTCTTGATTGGAGATGAACAACTGGTTGGTGGAAAAAAACTAATCATTCACTATGGACGAATTACGTTGGAGGATTCTACATCTACTGGGTCAGAAGTGCAGATTAATCTGAATACTCCTCCTCCGTCCCCTCCCAACATTTTTAGAAAACAGGTCAAAAAGAAGATGAAAATCTACAAGAGATAGAACAAACGTCAACCACCGCTTTGGAAATTTTGGGAATGACTCGGGGTTATTATTGAAATTTGGAAGCGGAGTGTAGACATTATTGATTGTGTTCAATGTTAACTATGCAGTGCTCATTTATTATACGTAAATAATGTAGATCTATATGAGAAATTATTTGATACATCATACGTAAAAGTCTAACATTGTTTGTTGAGGCAGACATGAAGGCAAGATATCATGTGCTTTTTTTAAATATGTATTTAAGGAACTCCTTGTAATACCTACGGGTTATACAATAAAATTGAATTGAATTGAATTGAACCACTCATCCAGGTTTTGCAGGACCGCGAGACGCTAACATAGTCATGGTAGTATTATTTGGGCACTTTTTGCAGACATGAAACTTTCGAAAGTTCGATGACGTCAAGAAACATAACTACAGCGCCTGGGTCGTCAACATCGACAAAATTTGCTTGGCTAATTCAAAGTGTTCATGTCCGACCGATCTAAGGCAGAAAATGCCCTCTTGGTTCAGTAATTTTACAGTGGGGACAACCCATTTTGACACTCACTGTTCTCCGGGCCAAGGTTTTTAATTACCGTAGGAACTATTTTATAGCTGTAGAATGTATTTATTTGATGTTAAATATATTTATCCAACGTTTAATGTTTTGTTCGCCGCGCAACGTTTTTTCCTTCCGTGCAATGTTTTTCCTAACGGTGAATGTTTTTTTTCAACTGATCTTCAAATAAATATATATAGTATATATATATATATATATATATATATATATATATATATATATATATATATATATATATATATATACATACATACATATACCGCACGTTCATTATATTTTGCCGTAACATTATATATTCCCTGTTTAATATTCAGGATGCGTAGAATCCAAAAATTGATTTTGGTTTATTATTTCCAATAATAAGCCTATGTGATCGTTTAGCAAACAATTTGGTAATTCTATAGTATAGTGGCCACAGCACCAATCTTTTCCATATTCATACACAATAAAGTAGAATGCACGAAACACGATATTTGATAAGAATTGGACCCCGCAAAGCAGTTTTAGACATGTACTAGCAGCCAAGTATACACATCATCCTGACCTGCATGTCCAACTAATCTGTATTTTTACTAAGGGATTGGCTACTTGATGTTATGTAATTTTGAGATGCGAGCTTGCGAGCATCCAGACCACCAACCTATACACTGCATTCTGATCTATTTGTGCGAATTCAGCTGTACAGCGGCCAACAACGGTTGCGCTCAGTGGCCGGCCGGTCTAATCAGTTGTACTTTGCCCGCTCTTATGCGATTAGGCTCCGTACATGTCTAAAACTGCTTTGCGGGGTCCAATTCTTATCAAATATCGTGTTTCATGCATTCTACTTTATTGTGTATGAATATGAAAAAGATTGGTGCTGAGGCCGCTATACTATAGAATTACCAAAAATTTTTATAACCCCCCCTCAAACTTTGTCACTTTACGTTTCAAGGTGCGTAGAATCCAAATTTGAAATGTCCGTCCGCCGACCGCCGTCCGCCGTTCGCCGTCCGGGCCATAAAAGGACTTCGAATTTACTTAGAAAATCTGTTCTTTCGCACATAGACTCCACTTGGGGTCTAGTTGGTCCTAACTTCTCGCCAGCTCGATCGCTCCACACCCATGGGTGCTATGAGCCAACAATAGGTGAAAAAGTGTCTTTTTTTTTTTTTGTATATTTCAAGTTGTATAGAAATTGGAGATTTATGAGTGAAAAGAAAATGTTAGCTATTAATTTTATGGAAAAAAAGTATTCTAAATGATACTCTTCTATTCAAAAAGAGATTTTGGATTTTAGGCTATTTTTTGCAATTTTATAGATTTTTTAAAACAAAATTTAATGAAGTTGAAGTTTTTAGCATAATTTCGTACATACATTTTTGAATGTTCTATTTCATAGTTGATAAAATTTATTTGACCAATCTTATGATAAAAAATATCAATTCAACAATTCTTAGCCATTTTTAGTGATTTTGTCAGCACATTTTTTGAAATTTGACCAATTAGATGATATCAGTATACAGTATAGGTAACACTTTTATGTGTTGGAAAGATGAATTGGTAATAAATTGTTTTGTTTATCAACTATATTAAAAAGCGTAAAATTGTGAGATTCCGCTGCTGTAATGGATTGAACCCATTTGTGAGGTCCGAAGCTCCGAGTTCCGATACTAAATATACTATAAGCGGCGTTTAATAATTATGGGCCAGAGATCTACGTAGAAGGGCTGTCTAATACATAAATAATAAACCTTTGTGTAATAATATGCAACGTTTTTAAAAAAGTCTCTCGGTGCTCCTTCTAGAGCTTTTATCCGTAACTACTTGACGGACGCTCCAAAGGGTAGAATTGAAGGGCTAAAATATTTAAAAATTGAGGTCTCGACCTTCAAAGTAAGTTTTTTTCTGTCATCGATATATGCTATCCTAACTAATCGAATGAAACCACCCGGATCACCGTACGATCATCCATTCTCACATTAAGGGCTCTCACATTAAAATTGCCAGCAAAAATATCATCAACACGAATGTTGAGTTGAGTCTGGCACATTGCTTCCTCGTATCCGTAATAGGAATGTATAGATCGCTGATCGTATATTCTTCAAATTTCAATCAAGGGTTGATCGGAATAAAGTTGAGGTCACAGACAATCATCCCCAGTATATTTGAGCCAAATTTCGATATCCTTGGTTTGGAAATTTCGGTGAAAAGCTATGGCTGGTATTCAAATGATGTTTTTTCAGGGGGGGGGGGGGGGGGGGGGGGTGATTGTTTTCTCTAGGGCCTATTAGAAAAGTTCGTTAGAAATAGTAAATACCAAAAAAATGCATATTTTGTGATTGGATTTCCGTATCCAAGGCTCTGACTAAAAATCTGCCTGAAGAATCATAAATAATTTGCTCAAAAATACTCAAAACATGTGACGGAAACGTCGGATTTAACAAAACGCAAGTTAACGGACAGTGTACGGCGAGGCGGACGGAAGAGAAGATGTATTCTAAATTTAGTTTTGGGTTCTGCGTATCCATCACATTGGGAAGAGTAAAAACTATCATATTTATTATTGCAATAATTAATCAAAATTAGGTTATCGTTATTCCTTCCGATTTAGACGGAAAGCATTACCCTGTAAATTTGACATCTTTTTGGAAAGTAAAGTATGAAGAATTGTGAATGTTTCGTTATTTATTCTTGTTATAAAATTCTTGTTATAAAATATATAGTTATAAAATTCTTGTAATTAACCTTTTTTGATTGATGATTTTTCATAAAACTTAAAACTTGGGTGTTTCGCGCCGCCACTATGAGACGTTCCCATCCCAGTGCAGATGTAAAGATTGTAATCTCATTTCTGTGAGTGAATGTGAAAACAAGGCTTACTTCTTCAATATGAATGCCAGCAATGATTTATATTTGAGAACGTGTTCTCAATCGTAAGATCTATGGCCGGCGGGTGTTGCGTCTTTTGGAGTATGGACTGGGCGAACGAGATCGTGCACGTCTGTGGCTGCAGCTTCGTGGTGAAGAGCTCCTACTTTTAGGACTTCTGCTCCTACTTCTTTTCCTTTTCCGAACATCCGCGGATGGTTTCGAATGTTTTCGTCGATCCCTACTGGCGTCTGCTTTACTGTCGGATCTTTCTGGAGAATGTCTCGTAGTCTTGGATGATGTGGAGACCCAAGAGCTACACGGCGTCCAGTTTAGTTGTGGGTAAACTTCATCATATGAACTACTCTTGCTGGGTCGGGAAGGAGGTTCTGATGAACTAGCTTTGCTAGTTTTGTGTTCCCCGTTAGTGTTTGCCTCCACTGCAGAAGTTGCAATTGAATGACGTGCTGTAAAGTTACGATATGCTGCAAAGCTGCAAACTGAGACATTGGCCTTAAGCAACGGAGTCTTCAAAGTTCCTTTTGGAGGTATTTGAAACTGAACCCTGTTATCACTGTCTCGCGAAAGTTCTTCGACCATAGGCGGGGGCCTTGCTTCTAACATATTTGATTTGTCAGCTGAGCCTTCCTCGATATTAAACACGCTGTAGTCCTCTAAGTAATCTTCACTAAATTTTATATTCTTCAATGAGAGAAAAAGTTGCTTCAAATCATCTATCACCTTTGGTAATGCTATGTTACCCTTTTCATTGAACAATACGGGAATGCGACAACGGACCTCGGGCCAGTCCTTTGGGCACATTATTAACGAAGAGTCGTTTTGTTTTTGAATGTAACTACGCCACCACTTCCAAAGAGCATCCCCTTTAAGAATGCTTCTATTGGTAGGCCAGGGAACTGATACTCCATTTTTGTCTTTCAAGTGTAAATCGGAAATCTTACAATCAGGCTCCAAAATATTCTTGTTAAGTCTTTTCGATGATGATTTTGGGAAGGAATGAGCTAAGGTCCTTGGGGCTAAATAGGGTGCATTATTAATAACGGTTGTAGTTATGCTTCGCCTACCTACCTCGACATCTGATTCTCCAGAATCCAAATTGATTATAGCGTCTTGATTTGATCTGTAGGTCAAGACAGAACCCTCGCCATCTACTTCTTCGTCAGAAAGCTCAATAGTGAAAGGCTGTGGAGGGTTGCGGGGAGTGGATGGAATACTAACAGGCTGCAAGCTGCAAGAATTGCGCTGAGTGCCTCTTGTCTGAGAGGCTCCTTGTAAGGAATTTTCGTCAACATCGATTATATTGTCTTCTGAGCTACTAATATCGGATAACAGAATACATGGCGGTTCCCGTATTTCTCCTTCTTCTAGACTATCGGTGTCACATTCTCCTTGTTCCCAATCATTACCTGCAGATGGGGAATCCTTGACTTCAATCTTAGTCGTTACTTCTTCCTTTTTTTCAGGTAACATGAGGTCAGTCTGCAGATCTTTCACAACGGTACCTCTTCTTTTATTAGATGTGATATCAATAGTTGTACAGTTTGATATAGAAGAAGAGCTGTCAATTGTCAACAACCGCCGATCAGTCACTTCCTTGTGCCGTTTATTTGACTTGACCACTTGACACTCGCTATCCAAACTACTCTTGTATCGTTCTTTTGAACGACGATAAACTGTCCACAATTTTTCAAGGACTTCTCTAGCGTTTGTTGCTGCTGGATCAGTTTGTTCGTCCACTTGAACTTTTGATTTCAAATCAATCCGATTTTGCGAAAGTCTCAGAAGCATCATCCTGTACTCATCCAAAGCTTGCCCAGAGGAATCTATTGCCTTCATCAACACTTCTTGGTCCACTCTACCAGGCAATCTCGTTTCTGTGTTCTGAGCTGAAAACAGTAATAAGTACTTATCACACATATATAGTAGCTAACTACGCGCAACGACAATTATATTTAATGGAATAAGCCCAACCACTAAATATTATGATTGCATAGATTATAGTGGGAGTGTTAACTGGCAGTGTCTTAACGGGATTGTTAACTGGCATCAACTTTAGGTATAAAGTGCTAGCATGCGCGAGTATTTGTTACTCTAAATACTAATAAGAATTTAACTGTGCGGTATCCATTTTGCCAAGATGTTCATAAATTGCATAGGTACCTCTAATACCATCATTATGTGATTATTTGCAGCCTATTTTATTTCCATAATTCTTTACATGAAACATGCTTCAGCCATGACTTAAATGCCCAAAGGTGTAAAATTTGGTGTTGCAAAACTGTGACCCCAAAGAGCGGTCATATTGTTTTCCGCTAACGTTCCTGGAGAAACATTCGACGGGTTATAATTAGGTACATAATATTATGTTGCAATCTGGTTACAAAGATTTATCTGCAGAAAAGGTTAATCTATATTAATAAAATCGTAAGTATGTCTGTCTGTACATTGATTAGAATCATAAAATTTTGCGTTCCTTTTCCGTTGCATGCTATTTGTAGACGATTGGTACAATTTTCTCAATTTTTTGCTGTCTGTCCGTATGTTTGTTCGCTTTTCACGGCTATAGGGGTCATTGGACAACTGATATGAGTGGGGGGAAATATCTGTATCAGTCCAACTTAAAGTATAGGATATTTGAAATTTTTAAAATTTGAACCAGAGGGGGTGTTTTAAGGGAGGGAGAGGGGGTGAAATGGGGTATCTTGGACTCCATTGAACGATGCAACAGAGTTACCTCCTGAGAGGCCCATCAAGCTCCCGTCAGAGCACCAGAGATAGCGCTGTCGGCGTCCCGTTGAGGAATCAATGGGAACCACGCGCTGTTCTCGATCATTTTTGGCAGCTGGTTTGGCGTTGGATGGATTCCTGGTGACAGGAAAATCAACCTTCCCCGAACATGGCTCATTAAAAGCTATTAGTAGGGGTGGTATCTCTCTGACGGGATGCCTGTTACTCTCCTCTACCTTTTTATGAGGATTTAGGCCCCCATTGCACCTCTGGGGGGGGGGGGGGGGGGGGAGCACCTAAATTCCTTACAACGAACAGGGGATCTGATTGTGAATATGTTTGGATAATTAACTTAAACCACAGGCTACTTGAAAATCTTCAAATCAGCCCCATAGGGGGTGTTTTAGGAGAGGGGGGGGATGGGGTATCTTTGTCATCACTGAACAAACTGGGGATTCGACTGTTGAATATGTTTGAATTACTCTAATTCTAACTCTATTCTATTTGAAGTTTTTAAAATTTGAACCAGAGGGGGTGTTTTAAGGGAGGGAGAGGGGGTGAAATGGGGTATCTTGGACTCCATTGAACGAACTTGGGATCTGATTGGTTAAAATGTTTGGATAACTAACTTAAGTCACAGGCTACTTGAAATTTTTCAAATCAGCCCCATAGGGGAGAGGGGAATGGGGTATCTTTGTCATCACTGAACAAACTGAGGATTTGATTGTCGAATATCTTCGGATTACTCTAATTCAAGTCAAAAATTTACTTTTTTCATATTTTTCAAATCTGGCCCACAATGGAGGGGGTGGGGGTGGGGGAGTTAAAGAGCTTCGAACGTCACTAAACCAACTGGGGACCATAGGGGCGTCCCAAAATGTGATGAGTGAGGGGGAAGCTTGCGTATATTCAAGTCAACCTGTACAACGCACGGGTGAACCAGCTAGTTGTTTCTATAATTTAATAATTTAAGAAAATCATACTTCCATTAAGTGCAGTTATTGACATTAAAGTTTTGTAATTTTCTGCAATAAAATTCTGTGAGGATCCGACTCCTGCTTTACATAATCATTGTTATATGTTTATAAGCATGTTTCATGTTTTTATTTGAGCCGTATACTCTAAACAAAAAGATCTGGGAGGTCTGGGTAGGTTCCCCCCTCTGTCGGACCCCGAAGTTTTTTTTCAATATTAGTTTTGTATTTATTATGTTTTAACAAGATAATTACACTAAATGTAATATTTAACTGGTAGGACTCGTTCATTTCTTCGGTATCTGTCGTGTGTGTCTAAGAAAACCTTAGTATAAAAATTTGATTATTGAAAAATGATTCATTATGTTACCAACCTATATTGGTTAATAACAGGAAGGTTGTGTACCTCACAACCACAGATTCCCATCCAGGCTGACTGGCGACGCCTCTGAAAAAGATGTAAACATAATTATGTAGTAGTTGTCAAGAACGTACTTCGCACTAATAAAGTACGGCCTACCTAAATTAGGAAAAAAGTTTGAAAAACATGTAGGTATTACATTGTGAGCACGCCCTATTGAGTTGAAGTTAAATTTCGATTTCGAGTTACGTAGAAAGAGCGATTAAATGGCTTGGAAATTTTTAAAATAAAAATTTTTGAAAATTTTCTTCATTGAAATCCGTTTTGAGGCATTCTGGAACAAATCCAAGAGTTTAACGCTTTTTCACATATGTGTGTATATATGAATGTATTTATTTAAATATGTATGTGTCATTCCAGACGATAACTATCCTTAGGATTGAGATAAAAATTTCGTTCTTGCGTCAAAAAATCAAGCTTTCCAAACGAAAGGATGAGTTTACTAGCCAGAACTTTTTGAGCACATTAAATTGGTCAAATTTCAATAAATGAACTAAAAAAATCACTAAAAATGGCTAAAAACGGCTAAAAATCGTTAAATTATATTTGTTGGTAGAATATTGCTCAAATAAAGTTTATTAACTATAAAATAAAACATTCAGAAATTTATGTACAAAATTATGCTGAAAAATTTACTTAAAATTCATTAAAATTTGCTAACAAATCAATAAAACTGTAAAAAAAGCTCAAAATTCAAAACCTCTATTTGAATATGAGATTATTATTTAGAATACGTGTTTCCCCATAAAATTAATGGTTGGCAACTTCCTTGTACTCAAAAAACTTAAATTTCAAAACAATTTAACATTATACAATACCTACGATAATTTACGAAAATTCGCTCATACGATCATGCTGCATGACTGGCATTTTTTCAATTCGCCTAAATTATCTTTGTAACCCACCTGCTTTTGCTTCTTCCCGGTTGCTGTGTTTGGCGTGTGAGATAAGTTCATGGAATGAAGTGAAATTTATCCTGAACTTGAACCCAAATGCGGTAAAAGCCCAATCGTCCCATAAAACTATCAAAACAAGGAGAAATGTAAGTTGATTATTTTCCCCGGAGTAGCCAAGACACTCAGCCAACAGTCAGAGGATGAGGTAATTTTTGACATCAGTCAGGAGAACCATTACCAATGTCCAGATGAAGGAAGGGACATGTCTTCTGAACCCGTTTACAGGGTCTCCTATACTTAGGGAAGAAGCTGTGTGGCTTCCGGATAAGAATTGGAGCCCTCAGTCCTGTTTGAAAATTGCCATCGTTTCCAAGAGCGACTAAGAGGTCATGTCAACATCGAAGCCGTTCATTTGCTTGATGTAGGCAACCTGCTGAGAAGACTGAAGAGAATAAAACCTCACAAACTACCTAGCACACTGAACGTGAAGTAATGAAATAATTAGTTCATCTATTATCAGACTTTTTCAAAACACGTTCTGTATCTTTGTTTTGGATTTCATGTAGTATTTAAGATCAAAATCAAATTGCTAATAAGTTGTAAACTTGGTGTAATAAAAAATTTAAAAAAAAAAAAAAATCTGTCCTGTCGAACACTGTTGATTGGAAAAGGAAGGTGAGGTAAGTTAACGTGTGCAAATAACAAGGCAAAGTTGGAATTGAAGAATGTTTGTTCCACCCGACCTGCAAGCAGTTTTATAGTGTAGGGCTCTCCCCTCCTGGGCTTGTTGCCCTTTCTTCTCTACTTTACTTTCATGGCTTCCAGTTGCAGGCCCGTCGGTTCTCAGTCTGCTTATTGAGGGAAACAACAATACAATTACTGATCGATAAGATGTGTTCTGTTACACCAAATACGTTTAGTTATAAATCATTACAGTACGCATCTTGATAGAAGTAAATATTATGGACAACATGGTGCTGCAGTGTGACAACAACTTCCATTCAACCATCCAAGTTGAAATTTCAAATGGGGCCTAGTTTGGAACCAAACCTAAAACCTAAAATAATCTATTTATATTTATTAGCCGTAAGAACAATCCATGTTGAACTGAGTCTGCATTTGGATTGTTTTTCTTTTTCAGTCTACACCTTGGGCGATTTCTATTTCATACCCTAAATCCCAAGAATAAGTTACTTAACAGAGAGTTCCTAGAGATCCGTCGGTCTCAATAAGGGCGTGCCGTAATGAGAAACTTTTCCGCATCTTAAAGTCACGTCAGTCCTTAACGGATCTAGTTGTAACGCTAAATCTATGGAAGGAGGAAATTATCCCTAAGAGGTAATTTGAGTCTATGGAAGGAGATTATTTTAGACGATCACGTTTTTTCCGGATTGCGATCCGTTAACGTATCTGTAGAAAGATGCGTCACCGTAACTCATTGCGTCAGAGTTACGGCGCCGGATTTTCAATACCGCACGACGTGTTGTTTTACGGATCTACTAGGAACTCTCTAATGACTTGCTGGAAAAATCGTAATCTTCTTTCTACAAGCAACTCCACTAATTGTGGTAGAAAGCTTATAGGAAATAGTCGATTGTGTCGATTTTCCTTTCTCAATTTTCAATCCTGATAAGCGCTTATACTAATTTAGGTACCTACAAATGAGTCATTCAAATTACACAGATCGAATAGTTGTCAATCTTACCTGAAGACTCGCTTGCGTAGGTAATGTGCCAAGTTCAGGTAATTGAATCCCAGAGACGATGTTGCCCCAACGATAGCGATGTTATTCTCGTCGTCGTTTACCATGTTGCACTTTATAAAATATGGAATCTGAAAGAAAAATGTCTCTAAGAGGCATAAAGCCGTCTCAAAAGGTTGACTACTGCAAGGTGGATATCAGTCCACAAATCAAGGACCCCAGAAATGTTAGATACATATCAATTTTCGTAAATTCTACGTAATGTTAATTTCATTAGTAAGACCAAGAAGAATGAATTCTGAGAGTGTAGATTGACTTTGCTGAATGAAATGGGTGTTTCATGAAGACTACTGCACAATCATGTTCAAGGAGAATAAAATAATTCGGTAAGGATTCTACGCTGTGCATTACATAGCCGTTGGAACTTCCAACTCTTAATCTAGGAATAGATCCCACATTTATTACATTTTCGTGGGAAACTATTACTTAAGCTATTTGCAATGGCTAAAAACTTTTTTTATTTTATAAAATGGGTCTTTTACGGGGAGTCAACCAAAATCTTCGTAACATTAGAGTGGAATACGCTTATGCTTTACTTTTATGATAAAAAATATTATTGTCACGAAAAACGGGACCAAAGTAGCGGCGGATCTAATTTCTTTGCTATTCAACCTATGAATCTGAAATTTGGAATGGAGACTCCTTGGGACGTCTAAAAATGAATCATAAAGAAGGGAGATTGAATCCCATTGGTCAAGAGAAAGGAAAGGGGCAGGACGGGTACAACCAATCAAGTGCAAACAAAGTGACGGGGGTTTATAACTAATTAGGTGAAGTGAAAGGTGGAAAAATTAACTAAATATGGGAAATTCAGGAAAATAAGGGTAAGTCTACATTTGCGAAACATCTTAAGGAATCCAATCATAGTTACGATTTTGATTTGACAGATAGACAGTTTGTAGAATTTCTTCATTTTTGTCCAAAGGGAGTTATGTTGAATGTACTTGAAAAATTCGAAATGATCAAAAGTGACAGATCTGGTAAATGTTTAAATGAGGATATACCTCAATCTATTTCACCACTGATAGGTCCATTTCTATAATTTTTAAGAGGAAATACGCTAAAAATTATACTTGAAGTAATTTACGTTTGTGCATGTGCAGAATTAAGTAACGATTTAAGAACAATGAAATTGGTACGGGACCATCTATAGCCTAATCCGCAAATTTCCTCACAATTTAATCAAAACGGATGAAAACTGTGGAAATCAAGGTCGTTACTATAAATACAAATTGGTGCACGCGCAGCAGCAACCAATGATACAATCATGTTGAAATTGATTTGGGATTATCGAATCGTCTTCTCCGAACGATCATCCAAATTGGAGTGAGGTAGAACGTCTTGGATGTGAGAAAAAGATGCTTTGTGGAATTAACGTTTGCGCATGCGCACAGTAAAGTGTCGATTCGAGAACAATGAAACTAATAGGGGACCATCTACATCCTGGCCCGCACAATCCCAGCGAAATTCATCAAAATCAGATGGAAACTATGGAAATTAAGCTTGTTTCAGTGATTTGCAGACACACACACACACGGAACCGAAGTTGTCCAGAATAGTCCAAAACGTAAAATACGAGTGGACATTTTGATTTTGGAGACAACCCATTTTTCTTCTCCCGGAGGAGCATTGTTTTCATAATTCTAATAGTAGACTCGGAAGCAAAAAACGCTTAACTTGTAAGACCGAAGCTTAAAATTGAATTTAATGATATTTCTCAGGATATTACAATGCGTTGTCCGAACTCGTTTTTCGTACGGAGGGGGACAAATGTGTATGTAGTAGTAGTAAGTTGTTTATTGTATTAAATCAATGATTATTACAAAGAGTTCAGGTCCACTTACACATCATAATTAGAAAAATTTTTAATAGATAAGAAATAAGTCAAATATCTTCCTCCTAATCTAGTTAACAGGGCATTACAGCTTATTGAAGTACATGCAAAATAAACGAGGTCATCGATATGAAATTAATACAAAGAATAATAATCCGTTATGAATCCATAACATCCACACTATACCTGTGGTACTCGTACAATATCCACAACAAGCCTGTCCTGTTGTACACTATACAATGCTAATGCTGTACATATCAGACACCTATTCGGTGAGCGCAATTGATCGAAGTGCTAGTGCACTAGTAACAAAATGAAATAAATTTAACATTTTCTCCCTATCATCACCAAAATTGAGCAAATTAGCCAGACGATCCTCATCCTGAACCACTGGGAGCCCACAGATATATTTCGCAATGATTGCCTTCGGTACGGTTCTAAGATCGAGCAACAGACAAAAATGGCAGAGGGTGTCAGCTTCTTTCATATTGCATAAGCTCTCGCTTCTAAACTTATGAGAAGTACCTCTATATTAAACAGTTACGAAAAACCTTGAAGGCAGACGCAACTGGCACAACACCCTCTCAATCTGGACATTTTGAATGAGTCCCAAGTACGTCTGCCTACCTGAATAGTCCGCTATCCTCCTATAGAACACATTAAATCTGGCACTGTAAACCAGATTTATGTCCATTCACCAAAAATGGTTGTAGAGTTTTTCGATTAGTGACGGTGGGATCGATTTCAAATTTCGAGGGTCCTCAGCTGTTAGGATATCGTGGGAGCAAAGGACAGCAAGTCAGCAAGCATGTTAAAAATGCAGGAATACCAGTTGCTATGATCAGTTGAACTGGTTGAAGAATTATGCATATTCTCTGATACCCTAAAAAAACGCTTAACTTGTAAGACCGAAGCTTAAAATTGAATTTAATGATATTTGTCAGGATATTACAATGCGTTGTCCGAACTCGTTTTTCGTACGGAGGGGGACAAATGTGTGATCGGGCTATGTAAATGTGGATAGGTACGGGTATTTACGCCCTTATTCAGCCTCAAAAACGATGGAATGGAACGATAGGAACGGAACTTTTCAAGATCATATAAAACTGCTCATAATCTATACTTTCATGTTAACGTTACAGAAACGAGGAAGCTATGTGCCGCACCCAATTTGGCAGACATTTTTAGTTATGAAATTCATCAGCTGATAATCTGTAAAATTATCTACATAGAATCTAAATAAAACTTACCTCATCGAACATAGGATCCCCGAATGAATCTGTATTGGTTAGAAAACCCGATCCTACGGTGAAAGAAGTGGTGCAAGGGAAACTGGCCTTCAGCTCTTTCAGAATGTCAAGCAGTAAGTGAAATCTATTCTTCCTGAAATTTAGTTAAAGAAAAGTGTCAAACTTTACATTGAATCTAACCATTAAATGGATTTTCGTGATTCTTTTCTTATCACACATTCGTAATTTATATTTTTCTGTATCATGTTTTTGTAAAAGGAAATAGAAAAAGAGACAGCTAATACGGTTATTATTGTTTAGAAACATTCATGGAGTTGTATAATTTTATTTGCTAATATACACCTTTACTGTTAAATTAGTAGGGGAGAAGGTGGGAATATGGACTAGGGTGGGTAAATGGTCCGAGAAATTACTCCTAAGTTAAGGGGTGCAATCTAGCGGTGAAAGCGTTAATTGCGAAGTGGACCCCCCTCCTGCCCATTACAAAGTAGATCGTTCAGGTTTTTTTTTTTTTTTTTTTTTTTTTTTTTTTTTTAAGACTTTTGAGGATGACACGTATTTCCGGTTTCTTCACTCAACATAATCTTTGAAACGGTAAGTTTATTTAACGTTTATTACTGAAATTCAGAACCTTTAAGTTGGTTTTCACAGGTGGAATCAGTAGCCTAGACATCAATAATTGTAAAACTGAAGGTACATAGTTTTTTCACATAGAGCCGGTGGGGGGGGGTACATCTCACAATTTCCAAGATGGATTTACTTTTCCATCTCTCAGAAGTGAAAACAATGCTTTCGCTACGTGTAGGTAGACTTGGGAGTAATTCAGCAGATGAAATTTAGCATTTAGGCACTAATATTTCCAATAATCTTGCCTAAGATGTCTATCTCCTTGATCTTTTCTGTTCAGTTTCTAGACTGGCATACAGACCAAAAAGAATTTATGACAGAAAACGTCCTAAAAACGAAAGGCTAAAGAATTATTTGTTGTATAACAAAAATATGGAAAATTATAATATAGTTCCCTCTGAAGCCCAGATGAATTTTGTTAGTTGAAGTTTCGATTTGGCTGTATTACCTAGGTATATTAAAACTCAGGAGCACCAAAGTGTTTGTTTGCCATTATTGCTTATGATACTTATTTGACCTGTCGTTGATAAGTGTGATGTTGTGCTATATATTATTGAATTTTTGTAGGAAATAAAGCTATTGCAATGGATCTAAAATTTTTAAATACACTCAGGTGCAAAAAATTTGGCCCACTCTCCAAAATGGAAGATTTTATGAAGTTGCGACTAATATTCTCTTGTTTTCGACTGGGTTACTGTCTAAGCTCATTCAGAGGCATTGTTTGTTGTTTTTCAGCCAGGCGGATGAAATTGTTTTGATCTCTCAACGATAGGGAATCGTGTCGAGACGTGATCATGTTTCATTGCCTCCAACTTCCACGTTATATTCCAAACTGCGACTATGTTGTTCATCTCTTCCACAGTAGTCCTCAGGTGAGGAGCGAGTGTTTTCCTGTACATTGAGTTGATTCCTCCCAAAATAATAGCTTCAAGAGATGAAAAAATGTCTTTCCCACCGGAAATGGTCGTGCAAACTGTAGCTCTCATTAATGATAGAAGGTCACTGAGATATGCCGCTCGAATGCTTGGGCGGCGGGCTCTCTTCCAGTCATTGTGGCAGGAACAAACCTTTCTCCAGGCCTTCTCCACTCTCTTTCACGACCATCTGGGGCCCGCAGGCTGAACCTAGACTCATAGCTGAAAATGACATCCCTCCACTCTTCAAGTTCCCAAGCACTTTGATTTTGAGCAAACTGAAGGTGCAACATCTTGTGCTGACGGGTTAAACTTGGAACGCGAGCGGGTCTTCTGGCAGACAATTTCCGATCCCACCATCGTCTCCGAACTGTCCAAACACCTAAATCCACTTTCGTCGCATTTTCAAGTGAGTTACGACCTTGTGAAGCAGTTAATCGTCGATTTCTTTAAGCTGAGGTGTACAAGTACCTGTCTTGAGCGGCTGTTGTTTTTCATGGGCGGCTAGAACCCTGCCTTCTAGAGTACGATCCCGTCTTTCGAAAACATCTAAGAGTGGCACGAACGGTTTCATTAGGTCGTCCTAGCATTTGAGTGGCATATCTCAGTCACCTTCCATCATTAATGAGAGCTACAGCTTCCACGACCATTTCCGGTGAGAAAGACATTTTTTTTCTCTTGCATTGATTTTTTTTCTTTTGGTTGAATGCACTTAACGTACAGAAAAACACTTGCTCCTAACTTGCTAAACAACATAATCGCAGTTTGGAAGATGACGTGAACGTAGGAGGCAATGAAACATGATCACGTCTCGACACGATCCCTACCGTTGAGAGATCAAAACAATTTCATCCGTCTGGCTAGAAAACAACAAACTATGCCTCTGAATGAGTTCAGACAGTAACCCAGTCCAAAACAAGAGAATATAAGTCGCAACTTCATAAATTTTTCCATTTTAGAGAGTGGGCCAAATTTTTTGCACCTGAGTGTATATGTTTTCTTCATGAAACTTCAACTTCGTAAGTACCTGGTGCATTTTCCACACGTTACACACAACTTACCTCCAGGATAAATCGCTAACTGAGGAAGATGAGTCCCAGGTAAGGATACCAAGCAAATAGCGGTATCTTGCAGGTAAATGTGAGTTGACAAACAGCCAATGAGAAGTTATAAGATAAAGCGCTTCTACTCTAATATTTTAATACATTGGCGTTATCTTTATGTTTTGGTATCAGACAGTCAATTGACCTTCTATTTATATTTTCCTAACAACAAACTTCAACAGACCACTTGACAATATTGTAAATCCACAAATAATTATTAGGCGTTTACCAATGACTTGGTCCGTAGCTCAAATAAACAATGTCCGGCAGTGACGAAGGAACATCCACTAGTTTTTTGAGGAATCCTCTGATCACATCCATGACGATCTGCGCGGTGCAGAACATCTCGATTCGGCAACCTCTATCCTTCAAAAATAATAATAACAACACACAACATAACATACATAGCCTAACAACGACATGACATGATATAACGTAACAAAATATATTATTGTATTTATGTACCTAATTACCTACGTGAAACAAAAAGCATGTTGTTCTCGCATTATTGTTGTGTCTCAATATTTATTTATTGTTACTCGTTATTCTTCTTATAATTGTTACTAATTTATTGTATAGATTTGTATTTTTCGTCACAAAAATCATTTTGAAGTAGGTACCCATTCTCTTTTAGAGGTCAAAAATAACACTCATCTGGATCCTACATACCTACGTCAGGATTTCCAAATTTCGTTATGGAAAGGGGAGAACTGACGGGTTAGTGTAGTGGTAATTCGTGATGTTTTCATTATTGACACTTGATGACATATATGAATATATTAGTGTTACAGGCAATTCAATTATATTTTTTCTTAGTTTCTATCAATTTATCATTTCACTCAACAATAATTAATCTATAAGAATTGGATTAGCTTTTATTAGTTTTACCTAATAATCTTTTATAAGTTTCACTTAATAATCTTTTATAAGTTTGTGACGCCGAATCCACCAAAAAAAGAAAAGATCTGGCTTAGAAGCTGGCGGAAATCAGATGAGAATAGTGAAGCAATCACAATTTATACTACTACCCCTTCGAGCTCCTCCTTTCCAAAACGGAATTTGAACTTCTGACGTAAGTTTTGAAACTAAAAGGATTTTTCAATTGAACTAAAAAACTATGCAAATTATTACACAATGGTTTATTATTTCTGTGTTAGATAGTCCTTCTACGCAGATTACTGGCCTATAATTACATACCCCGTATGTAACATATGATCAGAATATCGTGCCCGCAATTCTTCGCTTCACAGTAGAAAATTATTTAAAAAAAGGCTGATAAATAAAGAAAGAATATGGGTTCAGAGACCCCTCAGCTGATCAGTGCGCCTCCGTACCTCGTAACTGTTACCGAGGAGTCTTTAAGGAGCTCCATCTAAATAACAACACCGTGGGTGTAATAGACAATTTGGCCTCGGAGGTTCCGAAGCTCATCTGAGTCCCTCCATACTTGGTAATTGTATTCCAGGTCTCCGAATAGGAGCAACATTTCAGGTTTCAGCATCAAAAGTTAATTGAAAAACACAAACGGTGGGTACAGCTTTCGTACAAGTATGCAACCACGAGGGACATTTTATGTCTTTGCGCCCCCTCCCGCAACCACACCACGTACTCACGAGTGCACTTCATAAAAATTTTGTTTAACATAAACACAGACCGAGCTTCATCTCCAAGACTCGAACATCTCCAAGAGATAATTCGTTTATCGGTTGTTTGGTCTTAAAATTATGTCTTTACTTATATAAAGCTTGCAATTGTTCGCAATATAAATTTTGAGAATGATCACCTGTGTGTAAACAATTATTTAAACAATCACGCTCATACCGCAGCTTATCGGCCACGCACTCCCCAGTGGTTAACTTATGGTTAGGTAAATCGAGAGCTATCCAACGAGTGGTGAACGATTTTTGTACGATGATAACTGGCGAAGTTAAAGTTCTGTAGCAACGAATCGGTTGTACGTGAAAATCATTAGAAATTTTTCATAACGCTTTCTTCGTCACACCGTAACATCACACTTTTTGAGTTATGTGCCATAGTAAAAACATAAAATGTCAAAACAAATTAGGCCCAGAAGCCCCACAGCTGATCAGTGTGCACTGATATAGAATTTATTATTGATAATACAAAAGAGGTCCATTTCAAATCGCAGATCCGAAGGAAGACATCAATATTTCTGCATAGATGTATAAACATGCAGAGGAAAAATTAATGCAATTAATTAAAACATCCACATTTAACTAGTCCCCCTGATCTCA
This sequence comes from Adelphocoris suturalis, assembly GCA_030762985.1. Taxonomy (NCBI): domain Eukaryota; kingdom Metazoa; phylum Arthropoda; class Insecta; order Hemiptera; family Miridae; genus Adelphocoris; species Adelphocoris suturalis. The sequence goes on from CM061042.1 coordinate 114,533,662, forward strand.
GTATAACGATATTTAAGTAAGTAGGTACCTACCAATTGAAAAAACGTAAATGTATAGATCATTGGAATGATTTTAATAATCATTAAAAACTCCATGGCGGAATATAGTCAATCAAGATGTAGGTAACGTAAAACTTCGAAATCTGTCATTTAGGAAACGGGAAAATGATGCTTGAAGTAATTTACGTTAGTGCTTGCGCAAAATAGAGTAATGAAATAGGTAGGGAACAATCTACAGCCTAACCCACAAATTACCAAAAAATCTATTTAAAATCTGATGAAAACTAGACCTTGTTCCTGATAGAACAATTTCGCTCATGCGCCGGAGCTAATAATGGTGCAAACATGTTGAAATTAACGTGGAATAATTGGACCATCGGTCACCAACTATGCACCATATTTGAGCGGGAATGGACCAGCCAAAAGGAGATATAACTTGAGAAACCTGACACTGAATTCATGCATATTTTAATATGTTTCACATATACTTTTTTTACAATGAATTCATCTATTATGGGCATATTACATACATTTTTCTGGATTTATCCAGCTTTTTTTTTCCTTGATTCATGTCAACTGACTTGAGCTGAATTGAACGCATAGAGAAGTATAATGAAAAACCAATCGCTTATAATTAATTGAAACTAATAAAAATCAATCATTAGGTATTGTTTTTAGGATTTTTGAAAAATAAAACCTCCAAGATCAAAATCAAACAATATTTCTATCATCGGGCGAGTATTTTGATCATTCAGGTAACAGTGAACTTAACGTACACAAACTCACTTCATAAATTCGGTTCTCCCAAAATGACCAAGTGTTTTTCCTTCCGCACTGTTGGATTGCTATGTCTCCGAAATAGGAATCGACATCCTAAAAACAAATTAAAAAAGGCGTACATGTTATTAATCCTTCAACTGAAGATATTTGTAGAAAATTAAGCTACATTGGTTGGTTACCAAATTTTAATGAGTACTTTTTTTCGTGAGTCTAGCCATGGCCAATCAAATCCTAAATTTTGACATTTATTAATAGTGTAGGTATATACGTATTATTGTTACATACGATATCTGACCTTGAAGATGGAATAATCTTTTAAAAAAGCGAAAATTCAGTCAAAAACCAAGAACTACTCAAGATATAATTTTGGCAAATCAAGGAAAAATAAAATTTGAAGACCAGCATTTATTGTGTATAATAACCGCTTGGGTAATCTAAAAATCTAAATTAATTATTTTTACATGATTATACTTGCGTTATATTTACATGTCACACTGCTAAGTACTACACAAATAATTATCATTAGTCAGTGTAGATCAGTAGATCAATCAGCCCAGTCATATTGTCGCCTGGAAGGGGGGGACTTTACATTCACCTTGGTTAGTTATAATTTTGGTTATAATTTATTGTTGAGTTTTTGGTGATATTGGCCGCAAATATATATAAGTTTTTGACCTCGGAAGTCGAACGCAATTTTTTCAAAAGTCATCAAAACCCCGAAATTGTCGACCATTTTTTGATTTTTGTCAATTCTGACATCAAAGGACAACTTTTTCAAAGGTTGCCACCCCCATAGGTACTTTTTAAAGGGAAGCATATTTTCTTCACTTATTAGTTCTACTTTGTTCCCTACTTATCTCGGCGCGTCTCATTGCAATAGTTTATTGAAAGCTTGTCAATGCAGTTGCAATGATTTATTGAAAGCTTGGCAATGCGATTGCTATGGTTTATTGAAAGCTTGGCAATGCGGTTGCAACAATTTATCAAAGCTTGGCAATGCGATTGCAACGATTTATTGAAAGCTTGGCAATGCGAATGCACTGTTTTATTGAAATCTTGGCAATGGGATTGCAATGGTTTATTGAAAGCTTGGCAATGCGAATGCACTGGCTTATTGAAATCATGGCAATGCGACTGCTACGATTTATTGAAGGCTTGGCAATGCGAATGCACTGTTTTATTGAAATCTTGGCAATGCATTGAAGGCTTGGCAATGCAATTGCGATGGTTTATTGAAACGATGCGATTGCAATGGTTTATTGAAAGCATGGCAATGCGAATGCACTATTTTATTGAAATCTTGGCAATGCGGTTGCTACGATTTATTGAAGGCTTGGCAATGCAAATGCGATGGTTTATTGAAATGATGCGATTGCAATGGTTTATTGAAAGCTTGGCAATGCGAATGCACTGGCTTATTGAAATCATGGCAATGCGACTGCTACGATTTATTGAAGGCTTGGCAATGCGAATGCACTGTTTTATTGAAATCTTGGCAATGCATTGAAGGCTTGGCAATGCAATTGCGATGGTTTATTGAAACGATGCGATTGCAATGGTTTATTGAAGTCTTGGCAATGCAATTGCGATGGTTTATTGAACGCTTGACGATGCGATTGCAATGGTTTATTGAAAGCATGGCAATGCGAATGCACTATTTTATTGAAATCTTGGCAATGCGGTTGCTACGATTTATTGAAGGCTTGGCAATGCAAATGCGATGGTTTATTGAAATGATGCGATTGCAATGGTTTATTGAAAGCTTGGCAATGCGAATGCACTGGCTTATTGAAAGCTTGGCAATGCGAATTCACTAGTTTATTGAAACCTTGGCAATGCAATTGCTACAATTTATTGAAGGCTCGGCAATGCGATCGCAATGGTTTATTGAACGCTTGACGATGCAATTGCAATGGTTTATTGAAAGCTTGGCAATGCAATTGCAATGGTTTATTGAAAGCTTGGCAATGCAATTGCAATAGTTTATTTAAAGCTTGGCAATGCGATTGCTACGTTTTATTGAAGGCTTAGCAATGCAATTGCAACGGTTAATTGAAAGCTTGGCAGTGCAATTGCAATTGTTTATTTAAAGCTTGGTAATGCGATTGCTACAATTTATTGAAGGCTTGGCAATGCAATTGCAATGGTTTATTGAAAGCTTGGCATTGCGATTGCAATGTTTTATTGAAATCTTGGCTACCGGATTGCAATAATTTATCAAAAGCTTAACAATGTGGGACTAGCTTCTCGTTTGATCAAATTGTTTGGTCACTTTCGATCTTATCATTCAAGTTTTTGCAGTTTTCGTATACGCCTGGGCCATGACTGAATGATCTGAATACTAATCCAAAGCTCATGAATCTAATAAATAAATTAAGACTAAACATAAAGTTTGCAGCATGTGGCAATGAAAGATGTTCTAGTTCAGAAAAATACTCGAAAGTATGACTGCTTATAAATTAATTTAAAACCAAAACGTTATTTGAAATATTTAGTAAACTCACTGGACTTTTCAGGATATCGATAGTTGTCAATGGTTTTTTATTTATAGCGCTCAGAAGATCTTTGTACAAAGGGCGGACATCTGGAAATTCAAAATGTAATTGAATTAATGATTGGTTATGATAAAGTCCTCTTACGTTATTCCGAAGGTTCCAGAATGAGAATTATATTCTAGCGCTAGACATATTAAGAAAAACAAATGTATAATACCATCTCAAAATTTGTAGGTTTACTTTTCAAAATACGTAGATTCCGAAAAAATGAAAAACATTTAAATGAAATACATTTGGCAGGATTTTGATAGCGTTAAATAATTTTGTTTATGCCAGAGATCTGCGTAGTAGAGCTATCTAGCAGATATAATAAAACTTTGTGTAATAGTTTGCCGAGTTTTACTATAACCTTTGACATACCCTGCAACTTAGTAATAAAACTCATCTATTATGTGGTGATTTAAAAAATCTAAATTGGTGTTGTCACAAGTGTTGGAGTCATGGACTGATCAACAATCGAACAAAAATGTAGAAATTACACTACATCTAAAAAATATAATTAAAACAATAAATAAGTAACGACTTACTGGAATCTCCCATAAATAGTATTTTACGGGATTTTACCAACACTCGAACGTCTTTGGGTTTATAAAAGTCCGCCATCTTTTATTTATCACTGCAGCGATCAGGCTTGAACGCTGACTCCAATCACGGCTGACTTCAATGAGGAACTAACGACATCAAAGACCAAATAAATGTTTCACCAAAAAAAAGTGAGAGATGAAACGAACTTTATCGAGGAACTGCCAAGTGCATGAGGCTTTTAACGTAGAATACGTTTTTACGGATACCTCCGAACCGAAAAACGTCTTATAACATCGACATGTACAGGAGAAGGCTACTGCTTGCTTGTTGATCTCCGGAGCTGATTTTTGTGATATTCAAATACTCCAAAAAGTCGCTTCTTGTGCAAAAGATGCCAAGCCAAAAACGTCTGCCAACTTGGGTGCTGCACATAGCTTCCTCGTTTGCATTTCATGAATGTATAGATCATTGCAATTTTTTAAATGATTTGGAAAAATTCCATAGCGGAATAGAGAAACCAAGAAGTAGCGTGAAACGTCATATTTGGTCAATTAAGAAATCAAAAAAATTAGGTACACTCAATGTAATTTATGTTCGAGCATGCGCAGAATGAACTGATGAGTAGAAATATGGAATAGGTAGGGACCATCTACAACCTAAACCGCGCATTCCCTGAAAATTTCATCCAAATCGGATGAAAACTGTAAAAAATAAGCTTGTTATAAGGATTTCACATTGACGCATGCGCAGTAGCTACTAATAATACCATCATGTTGAAATTGATATGGGATGATCAAATTGTTATTTCCCAACCATTATCCAAATTTGAGCGAGATCGGACGACTAGGGCATGAGAAAATGATGCTTGGTGGAATTCACGTTAGCGCATGCGCAAAGTATTCAGTCAAGAATGATAAAACTTATAGAAGACAGTCTACACTCTAGACTGCACATTACCTGTAAATTTCATCCAAATCGGATGAAAATTGTGGAAAAAAAGCTTGTTACAAAGGATTTGCGGACATTGGACAGACACACACATACACAGACAGACAGACTCGGAACCAAAGTTGTTCAGAATGGTCTAAAACGTAAAATGCGAGTGGAAATTGTGATTTCGGAGACCAAAAATGTGTTTTTCTCCTGAAAGTGAAAACAATGCTTCCACTACCTATAGGTAGACTCGGAAGCAAAATGGGTACTTTTCCGTTATCTCCCCCCCCCCCCCCCCACCAGTCAATGTGTCTTCAACACGCCCGCCCGATGTTTCTAGGCATTACTTCTTAAGCCGTCCACATTCCAATAGTGAACCATTGTATGGAATGGGACTTGGCACACACGCCGACCAGAAAATAATACCGGTAAAATACCGGTGAGCAGCCGGCCACTGCCACTGCAGACCGCCGGTACCGGGAAGACCCGACCCCACAGCGGCGTACGTGACTAAATGCACGCTTGCACACTATTGTTTACCGACCGATTTCAGCAGTTCTCGCTAGTCGCTACGGACTAGCTTTGTGATTTCGGACTACCAAGTGCGTATAAAAAAATGGATGATTTATTAGATAATGATGTTCTCATTTCATTAGTGGAGGCAAGACCTGTTTTGTGGGACAAAACTTTAGATTTGTTTAAAGACAGAAATCTTACCAGGGATGCATGGAGAGAAGTTTGCTGCGCTCTGAACCACGAATTTGAGGTGCTGGAGGATAAGGATTCTCATGAAGTTCGTCGAAGGATTCAATTGACATTCTAAAGAAGTTGAAAAACATAGTACCATCACGCCTCAGTTCTTCAAAAAGAGTGTAGAATGTCCCACTGTGTTCCCTTCTTTGATTGATAGGATGAATCCACCACTTGCGCATAATCCTACGGCGCTTAATGCGGCGATACAATAACCACATAGCAATTACACGTTTAGGATTCATTGTTGTTCAAGAATCTCGTTTCACGAACACCAAGCAACTGATTGTTTTGCCGACAAAAATCCGATGTGTTTGCAATCACCTGCTACCGATAAAATATCGGCCGATTTTTTACCGACCGTCCAAAATCGGTGTGTGTGCAACTGACCTTACTTAGATAATGTTATGTATTTTTGAGATGCGTGCTTGCGAGCATACAGACCGCCAAAGTATACAAAGCATTCTGATCTACTTGTGCGAATTCATGTGGAGGCAATCTAACCACAACCACGCCAATTTGTTTCAATTTGTTTGACCTACATGCCCAACTAATCTGTATTTTTACTAAGGGATTGACTACTTGATGTTATGTAATTTTGAGATGCGAGCTTGCGCGCATCCAGACCACCAACCTATACACAGCATTCTGATCTACTAGTGCGAATTCTTGTGGAAGCAATCAAACCACAACCACGCCAATTTGTTTCAACAAATCCTCACCGACATCGGCAACTTCTGAAAACACGGTGATTCTTTTTTCCTTCTTTTTTTTTAAATCATATAATTTCTTCCCACAGCTTGAAATTGTCACCAATTCTACGTAAATATGTAATTTAAGTAAGAAGGAATGCCTAGAAACATCGGGCGGGCGTGTTGAAGACAAATTGACCTGGGGGGGGGGGGGGGGGGGGGGATAACGGAAAAGTACCGCAAAATGCATGGTATCATCCGATTTGGGCCAAGCCAATATTCAGATCGCCGCACAGTACTTTGAGTATGTATCGAAAATCGAAAAATCGATCGGTCAAAATTCTTGAACCAGAGTGCAATAATCTATCCTTGGATAGTCCGTGGGCACGATTCAAAAGGTTTCCCGTCTCCACAAGCCTCGCACAGAACACTAGAGGGCAAGTTCCGCGGTCCAACTGTCAACAACTCATTTCACCCAAAACACTAACGATGAACTACCTGTTCATTACGAGTGCAGAAATCGTCCGAGCTACTTCTGAGATCGCTCTGCTCTTCATGACGAGTTACGACACATGTATGGGCTATATTTATTTGGTTCAATAGTTTTTCAAGTAAGAATTTCCCTCAATTACGCCGTAAAATCTTTACCATAATAATCCCAAAAATTTTCGACTAAACCTCTACCTTAGGAACTGAATTTTTCAAAAAGAAAAAAGAGGAGTTAGATCATTTGATAAATGTTTTTTGACACTATACTATTCCTTCACTCAATCCCGTTGGAATTTCCTGCCACTAGCAGCGACTTTTTTTAACACAGAATGTGTTTTAGCCATGGACTAACTAGCCGAAAATGGAACGCGGGATGGGAACGAAATGTGTGACGGGAAGCGAGAGGTCGTGAGAGGTCGTTTTTTTTTCTCGTGAGACGAAGGTCGTGGGTTCGAATCCCGGCCAGGCCTGAAATTTTTTTTTCTTTTTTTTTTTCTCGTGAGACGAAGGTCGTGGGTTCGAATCCCGGCCAGGCCTGAATTTTTTTTTTTTTTTTTTTTTTTTTTTTTTTTCGTGAGACGAAGGTTGTGGGTTTGAATCCCAGCCAGGCTTGATTTTTTAACAACGCAATTTTCGTAGTTTCATACTATAACTATATAAATTGATGTTATAAATGAATAGTAAACAATGACGCTTTTTTGGTTGTCACTTGGTTGCGCGACAACGCAAACACATTCTGTGTTTCAATAATTTCGTCCGAAGTATGTAAATAGAGGTAACCGGGGGTCCAGGGGGCTTGCCCCCTGGCTAGGCGCGGAGCGCCGAGTTTCTATAATTTTTTCAATCTTTTCAGCCAGAGTTCCTACAAATTGGACACTGTTCGGAAAATGGAAGTCCGGGAAGAGCTTGGAAAGCAAAAAAGGCAACATCCTTTCATTCTTGCTGTCTGATTTGGGTCTTCAATCGGATATTGACACTAAGTTCTAATACCCTTTTGTGTATGGGTAATGGGGAATATTTATATAAATTACATATTGGCTGAAATAATTTGTTCAATACATTTTCTATGAAGGTTTCCTAATCGTGTATTTTTTTCCCCTCTCTCGTAGGTATATTACAGATTAGTACGTCAAAGCAGAATGCTTGGTGAAAGAAAAGTCTTCTTCTATTGATATGGTAATTTAAAAAATGTATGATCACTTGATAAGATGAAATTTGTAGAATTATTTCGAGAAAAAGGTGAATAGCGCGTTTGGTTGACTTTTTTTCAGTTTTATCTATTAAGGGTTTATTTATGACCCCCACATCCGTATATATTCGTGATCATCATAACATTTCCTACCAGAATCCACCACAAACAGATTTTTGAACAGCTGACCCTTACAATCAAAGTACTGTGCGCCGTCTCCTTTCCTCCCATCCTCTCATCCCTTTTTTACTGCAATTGGGAGTGAGACGTTTCTTCAACGGCTTGGCTGATTTTCGCCAATCACACAATAAACATCATTACTGTTGTTCAAATTTGGTCGGGGAATGGCTCCTTCACACGTACTTCCCAAATTTTCATTTCATCAATATAACGACCAGAACCCACAACCTCCGGAATACCCGAACAGCTTTGTTCCAACAAAAACAAAAGGGCGCCCTAGAGGCGCTCAGAGCTCAAAATTGCGTTCCAACAAGGTAATGCGGTTGAGTGCCGCATCCAAAAAAAGTTATAAAATCCAAGAATCTTTTTAGTATGCGTCAATATCGAGTTTCCATGTAGAAATTTTCGCAACAATTTTAATTTTTTGGGGCCATTCCAGTAGCTTCATTTTCTGCAACACAGTTACGCTGCAGTTCCGCTGCGCTTGTTCTGCTAATAAACAAGTTCCAGTCATGCAGTACGATCATATGAGCGAATTTAGGTAAATTATTGTCGTAAAACTATTGCCTTGAGCAATGTTGGTCGGGAATAGTTTTAACGTTAACTAATTTTAGTTAATTGGTTGTATTGAGGGAACGCTTGGTTGAAGAATTTGAAAAATTAATTAGGTAAAAGTTGAAATTTGGTTGCTGAAATTTGAATTGAAGCGTTTTTGGGACTGCTGGGTAAAAATTACAAGGTGGTTACATTTGGTTAAAATTACCCAGTAAAAATTACCATTACATGTAGGTCCGTGCAACGCACGGGTAACCGGCTAGTTATTGAAAAATGTTGTTCGGAACAATTTTCCTAAAAATACTCATTTATCAATTTGAAACTGTTTTTCCCCATTTTTAGCGAGTTTTTTTTAGGAAAAGTTTTGAAATTAGACCAATTTGATATGCTCAAAAAGTGGTGACCAACGAGCTCTTCCTTCCACTTAGAAAGCTTGGTTATTTGGCGCAAGTGCGGAATTTGTATCTCAATCTTAAGGAAAGTTACCGCCTTGAATGACACATTAGGGTGGTCAACAAAAAAAAAAAAAAAAAGTTCTGGGGTTTCTTGTCTCCATTGTTTTTTTGCTTCCTCGGTATGTCAGGATAACCCTCCTAAATTTTTAGCACAATATATTTATCCTAACCACTTTACCTGGGTCGATTTAAATTGATGCCTCTAAATTGGTGCTGAGATGATGATTTGAAGGACGGATTTCAATTTTTTTTGGGTCAATTTATATGTTTTCGCATGCGCTGAACACGATGAACTTATTTATTTTACGCTCCGTCCACTAGTTATCCGGTAAACTGGCAGAGGGCGCTGCTTGAAGATAAGTAAAAATCGAAAAACTCACCGAAAATGCTGTCGCCTGGTTAAGAATTGTACTAGAAACATGCTATTATGGTCGGATAATATGCTTTGGCATGTTCTGAACATGATTCCGTTTTTAGCGAATTTTTGAAGAAAATTAAGCTATTGCTCTCGCCTCAAAATTTGTAGAATGTGAATTTTTGAAAATTTTTTATGCAGAAATCCGTTTCAGGCTATTCTGAATCATATTCTGAAGTTTAACGCATTTTTTTATGTATGTATGTATATATGTATGTATGTATATATGTATGTATGTGTCATTCCAGACGATAACTGTCCGTAGAAATGTGCTAGAAACTTCAAACAAATTTTAAAATGTTAAGGACACAAAACGAAAGTTCAAGTTCGTTGGCCAGCATGATCGGATTACATCTTCGGGTTGAAATTTTCAAAAATGTAGTCAAAAATTTCAAAATAGCCTGTTTTTTGCGATTTGTTGTGCGAAATAATTTTTTCAGCATACTAACATGTGGTATATTCGGAATCAGCATAAAATTTCCTATAAGAATATGTATCAAGTTTTCAAAGATGTCAAAGTTGAAAAATCAGTCAAAAATTGAAATAATGCCGTTCGCGTTGTAAAAATCGGTAGGTAATATTTGCATGAAACATTGTCCAAATTCAGATTGAACTACTCTTATGGAAGTATCCCTGTATAACCAATTTTAGAACCATGCTGTTTAAAACGTAGGTAGTAGGTGCTTAAAAAAAAAAAAAGTAATCACAACTGATGAGTTTACTCTGTGCATATGTTAATAAATTGATTCCATGTTTGTCTATCAAAATCATAAACTAAAATTTCTCAACACGATCAATAGCGACTGAAATGTCGAAGAATTCTTCAAAAATTTGCTCATGGGGTCATGCTGCATGACTGGACTTTTTACTATACTTTTCCGCCGATGATTGCTTCGTTTATCGGTCATAAACCTCCAATTAATTGTAGGGTTATAGACAAATTCACCCTAATTTCACCGGAAATTATGTCGCGTTGATAATTTAAGGTCCCCAAAGACCTTGTGCCGATAAAATCTGGTATTTTGCAGGATACTCGGTACAAGCCGTTGGTAATTTGGCAAGGACTTGAACCGGAATCGTACTTATTTGCCAAATATAGCGGCAAAATGGAGAATATAACTAAATTTTCCCATTTTTCTATAAAATTCCTTAGTTTCTATCGGTTTTCCGGGGTCAAATTCGTAGTTCTGAATAATTGTCTGAACTGTGATTGGATCGTTTGAGCGTAGGGTTAGCTATTGTCAGCGGTATCGGTCACGTGTAAAAGCTGGTCGGAATGGTATCAGGTCGTTAAGCGAATAAGTACAATGCCGGTTCAAGACCTTGCCAAATTACCAACGGCTTTGTACTGAGTATCCTGGAAAACACCAAATTTTATCGACTCAAGGTATTTCGGGACCTTAAATTATCAACGCGACATAATTTCCGGTGAAATTATTGTGAATTTGTCTATTACCCTACAATTAATTTGAGGTTTATGGCCGATAAACGAAGCAATCATCGGCGGAAAAGTATAGTAAAAAACGGAATCATGTTCAGAACATGCCAAAGCATATTATCCGACCATAATAGCATGTTTCTAGTACAATTCTTAACCAGGCGACAGCATTTTCGGTGAATTTTTCGATTTTTACTTATCTTCAAGCAGCGCCCTCTGCCAGTTTACCGGATAACTAGTGGACGGAGCGTAAAGTAAATGAGTTCATCGTGTTCAGCGCATGCAAAAATATATAAATTGACCCAAAAAAATTGAAATCCGTCCTTCAAATCATCACCTCGGCACCGATTTAGAGGTTGGTTCACGATAGCGGTCTATAATTGATTAAAATCGACCCAGGTAAAGTGGTTAGGATTAATATTTTTTGCTAAAAATTTAGGAGGGTCATCCTGACATACCGAGGAAGCAAAAAAACAATGGGGACAAGAAATCCCAGAACTTTTTTTTTTTTTTTTTTTTTTTTGAACCACCCTAATGACACATGCATTATATACACACATGAAAAATTTTTAAACTATCAGGATTCGTTTCAGAAAGCCTCGAAACGGATTTCAATGAAGAAAATTCTCAGAAATAATAATTTTAAATTTTTCGGAGCCATTGCAATAGCTGCATTTTTTATCGAAAATTCGCTGAAAGTGTGGCAACACCCATGCACTTGACCTGCATTCAAATAACTGTCGGCTCATGCCATTAGTTCCTCAATGAACCTGCACAGGATCCATCTACTCGGAATAATGAGCTCAAAGTATGATCATTAATTGAAAATAACGTAGACACATATCAAACAAAAACGTCTGCCAAGTTGGGTTGCCAGTATAGCTTTCTCACATATTCGACATGGACGTATAGAGAGAGAAGAGAGAGAATTGAATTGAATTGAATAGCGCTTTATTTACAAATCTCGCAAGATTTGGTCGTGCACGACAGAGAGAGAGAGAGAGAGAGAGAGAGAGAGAGAGAGAGAGAGAGAGAGAGAGAGAGAGAGAGAGAGAGAGAGAGAATGGCTCACAAGTTTGCCTGGAAATGGAGACTACCCTACCCACAAGTCTTGGGTTGGACCAGGGTGAGAATTCACATGGCAATATTGAATAAGGAGTTTTGAAACGATGGGTCGAAGTCGAGTGGGAAGAACTTCGAATAGAGACGAAGCCCTGCGCATGCTAGTTTTTAGTTTATTTGTCATGCTGAATCCTATGTATTTTAAGGGTGAAATCAGTTACCTAAGGTGTAAAACTTGGTAATAACGGGGTTCTAGATATCGGCAAGTGTTACCATTTGATTCCAGCGTAAAAAAAAAAAAAAAAAAAAAAAAACCGTAGAAACTGACCCTAAACTCGTATTTTCATAGTAGGTCATTTTCAAGAAAATCCTCATTTTCATTTAAAAAAAAAACAATGTTTTTCAACATTAAAATAAAACATAGTTTTTTCCCCTACCTAATTAGCAACGAGAAAGTAAAATTGACTACACTTAGAAAGGAGAGATCTTGGCGCAGTTTTTAGCGTTACTGCACCTTGAAAAAATATTGGTTTTCATTGTCCTCTAACCTCATCAATCCTTTTCAAAAATGAAAATTATATTATTAATGAATAAATATTATAATAGAGAATCACACCAACAAAAAAAAAGCCGACAAAACAATGAAAACAACTTGTGTGCTGCGCTCTATCTCGAGCCTCTCATGTTCGGAGCACCATACAGGAATAATAGAAAATTTTATGCCTGGCAATTGTCCTGGCAACTGGCCTTTATGCCTTCGCTTTGTAATGGGCCTTTGGATTTCGCCCCCGGGCCCGGATTTTCTCTCAACAGCCCTGTTGGGCAGTTGCACCAATCACCAATAGGGACGGAAGGGGCGGTCGGGGGCGGCAAAAGTGGATTTTACCAGATTTTTGAACCCCATATTCCCTTCATTTGACTCAGCGGTACCCATAACTCGTTGACCGCATAGAAGCGGGAGGGGTTGGGGGCGGTAAAAAGGTTATTATAATAATAAGCCTTTATTGCCATAAACACTCACATAGGAGGTTGAGCAAAACGTCAGCAAAACATTAATAAAATGAATATTCAACAATCAAGGTCACAACCCATCAACCTTGCTGGGACATTTACGTCCCAAGCACTGCCTAACCTGGTGGGACAATATTTGTCCCAACAATAGATTACCTGCTACATCGGTTTCTCAATAATTGGCACCCATTTCTATTTTTTGTATCCAATTTATACCACCCCATAGCCACTACAAAGATATGTTACGTGATTTGCCTGAAAAATTTTTTTTAACTCCTCCTTAAAGGGATCTGGACCAAAACTATTGATATCTTTACGGATGATGAAAAGGTATGTGAGTGTGTATGTAAGTCTGCCACATGGTATGTTTTTCTGTCTACAACTGACTTTTAGTACGCTTAATAAAATATTAAATAAAATATTACGCTTTTTTTCAACTATTTGACTTACAACTTCAAAAAGTTTATCCCAATTCACATGATCTATCCTTTTTGTTTATAAATTCAATATCAAATACGCCCCAGAACTCGAAAATTACCTATAAATATCGTTAAAGATGGAAAAAACGCGTAAAACTGTTAAAAATCGTGAAATTAACAACGTTGGGGAATATGTATAAAGCCTTGCTCTTTATTTATTTATTTTATTTTATTTTATTTTTTTTTTATTTATTTATTTATTTTATTTTATTTTTATTTATTTATTTATTTATTTATTTATTTATTTTATTTTATTTTATTTTTATTTTTTTTTTTTAATGCATCTCATGATGTAATTAACGGAAATTAGTTAAACAATACCTTTCCTAATTCTTTGCGCATGATCATGATTATACTTTTTCTACCTATAAGTTAAGAACGAACTGAAATCAAAGATCGGGACAATAGTGTCCCATTATTATTGGGGCTGAAAACCGAGTGAGACATATTATCCCACCTTCATACGACGCTGCCTACGGGACCTTTTTGTCCCAGGAGAAACTGAGAATAAAATAAATATAATAATGGGTGATAAACGTTCCATACGATTGGTTCCGATAGGATCAAGGTGTTTTTTCTAGTATAACTGCGTGTGGGTGAAAATAATCGTTCCCGATTAGAGAATTTTGTAACCAATATTCTGTAAGGGTTAAAATTCAAAAACGTCTGCCAAGTTTGGTGTGGCTAATCACGGACAATTTCATCAAAATCGAATGGAAACTGTGGAAAATAGATCGTTAAAAGTATTTCGCATTGGCCCATGCGCAGTAGCTGTTAATGATACATTCATGTTGAACTTAATATGAGGTAATAAAATCGTTTTCTCCCAAGTATCATCCAAATTTGAGCAAAATCAAACGACTAGAGTGAGAAAAATTGAAATATAATGGAATTTACGTTTGCGCATGCGCAGAATGAGGTATTGGTTTGGAAACAATGATACTGATAGGAGGACCATCCCCAGAACTTTTTTTTTTTTTTTTTTTGAACCACCCTATCGTAATAATCGTGCATTTCTCAATTCATGCGCCGTTTTTGGAGATGCACCGCTTTGATTTTGGGGTTTGAATTTTTGGTTTTCTGACCATGGGTTTTCGTCGGCAATTTAACCCGCGCATTCATCAAAATCGGGTGAAAACTGTGCAAATAAGTCGTTACAAGAATTTCACATTGACGCATGCGCAGTAGATATTAATGATACAATCATGTTGAAATTTACATGGGATGATCAAATCGTCATCTTCCAACTATCATCCAAATTTGAGCGAGATCAGACGACTAGGGCGTGAAAATTGGAGCATAATGGAATTTACGTTTGCACAAGCGTAGAGCGAAGTATTAATTTTGCAACGACGATACTGATAAAGGACCGTCTACACTCTAATCCGCACATTCCCTGAAAATTTCATCTATATCGGATGAAAACTGTGGAGAATAAGTTTGTTAAGGCCGTATCACACTAGCATTTTTTCCGAATTTTTAAAGCATTTTTTTCGGCGTTTTTAATGCCTAAACGTGAAGAAGAAGTGTTTTTTTCCAAGGTCAGATTTTTCGACCATTGCGCATCCTGGTGGAGCGTTTATTAAACTCACTTGGGAAAATTAGAACACGTTCTAATTTTTACCTTGACGCAAGAAAAATGCTAAACATAACCCTTGGGGAGGTTACAATTCAATGAAAAATCCCTCGGAGCCCTAACCTGACAGATCTAATAAAAATGCATTCCGCCAGAATGCGCTGTTTTTGCACTTATTCCTCCTCAACATCCACAGCTGACCTTGAAAAAGAGCACTTTGCCTTCTTCACGTTTCAGCGTTTAAAATGCGAAAAAAATGCAAGTGTGATACGGCCTTTATAGGTATTTCATATTGGCACATGCGCAGTAACTATTAATGAAACAATCATGTTGAAACTGATATGGGATGATTAAATCGTCATTCCCCTGCTATCTTCCAAATTTGAGCGCGATCTGACGACTAGGGAGTGAAAAAATTATGCTTGGCAGAATTAACGTTTGCGCATGCGCAGAGTGAAGTATTGAGTCTAGAACGATGAAACTAAAGGTGGGTTCACATCCATGCGGAAATGCGTAAATGCGGCTATCCGGTCATGCGTTCGGCCTTCTGATTGGCATGCGGAATTCGGATGAGTGGGGTGAATCTTGCCGGACAAGCACTCTTGAAACGGACTGTACACATCTGAAAAATTAGATATTTTACCGGATAGCCGCATTTACGCATGTTCGCAGTTGCCCATTGCGCAGCTTCTTTTGTTTGATAAAGAAAGATAAGATAAGAAGGTAGGAAACCTTCGTTTCTCTTTGTTGGTTTCTTTCGATAAAGTTTTGATTGCATTTGATAAAGATGAAGAGCTTGCGTATAATAATAACAATAATAAATTAATAAAACACTCAAATTAAACACGGTTTTATGCAGATGAGGCCGAGTTGGGTTAAATATACTTAGGTGTAGGTACCGATTTTGCGATCTCTCCAACAACCTACCTTCCTGATGATCCTATTCCATTTGTGTTTTGAGACATTTTTTGATTATAGATTAGCAATTTCCTGCTTGTCGAATGAGTAGGTATTTGAAAAGAGATGGCCAACTTGTCCTTACGAAATGGACAAATTAGCTACGTTAAGTATGTAAGTACTTCTTATGGTGCATCAATGCATAAATTATTTGTAATGCGCCAACCTACACAGATTTTTGGGTAGAAATATAATGTTATCTTGGAATAAGCAGTTGATGAAAGGACCGAATAATATTACCCAACAGTCTCATTTTAAAACGACGTCACCTTTGCAGTTTTAATGTACATACATAACAATTTCTTTTGTACGCCCTCATGATTTTTTTATGAGTTTATTATTCAACATTGTTAATGGAGCTGTAATGTCCAAGAAATGTGTGATAGTTTGAAGAAAATTCAGGAGGAAATATGTCTCTTTGGAAAAAGGCAATGGTAATAGAAGACAACAACAATGATTACACAATGATAACACAACCGGATGGTTATGAACGGCCTGCCGCATTTCCGCACTCCCCTCCACTACTTCCAACCCCCTCCACTACTTAAACGCAATGCCGCATTACCGCATGGATGTGAACCCACCTTGATAGGGGACCGTCTACCCCTCAACCCGAACATTCCCTGCGAATTTCATCTAATTCGGATGAAAACTGTGGAAATTAAGCTTGTTACTAGGATTTGCGGACACACGACAAACACACACACAGCCAGACAGAGGCACTGAACCAAAGTTGTTCAGAATGGCCTAAAACGTAAACTGCGAGTGGAAATTTTGATTTTGGAGACCAAATTTTTTTTCCCCTGAAGTGAATGGCAATATATTGCAGGATGGAAACAGTGGGACCATTCTTGACAACAATGCTTTCCGCATCTTTATGAATTTACTTCTGCACATAAGTTTTGGTTTTCCTTTCATTACTGAAAGGAGCGGAATAACACTATCACACTCGGTCACCTATGTCTAACCCAACTACTTCAAATTTTCAATCAATTAATGATCATCCTTTTTGCTCAATATTCGGTTATGAGGGCATTTTATGGATCTTACGGATTCTGAAGTCAGCCACTTATTCTTCTTCAAAGTGCAAACACACGTTACGAACTAGCACTTATCACAAGCGATAAATGTATATAGAGCGGGAAAATTAAATTCAATATACTCAGCAAAGAGCATAATCAATTATACAATAAAACAAGACGAGATGAATTTTATGCGCTTACAACGTATCAGCTGTTTAATTTTGTATGGATAACAGTAAGCAGCTGATCCAATAATAAATTGGCTGGGCTCCAGTATGGGAAAAAAATTAGAAGGTAACTTGCGAAATTGAAGCCTGGAATATAAACAAATTAATTGGTATTTAGGTACTACTTATTTATGTAAATACAATAGGTTTGTTCGCTGAGGCGATTGACAGTGACTTGCAAACCATTTCAAACTCGTTGGAGAGTGGTCAAGTGGGTATGCGCGACTACGGCCAACTTTCAAATTGATTTCAAATCGGTTAGGGAGGCGTGAAACAGTGGCGAAAACAGGGGCTAAAATTCGAATGATTTCATTGGCTGCTGTGAGTTTGGAATGGTGGGGGTAAACAGTCAGAAAGTGGTCAGCTAGAAAAAGCACTGACCGATTTGAAGTTCCGCAACGAGTTGGAAATCAGTTTGGAAACGTCTCCGAACAGGAAGTGACCAAGGGTGGGGGGGGGGGAGCTCTGATGATCAGAGAACACAGCGAACACCTCAAGTGGGTTGCAAACTGGTTTGGTGGCCTCAGCGAACAAACCTAATATTTCATTCATGAAAAGTATATTTTGAAGCAGGTATAGATACCTATTTTTAATAATAAGACGAAATAAATTTCAATAATCATAAATGGATCAGTGTTGACATCTAGATGAAGAGAGTTAGAGTAGAAATGACCATCGGAAGGATGCATGATGAAATTCTAGCACTTAATTACCAATTTATTGTCTTTATTTAGCTCTCATGAACCAAACTCTATCGGGAAAATCTAAAATTTAATTTCCAGCAATAACTATTTACATTCAAGGCACTTGAATTTGAGCACTATGAGTGCAAGGAAATTGTTAAATAGGTACCAATTTTATAACAAAAAGCTCGTTCTAAATAACATTCCGTGATTGAAAAAATGTTTTGGATTTTTGACTATTTTGTCAGTTTTTATCGATTTTTCAACAACTTTTAATGAAATTCAAATACTTTTTTCAGCATAATTTTGTTTCCGAGTCCACCTATAAATAGTGGAAGCACTGTTTTCACTTTCGGGAGGAGAGAAATTTTTGGTCTCCAAAATCAGAGTTTCCACTCGCATTTCACTTTTTTTCTCTTTTTTTTTTTTTTTTTTTTTCAAAAAGTTGTCGTACTAGTTAGTGGGTCGGGACATCTTGTAAATGTTATGATTAACCACAGCACGCCACAGTTATTTTATTGAGATATGTTCCAGTTACTAATTTACTTTAAACACATTTGCAGTCCAATGTTTTTTATTCATGCATATAAAACGTTCTATTTGGAAACGAAGGTAGGTACAAGCTCTCTATACTCCTATCTTCGCATGACAGTATTATCGTTTCAACTGTCCGTTTGCCGTTTACCCACTCCGACAACTTAATCTATTGAAGTCACGTCAGAAAGCTTGCAGTCACGTAATAATAAGTTATTCAACTGAAATCAGTTGCCCTCTTTAACGGGATAACTGACTAATAGCAGCAAACTCGTTGAACTGAGACGAAACCTATTTATGTAGTAAGATATGCAATATTTACATTCTTCAGCGGTGCACTGAACAGGTACTTAGTTACTTCGTAATAAGATCTAACGACGTTATTTATGTAAACAAGAAGAAAGTTGAAAGAAGAAAGTTTGAGATTATCGACTTATAAGACTAAGAATATCACCGCTCACCTTTTTTTTTTTTGTGTGTGTATTCTTCATGATATACCTAATAATTCATTTATATTGGCTGAATACGCATTCCGAGTGCCTAGGTAGTCAAAGACAATCAAATTTATTTCCTTGCAGGATACTCTCTTTCTCATTCAGTAGCAGGCCTAATATTTGAAAACACTGGATGTTTCAAAAAGAATATATACATGGGTTACTAACAGTTTTTAGCCCATTATCTTTGGGAAAAAAAAACTCGGTGCGTCGCTCCTCGCTCTGCCCTTTGACTCCCCAAGGTCTCTGTTGTCTGCCCTGCAGTCCCTCCTCAGAACATTTCAAGGGTAGGTAGCGTTAGCTTCATATAGGGCAACCCCGTCTTCAACCACTGGGAAGGCTCCTATGTTAATGTTGCTCAATTTTCTCCCCAAGACACCAATATCACAAATTTCACGTAAGATAACGTAAAGATGAGTCCACCAAAATTTCCACGGAACAACCCTTGCATTCACTAACTCTAGTCCCTGTGTGGGTTCTCCTACACCCGCATGAACTCCGAGCAGAGTGGGAGAAGGGGGTTATTTCAGGGATTGTATCCCCATCAACTTATGAAGTCGCTGTAAGCTCCTCCAACTCCAAACACATGTACCTAGTTCGTAGGGCTCAACTAAGCACACGTCCTCAAATACAATATGTACTGCTCGAAACGCCGCGTCCAGCCCCACAGTTACCCAGTCAACGGGGAGTGGTCACTTATTGCTAATTTATCATAAGAATCCTGACTTGGTGTATGAAGAGCGAGATAATACACGATACGACACTCGTTTTCGCATGGAAGGTAGCGCTGTTAATCACAAGCTGGCCCTTTGAAGAAGTTATACTTCTTAAGACGAAAAGTTTATTCGGGGATGTTGCTCGCTTCGCTCGCAAGGTATACCTGTATATGTGTAGGAGAAAGTCGAGGAGTTAAGCAACGTTGTGTAACGGCGGCCCGTGGTCGATAATTTCGGATTCAGATTCGGCGGGATATGTACTTTACATTCTATTTTTCCGCACTCGCTTGTGTCATTAATAGTATAGTATATGTGTAGGACAAAGTCTGCCCACCCAACTTGGCAGACGTTTTTTTCAGTTGGGAATTTTTACAAACAAATTAATCTTATAAAATTACGAGAGATTGGGAACCCACCTGAACGTTGTGTAACGGCGGCCCGTGGTCGATTAATTTCTGATGTTAAACCCTACTTTCCGTCACTTTTTTCGATATCCGACTTCGGATTCAGATTCGGCGGGATCAAAGCTGTATTTCGCCCGCGAAAACCGTTCCGAAAAACGTACCTTTATGGGGTATATTTTAATGGGAAAAAACCAAGTTTTTCGGCTATCGCCATCTCCAAAGAACAGTGCTTTGTGCGGATATGACCGGTCGTGGTGGCTCTAACCTGGATCTGAGAACGATACGATGGGTTTTTAAGCTTAGGGGTGAGCTGCTTAACCTGAATGGAGCTCCTATGAGCAACAAGAGGTCGCCATTGTGTTCAATGTGTAATTTAAGAGAAAGAGAGGACTTGTATCATTTCTTGGGAGTCTGCCCGATACTAGGCGAATACAGGAGAACTGTCTTGTCAAAGAGTACATTTAGCCGAGAGGAAATTTTGAATTTATTGAATAGTGGCGGGGAGTGGGATAGGCTGGCCAGGTATTGTACATTGGCTTGGAGGTACAGAAAGTTCTTGATTTCGGAGTTTAATTATGATTAGGGCGGGCTGTATGTTATTTTAGTTACCAACTTAATTTAGTGAAAATATTTATATATTGTTAGAAATAGTGAACTTTTTCTTTTTTTCTTTGTTCTCTGTCTGGCTATTGTTTCTACATAAGTGTTTATCATTGTAGGTATTTTTTTACGACGAATTCCGGGCAGACGTTTTTTACATTGCTCTATAAGCTTATAAGAAGTGTGTTTTCATTTATTTATTTTTGTTAAATAAAGCTTTTTTTCTTCTTCTTCTTCTTCTTCTGCACCTTGTTATGGACAAAACATTAAACGATCCTAAAAAGCTGGTGCTGAAAAGGTTGGTTGAAATGGATTGGATGGAATATGAGCAAGTAATTAGCAGTATGTATATGATCATGATTTGTGAAACTTATTGTCATCCTTTTTTTTTCCGATCCAAACAGATGTATTTATGTTTTTTCTCTGAATTAAAATAGCCAGGGGGTGCTCTTGCTATGTACCATGGGCCTTTGGCCTTTTTCCTGGCAATAAGTTAGTGCATAATTTATGTCATTGGAAAGTATTGTATTTTATGTTGAACAACGAATGTAATTTTTTGTTTGTATTATTTAACTAATAAATAAATAAAATTAAAATAAATGAAAATATCCTGCCCTTCCTTCCCTGTCCCCGACTCGCTCTGTAGCTACTTACGTACAGGCTTTCCAGAGCGACCTAACGTTCCTCCAGTGATGAGACCCTTATCATGAGGGGGGATCTGATAAATGTCCACTAGTCTTCTATTGTAATTAATGATTAATCTTCTAGCTGACCTGTCTATGTTAATTTCTAAGCATGTTTTTTCAAATAAATTTCCAAGTAAATTTTCAAGTCACGGTTCTTAAGAGATATCCATGTCACTACATTAATTTAGACTCAGTCTGTGATCCGTTATTGTGATTTGAAGTACCTTTTAAGTAGGTACTTGAAGTGCCTTAAGTTAATTTTGCTTTTTAATCGTCTATTGTATCGTATAAATTTTGTTGTATGTTCATATAAAATTTAGGGAGGGGATTGTGATGTAAGCATCAAACCCCATATATTACATTTGATTATATGTGAACTCTTACCTGCAAGGGACAACTAAACATAGTACACTTTGTGACCACTAGGGTTGTAGGGTACACCCTCACAGGGTGGCCTCTTATTGGCTCAAATAAAGAGCCCACCGATTGGACACTAGGAATCTGCCTGTCCTCCTTCTGAGGTATAAAGAGGGCATACCAAGCCCCATGTAATCATACCTGAATAAACTTCGCTACGTGTTACAAATCTGTTTTTGTGGAATTAGTAGGCTGCATATTCATTGTGTATTGGTTATTTAGTCAGGATTCAGCCAAGGGGTAGAATCTGTTCCATTTTTTTGGATACTTCGGTGATGAGAGATGAGTCAAATAAGTTAGTTCATAATTGGTATATTAAACCAAGCTCCAGTGGACACATTCCAAATTTCTTTTCACAGCATCCCTTGGTTTAAAAGCTCAACACGGTTGATAACTTTATGGAGCGGGTGTTTAAAATCTCAGATCCACAGTTGCATGGCTCTAACCTCTCTCAAATTACTAGAATTCTACAAGATAATTCATATCCCATTCATTTGATCAATAAAAGTATTCAAAAGATCACTACTAAATTGAGCTCATCGAATTTGAATGTCACCTCTACTCATAATGATGAAAACAGTGTGGACATTAACCGAACTATTAGGCATTTTGGCTTCACATATATCAGGGGACTGAGAGTCTATCCAGGTCTATTAGGAGGAAACTACCAAACGTTAGGTTTGGTTATCGGCCCAATTCATGCCTCAAGAGTTTTTACAGTAGAGTTAAGGACCCTATCACCCCAAGCTTTCTTCCAAGATTGTTTATGACATTCCTTGTGGCGTACAAGGGTGTCATGGGAAATATATTGGTAAAACTAAAAACCATTTCTCTGTAAGAGCTTCTCATCATAAGTCAGATGTAAATTGTGATGCTAGTACTGGTCTGGGTTGGTTAACCATTCGGTAAATACAGGCCATAGGTTTACCTTTGAGGAAATGAAAGTGAGAGCAAGAGAATTTGTTGAGAGTAGGAGAAGAATAGGCTGTCCATGTCAATATAACTCCAAATACAATCAATATTATATTTGACACTGAGAAATTTTCTTCCTCCTATAACAATGTTTTCAATATTTTGAAAGTTAGATCTTAAGTTCCTTTGAAAAATGTAAATTATCTAGTCTTCTATTCCCGTTCACTGTCTTTAGGAAAATGTAAATTATCTAGTCTTTTGTTCCCATTCACTATAGTTGTCCTTTCCCCTATATTTTATGTCATCAATTTCAACTAATGTACAGAATAAATTAAGACAGTGAACTTTAGGAACACGCCATAGCCATGACATTTCATCTTCCTTGTTGTGTGTGGATCATTTTTCCATGTTATGTGCAATGGTTCAAGAGGTTTTCAACAGCAACAACACAATTGTTCCTTGGTTTTATATCAATGTTGTTCTTATTGTTATCATCGTTTTTTGATGTCTTGTTGGATATATGTGAATTTTTACCTTTTTTCTCATTAGTTACATGTATATTGGTTATTTCTTTTTAATTTTGGATATTGAGATGCGGCAATTTTCTGATTCTCGAATTGATGTTTACTTACAATGACCTTTTTTATTCCATCAAGGTACCTATGTATTTGTTTTTTCATGTTTTAATATTTAGATTTACTCTGTGTTTTTGATTTATGGATTTTATGAGAGGGTTCCTACTGTTATAGGTATTGCCTGAAGATGGGCCAAGTTTTGGCTGAAACGTTGCGAAAAATAAAGTGGGTGTAGAGATGTGTTGAAGTTGTGTTTCTACCCCTTAGCTGAATCCTGACTAAATAACCGATGTTACAACTCTACCAGGTTCTTTCATTTGCCTCATATAGTTTTCAATGTTAGTAACAGTTTTTCTACAACGGTTTACCTGTTATTTAGGCAGGAGGGGGCAATGAGACTGCAGTTCTGGCAATCTGACCAATTACCAGGGGTAATGGATGAGCCCGTGGAACCGCAAAGGCGGGAACGTCAGACTCCGGCGTGTGCCAGCTTGCGGGAACAGAAGGTGCCCGTTAGCAGCATCTCAATAATTCTTCCCGAGCGATCCGATTTAGAAGAGCAGGTGGCACGAGGGATGAGAGTCTGCCCTGGACGTAACTGAACTGACTACCAAAACCGCAATAGGTGCAGGGGCGTCGCTAGACAAAACTAGTGAGGGGGAACCTGGTAAGTTTTCCCAACTCCAAAAAAGAAAAAGAAAAATAGAAACTTTCGGGTATCACTAACTTATGAATAATATCTGCTAATTACAGTAATATATATAATTAAACAGTAATAAATATCTATTATTGCCAAGTAGGTACCTATAAAGGTTGTCTCACGTTATACCCGTATAACTTCACCCACCTTGCGAAAGATGGGTAAGGGATCAAGTTTTGACAGATAGTGAGGGTAAGCTATGACTTCACAACTTTTTTTGTGTGGTCTGGATGCTCGCAAGCTCGCATCTCAAAAATACATAACATCGAGCACTCAATCCCTTAGTAAAAATTCGGATTAGTTGTACACCTAGGTCAGAATGATGTGTATAGTTAGGTAGTCCGGATGATCGCAAGCTCGCATCTCAAAAATTCATAACATCAAGTAATCAATCCCTTAGCGAAAATTCAGATTAGTTGGGCAAATTTACCACTTACCCGCGTCAATAGCTAATGTTTCCTCATATACGCATATTTCGCTGAAGGTACGTATTTTTCGTGACACCGTTATTTGATTACAGGCACTCTCCGATCAATGCATAACTTTTGAGCCAAATTTCTTAAACTTCGGTTCAATTTTTTAGGAGAAAATGGAGAAAATCTTCGGATGGTGGACCTTTGGAATCTAATTAACTTGAAACGGAAACCAACAAGATTTTAGGGGGGGGGGGGGGGGGGTGTTAATTTTTTATTTCTCGAACAATCACAAACCCAAAATAGGTTGACGTTCCTTCAATATCTAAGGGATTTTTGGATGGAAACCTTTATACTTTGTCAGAAATCTGGAATATCCAGGCCATAACGAATAACGGCTACGTACCTACATTTCTATATGTAACTAAGTGCTTCCTCAAACAACGTTGCTATTCCTCCAATTTCATCTTATCATGGTTGAAATTTATTTCAAAAGGTGATTTATAGAGAATATTCGTACAGTTTCATAAATAGATATACCTACATATACGAGTTGCACAAAGGTACTTGTACAGTCATCTGGCATTACTCTGACATTTGTAGAAATATTATAATCTTGTAATTTGAATGAACTGGTCAGACTGATAAGGATGGACTGATGGTCAGACCACTCTATTCTAAGAAATCACACCAGCCAGGGGCATAACGATTTGTTGCCTTCCTCAACATACCGTTTATAAAAGGCAAAATATATGATAAGTAATGGATTTGTGTTGGATCATTACAAGTTCGGCTTCACACTTCACAATCGACAGTCGGTCAATGAGTTCAATTAATTCGTTCTTGGTTCTTTATTTGTGCCACAGACCGCCTCGAATTGTTTGTCAACCGCTGCAAATTATGCGCATGTGGATTTTCTCTCTCGACGAAGTGTAAAGGCGCACACCAGATATTTTTAAACAGAGTATAAGAATAGAAAGTAGTTTAAAACCTCTCATCAGTCATTTTGCAATGGTAAAAACGTTATGACAGTGACTTGATGCCACGCACAGGTAAATATACCTTTCGTACATTTATTTTTTTATTATACTAGCTGACTCGTCGGACTTTGTCCTGCCAATCATATTATTCGTACAGTCATGGTTGCAAATAACAATCATTTAATCATTAAAATGTATTATTAAATTGAAATTGAGAAAAGCGTGTTCAGTTCATATTTTTATACTAAACATATTAATTATATTATTTAAAATATAAATTAAATACATAATTATATTAAAATATACTAATTTTATTTATAATTATCTTATTTTCACTCGAAGCAGCCCAATCATCGAGTGCGAAAAAACTACTTAGTCAACGAAACGGAGGATGAAGGGTTGCCGAAAAACGGATAAAATCTTTTCATTCCCATCATATATATACCTTTTTCAAGATGCAAACATTAAACTACTGAGATACCAACATGTATTATTTTACTGAGTTTCCCCAAAAAATGCATAAAATCTCTTATACCAACCTGTATAACTCTACTACATACACCAATATTACTACTAACAAAGTTGAGCGAGATCTTATACTTGAACAATCGCCAGTGTTCCTGACGGATGTGTCTTCAAGATAAACCTGGAACGTATCGTCGGGCTTGTCTCTGCTGAATAAACTAGCGTGATAATATAATTATAAGCCTATAATACTTACCTACTAATACTTCTCGCTGAATTTTATAGCACAAATAAAACGTTGGACGAACAGACGGCGGATTGATTCGATTTTTGAAATCTTCGTATCTAGAAACGTAACGTAAATTTTGAGAGAGGGGATAAAAAAATTTCTTGGCCGATTACAAAGGTTTACTTTACAAATATCACTACGAATTGAAAACAAAATAAAATAACACGATGATCGATGATGGAAACTGGGATCAGGTTGAAGGAAAAACAGAGTCGGAGAAATACAAGATGTCGGAATCAGCGTCAGGTTACAAAACATTTGATATGAGACAACGTGTGAAGACGCGTGAAACACCGAGCTTGCACCGTAGTTTTGTCTCTGCTGCTTTTGTACTTCATTTTGTTCCAAAATGTTTGTGTTATTTCTATTACTGAGTGATTGTAGATTATGTTTAATCTATTTTTGAACCTATTTTGCGATAGAGTTTATAGTTTTAATGGGTGTCAGCTACTGGGTCCTTAAAATGGCCTTTTCACTAGTAGCTGACAGGCCTGTCAGCCACTGTCAGTGTGTTAGCAAAATTTTTTCAAAAAGATTTTTTCCCTAGATTAACGTTCACCGTATTAGAACACTGTAGTAACGGAGGAGTAGTAAGCTCTCTATTGTCCAACCTTTCGGAGAGATTTAAATGACGTTGAAGATACGTTCCTACTATACCTGGACGCTATAGGAACATTCGCACTTCGACTGTAAGTGACGGTTCATGGGAAGATACCATCATTTTATTCGTTTCTCGATGTCCAAGAGAGGCTTCGTATCTAATTTGAAATTCCCTCGATGAATAGGAGAGAATTTAGCCTAGACAGCTGATCCCCGTCATTGCAATCGTCTCTAGTGTCCATGACAGGCTCCCTATCAAATTTCAAATTCCTATTAGCGTGAATAGAAAGAGTTTAGCTAAGTCTGCTGATTTGGTTGGAACCCGTCATTGCATTCGTCTCATTGTGTTCTTATCAGGCTCCCTGTCAAATTTCACATTCCTAGGGTGAAACGGAGAGAATTTAGCTCACTCAGCTGATTAGGAAAGAGCCCATCATTTTATTTGTCTCTTGATGTCCCAGAGGGTCATCCTATCAAATTTCAACTCCTTTGGGTGAACAGGAGAGAATATTTAGCTTTTTCTTCTATCTAAAGTTAGCGGAAGCATTGTTTTCACTTTCGGGAGAAAAAAATTGTTGGTCTCCAAAACCAAAATTACCACTTGAGTTTTACGTTTTGACCATTCTCAAACTCGGCCCTTCGGGCTTCGCCCCCCTGGACCCCCCCGGATGTTATTACTTTGAGCCTGACTGCTAAAATGTAAAAAACATGGAATCATGTTTTAGCTCCTCGCTCTCACTTTATTATAGAAATGATCACGACGATTGAGCTCTTGTGAGATGATGATCTCCTAATAGAAACTCGCGAGTAAACATTCACTTTATTATAGAAAGAGGCTAAAGAGGCTACATACGAAATTACAGCTTCCTATAGTGTAAAGTATAGAAATTACCTATTAAAATGATTTAACCACCGCTTCACAAATCAAACCGTACTCGCAATATTCGGATCACCTGCTATGAATCACATAATCGAAACACCAGCTCAATGAAATCATCAGAAATTAACAAGCGGTTGCAATCATGTTCACAATATCAATAATTGAGAATGATCACCTGTGTGTAAACAATTATTCATATAACAATGCTCATAACTCAGCTTGTTGGCCACGCACTTCGCAGTAGTTAATATAGTATGGTTGGATAAACCGAGAGCTTTCGAACGAATGGTCAACGAATTTTGTGGGATGAAAAACGACGAAGTATCATATCCCTAGCAACGACTAGGTTGTAAGCGGAAATCATCACAATTATTGGCGCTACTTTCATCTCACTTTATAGTCTCACTTTTCGGCGGGGGATCTATCGCTAAAACATGATTCCATGTTAAAAAAAAATAGTGAAAACAATTCATAATGGTCAATATAAAATGAATTACCGTCAAAACCTGAGATTTTATTATCATACGGTATATTGTCATATATATTTTATATCGTTACATATATCGATTATACATTTAGCAATGCCGTCAGTCTGCTATATCCCTATATCTATATATTTATATATCTATCTGCTATATAAATCTTGTTATAGTCTGCTATATCGTCACGAAACGGCTGGTTCCAATTCTGTCGGTATAACAGGCGACCACTGTATTATCTTTTATAACATTCTAGTTACCTACGTCTGTCTCGAGAGCCGATTACCACAAATCTGTCCATTTGAAGGTTTGACCTACTATTTAAACCAACGGGTAGCAGCTGGTTGAAACGAACACCTGCTTCCTTTTTTGGAGAAAGCCTCAATGTCAGGTGTCCAAAACGTTCCGTCTGAAGATGAGCGATGTTTAGAGATGTTGACTGTCTGAAATGAAGAGGTTAAAGCTGCGAGCTAATGATGGCAAAAACTATTAAAAGATGTGTATGTACAGAGGTGTAAAAATTATTGGAAATTATGTTGAGTTTTCAATCTAGTTCCATTTAAAACGTGATTGGGACGAATAAATCGATTCTTCTGATGAAGTTCTATGGTATAATACTAGATATGCTGTTATCACATAACGATATGAGCATTTCATGGTGAAGGATTCGAATTTCGTGGATGAATAGGTTGTGAGTGCAGAAGCAGCTGCTGCTGATGCTGATCTTCATTTTTTCTTCCAGCTGTTCATTTGCTCTTACGCTATTTCTCCCAAATTGTTGTTACAAATTCTTTTAGTTTAGACACAATTCACAGGTTTTTAATATAATTTCAACTTTTTTTGTTGTTTTTCAATATTTTTAATTGAAATTTTAAGATTTCTCCCATCTTTAAGTGGCTTTTTATTTTTTTCCTTAAATATTGGTAAAACAAGTGACCTCTCACCAAGAAAACGAGCTCAAATCAAGTGTTACTTGGAACTGTAAAAAAGTGAAACTGTGAAAAAGTAGGTACATACCAAATGTTCATAACTACATGTGACAATGCAGCTATAGGTACCTAATTTCAATTAAGTATGTAGAAAGAAAACCCCACTGCTGAAATAGATTTAAAGGTCATTTAAGAAAGTATTTGATAATTATTTGAAAATGTTCACCTATCTTCCCAGTAATACTTGTTTTTTATTATGCAGTGTTAATCCATTGAATATATTAATGCCTTGTAACTCTAATGCATCTGAGCTATGGTCGTTCTATAGCGTGGTAAATTTTACACGTAATTGTCTTTTGCCCTCGTGTTTAATAGATGATCCGGAGGGGTCAAAGGATTTTCTTTTAATAATTGTTTAAGACAACTAACTTCTACCAACTTAGGAAAAGGAAGAATTTGCGTCTGCCTAAAAAGAGGGAGAGATTATTTTCGGTACACTGAATTTGTCATGATCCGGATTAGCGTTTTTCGAGTAGTAATTATTGGTTTATATGCCGTGTGATATCCACCGCTCCACAATGGTAGACAACATAGCAATATAAAGCTCACTAAGGAATCATACCCCTTAAGTAGGAGTTTTTTAAATCTATTATTAAGTATTTTTAATTTAGCAAAGATATAATTTTTTTTTTATATTTACTATTTGTTTCTTTTATTTGTCGGTCCAATTTTAGATGTTGGTCTATATTTTTTACTTTGTATTTACTATTTGTATTCTTACTCTATCTATCGTCCTACAGTCATCAGTACAATAATTACCCTCTTGGCAATCAGGTTTTTGTATTTTCAGAGTATTTTGTTTTGGCTGACATTCTCCACGTAATTGTGCACATTTTCGAGGACGTTGCGCTGAAAACTTCTAGTATAGTAGATCATTTCTCCATGAAAAATCTCGCAGATTCCATTGTTTTTTATTTTGTTTTTTATATTGTTTTTATTTTGTTTATTTTTTGTTTATTTATTTTATTTTTATTTTTTTTTTTTTTTTTTTTTTTTGTTTTTTGTTCCACGAATTATTTTCATTTTTTTATTTTTTTTTTTCAATTCTTTTTGGTCCAATACAAAGATTTATTATTGAAAATCATGAACCGAAATCACGAAAAGACCCCGATTGTAAGAGTATTTACTGAGTAGGTGTCAAAGTTTTAAATAAGTTGGAATCAAATTCCATTTCAATAATAGAACGGAAACGTGGGTTTCGCTCACTCTGTGTTCGCAAGTGACTTTTGACCATTCGTCATGAACTCACCCAAAGTAGGTCGAATCAACAAGTCGATTCCCGCGGCCTCGAGACTGAGGGTATTTCAACCGGCCCCCATTCGCCCCTGAGAACGGAAGTGAGGATATGTCACCCATATAGGGAACCTCGTTTTCCCACGATCCTCTCCTCGTGTATGTAGATATATATGCATACATGCACACGAGGACCACAGTACCGACACCTGCGCCAAGAAATGACCTACGTTATCGTCTTACCGATCTGATGGCCTCATCAGTTAATCACCCGCTTTCTCACGCTTCAATGGTCACGACAGGGTCAATACCAAAGTAACTAAGCAACTAATATACTTAGTTAATGGTAACTAAGTGGTACTATTTAAAAGCTTTATATTTATAAGCACTTAAGAGTGTAATAACTTTTTAGCGTCAACTACAAAAACATTTTAAAATAATGACGTACATGATGTGAAAACTAATGAGTCAGGAATTGTTATGCCTGCTTTCAATCTAATCTTACTAACATTCTAAAAATTTCACCAAAAACATGAACGAGCTTAAGTTCGAAAAGATTGGAAATTAACGGAGATTACAGCTCATCGTCTTTAAAGAGAGCATTTTACGAGTTTAAACTCCTAGGTACGAGTATAAACCTCCAAAATCCGGCGAGTTATATATCCTAATCTCCGTTAGTGGTGACATCAAGATGACCGCATAGCTTTGTGAGAAGTTGGAATTACTAATTACGTGAATTCACATTTTAATGAACTAGTTTTATCCCTAAAAACACGTACCATTGAGCATACCAAATAAACTAAAAATGTATGAAACTCGTTTATAACGGAATTGAAGAGATCTGCAGGTATTACTATTCGATTCAGCATGAAAAAAAAAAACGTTTGCCAAATTGGGTGTAACACATAGCTTCCTCGTTTACATATCATCTTCTTCCATCATCCAAATTTAGGCGAACTCGAACGACTAGAGAGTGAGAAGATGGAACATAGGGGAATTTACGTTTGTGCATGCGCAGAGTGGAGTATTGATTTCGCAACAATGATAGGACACCGTCTACACCCTAGCTTGCACATTCCCTAAAAATCTCATCCAGATCCAATGAAAACTGTTGAAAATAAGCTTGTTTTTTGAGGCATTTGCCCGCAAAATGGGGGTGATAACGAGATAATAGAGAGGGAACAGCTGTTACCAACCTGAAATCTTCAATGCTTCTATTTTGGTTTATTATTTCCAACAATAAGCCTATGTGATCGTGTAGCAAAAAATTTTTATAACCCCCCCTCAAACTTTGTCACTTTACGTTTCAAGGTGCGTAGAATCCAAATTTAAAATGTCCGTCCGCCGTTCGCCGTTCGCCGTCCGCCGTCCGGGCCATAAAAGGCCTAAGAATTTACTTAAAAACCCCGTTCTTTCGCACATAGACTCCATTTGGGGTCTGGTTGGTACTAACGTTTAACCATCCCGATCGCTTTACTCGCAAAGATGCTATGTGCCAAAAACGGGCGAAAAAGTGTCTTTTTCGAGGTTTGAGTGTTAGACGTGTTAGACGCACGCCTAGCACGCTTGGCAGGGGGTCACGGTGGGTGGTGAGGGGGGTGAGCGGGGGGTGGAGTGAGAGGAGGCGCCGCGTTATACCCATATAATACACCGCGGCACCATGAGGTGGGTACAGCGAGGCATGAATATACGAGTATGTTTTTTTCTAGGGCATATTTGTGTGTTAATACCAATGCTTTTCCTATGCATATTTAATAACATATCCTTTCGACTTTTCGTACGTACTTAGATAATGATATTACGAGTATTAAGGCAATTACTATTTGAATAGATAGGAGCTCAAATCGAGAAATATAAACATTCGTATATAATTATAGAAGTATAGGTTGTGGCAACTCGAAATAGGACACGCCGAGGAGTCTGGACGGGCCTTATGACGTACGCAAGCCAACTAAAACTACGATCAAACTCAATTGAAAAAATAATAAACCTTTGTGAAATAATTTGCAGCGTTTTTTTAATACATTCTGATAGAATAATGTTTTACAAACTCGTAGGGGTAGTCCTTTTCTGCCTGCCATTTCGAAACTAGTGCAGCGATGATAATATATGGGTTTCTTCAAGGATTCTGGATTTGAGTTTGAACTTGAACTGATCACACTTGTTCTGCAGTGAAAAGTATTTCCCCCATAAAATTCACTTTATCCTATATTTTAAAAGTCATAACCCGCACAAATCACTTACAATTGTGTAAAAATGCCTATACATTATAGGGAAATTAACTGCTATGCAGGATTTCACGAATCTCCCCAAGATTGACTTCTCTCAGGCCCCATACAGACGTACTCTAGCTGACTGAATTAAATCTTCTGCAAAATTTGACAAAATACAGCGTTTTATGGATCATGATCTACCCTAATTCACCTGAAGAGGCCACTTATAGGCGAAACTAGTTGTGAAGAAATAAAAATATATATAGGAAGAAGCCGCCTAACTTCCATCCTCATACCAGTACTCCCATGAGAAATGATGGCTACCAACACGAATACCTATAGATATGATTTGTTCGGATTCGGCAAATTCTCAGGATGAATTGTCTAATGAGTGCCATTCCATGGAATATCGTGATACCACGACCGGGTAGGAGATATGATAAATACTGAGCTCTGCTTTGAGCTGATAAACAACATTTAACGTCTGCTTCTAATGCCTCACGCAACACAGTTAGTCCTTACCCTGAGAACAGTGAACGAAAGCTGATCGCAACCCGCACGACCATTAGCACCAGTTGCGTCCATGTTATCTCTCTAACCGCAACTTCCACTATATAACTTCCAGTTGAAAGACATACGTCGAAAAACCTGCCATTCCCCTTCTTCCCTGACTCCAAAACTGCCTATTTGACTTGATATTGAAAGCTTGTCATACCTGTGAGGTTGATCATATTTTAATATTATATTCCCCAGTAATATCATGGGAAAGAAATATTATGGAGAAAATTACTAACTAGAAAATGTTAAAATAACATGCTGCCCATTGTTATGTAGTTAGCAAACCTTGGCCTTGGCATTTCCAACCGAAAACGAAACGTTTTGCGTTGACGAAAATGTGTTGCGTTTTTGAGTAACGAAAATGTGTTGCAACAATGTGTTGTTTACTGGTGATTTCAGCTTACAACCGAGCCGTTGCTAGAGAAATGGTACTTCGTCATTTTTCGTCCCACAAAATTCGTTGATCATTCGTTCGAAAGCTCTCGATTTATCAAACCATATTATGTTAACTACTACGTAGTGCGTGGCCAACAAGCTGAGTTATGAGCATGGTTATTTGAATAATTGTTTACACACAGGTGATCATTCTCAATAGTTGATATCGTGAACATGATTGCCACCACTTGTTAATTCATGTTATATGAATAAATGAAAGCTTATAACAAGGAAGTTTCAAATGTGGCGCTGGTGATAAATAAATAAAACAACTAGACATAATAGTGGTAAGATACACCGCAAATTCTGATTCATTCTTATATACGGCTTTCACGTTTTTATCAATCAATTAATCAATCAATCAGTTTTTTATTGTAGTGGCCAAAGCCATGGTAGTACAACCGTCAATTTTATAATCAGTAATAACCTACAGTACATCTTTTTACAAATGAATAAATAAGTACAGGGTGGTCCGTAATAAATGGACACATTTTAAAATCCTGTAACATTCACAAATTCGATCGTAGCAGAACGCGTAGAGAAAATCAGTAAGTTTTATTCACAATCGAAAAATCGGAAAAAAATTATCAAGTTTTAAAAATTATGTCATTTAAATGACGACCCTGTTTGGTAACGCACAGTTCAAGACGGTCCTTGAAGTTCTGCATCACTCTTTGCACCATATCTTCCGGTATTTCCGCGATTTCTAGTCTTATTGACTGCTTCAATGCTTGAATGGCTCGTGGTTTGTCCACTTACACTTTAGATTTCAGGTGGCCCCATAGAAAAAAGTCACAGGGGGTGAGGTCTGGGGAACGCGGAGGCCAGGGAACATCCCCATACCGGGAGATCACGCGTCCGGGAAAAATCGTTCGCAAAAAGCCACCTGAAATGTAAAGTGTACGTGGACAAACCACGAACCATTCAAGCATTGAAGAAGTCAATAAGACGAGAAATCGCGGAAATACCGGAAGATATGGTGCAAAGAATGATGCAGAACTTCAAGGACCGTCTTGAACTGTGCGTTACCAAACAGGGTCGTCATTTAAATGACATAATTTTTAAAACTTGATAATTTTTTTCCGATTTTTCGATTGTGAATAAAACTTACTGATTTTCTCTACACGTTCTGCTTATTTTTTAATTCCTACGATCGAATTTGTGAATGTTACAGGATTTTAAAATGTGTCCGTTTATTACGGACCACCCTGTATAATAACAACGAATAAGTAGATAAAGTAAACAGGTCATCAGATAATTGAACGAATGGACTTGTACGGTAATTCACTAAGGGCCGGTTTATCAATCACATTTATCCAATGGATAAGGGGGATTTATCTAAGGTATAGCGTTATCCTCCAGATAACACGATATGGGGTGTTTATCAATCCCTAGTTAAACCTTATCTGGCGTTTAAATTTATCTGGTCCCTGGATGGCTGGATAACTATTATAACTGGAGGTTAATGAGATATCTAGAGCTTTCTAACCTCAAACAAGTTTATTTGTTTACAAAAATCGTATTTGAATCAAGTTTGATTGTCTTTATTTTTGTACCTTCCATTGGATATATTTGGGAATTTGTCTTCAAACAGCAGCAACGGCGAAGATTTTATCGTAGCATAATTCGTTGAATGGAAAAGAAGACCGTATATAGTAAGACCCCAAGTAGATCACCTACTAAAATGGGTCGAGTGCACATTTTTGAGGTTTTGGTTGTACAAAGATACCGTTCTTTACTTTATAACACATTTCAAAGATGAAATTAAGTCCACAACTTACTGATCACAATAATTCAGGTTGCAAGATCGCAACTCATACTGGTATTTCTCTCTCTACAAATGAAGCAACAGCAAAAATATGGTGTCTTTTGTCTTATTATTTGCCGAGCTAATACTGTCGATGATGACACTGTTGTTTTGTGGACGTCAGACGGTTCTTCTAATGGTCGATCCATGAAGAAAATGTACCTCCTACTCTACTCTGTGGTAGTTCCATGTGTAAATCGCCCTTATTTTGTCGCCTGCGGACACCAATGAGGATGCTAACGGCGCTATCTGCCAGACAGAATTTATCTGAAGGATAATTTTATCCTCTAGGTAATTCGGCATTGATAAACGACTCACATTCTTTATCTGGAGTATAACGCTATATTCAGTATAGATATCCTGTAGTTAATGTAGATAATTGTTGAACCGGCCCTAAAAGATGGAAATATTCGTATTAAAAAAGCGTGAGCTAAAACACATTCTGTGTTTCAATAATTTCATTCGAAGTGTGTAAATAGAGGTAACCGAGGTCCGAGGGGGCTTGCCTTTTTTTTTTTTTTTTTTTTTTTTTTTTTTAATGTTTGACATGATTGAGATTTTTTTAAAGTTCCAGTCATGCAGCATGATCGAATGATGATCGAATGAGCGAATTTCCGTATATTACTCTACTATACTATGTTAAATTGTTTTGAAAATTCAGGACTTTAAGTAAGAAGAAATTGTTAACTACCAATTTGGTGACAAAATACTCCTCTAAATAATATTCTGCAATTCAAAATACATTTTGGATTTTTTGCTTTTTTTGCAGTTTTTAGAGATTTTTGGGCAAGTATTAATGAAATTTAAGTACATTTTTCATAATAAATTTCTGAATAAATGTATTTATGGTCTAGTTCATCATTATATAACTTCTTTTGACTAAAATTCGGCTTAAAAGTATAAATTTAACGATTTTTAGCCATTTTTAGTGATATTTTCAGTATATTTTTTAATTTAATTGTTTGATATAATGTTTTAATAAATTTTGACCAATTTAATGTGCTCAAAAATATTGGCCAACTAACTCATATTTTCTTTAGGAAAGCTTGATATTTTGGAACAAGAACGGGATTTTTATCTCAATCCTGTGTTCACATTGAGATTTTTATCTCAATCCACACACACACACACTAATATATATATATATAAAAGTGTTAAACTCTAGGATTAGTCTCAGAATGTCTCAAAATGGATTTCAATGAAGAACATTTTCGAAAATTTTGATTTTTAAAATTTTTGGAGCCTTGCAATACTTAGTTTCTTTTTCCACGAAAATTCGCTAAAACCGACGGATTTGCAACATCTCGCAGCGTCAAAACCCCGAATTCCGTTTTAGCATGCTTTGTACACTTGTAGTTGAACATGGAGGTTGAAAAGATCGAAATCATTCCAATTCCATTTACTTTTCAAACTTCACAATAACGCACGACATCCGATTCGATATCCTGATGAATCGCCTATCAAGTTAGGACAAATTAAACTTGATTCAATTACGAGGTGGGCGTGTGACCCGATATATGTACCTCGTCAATATTAAATTGCCTGAGGTTGTAATCAGAGTCGAATCTCCATCACGATAAATCCGATCAAGTTGAAAGGGACACCTCGCATGTCATGGTCCAATGAACAGGCTATCACTGCCAGATGACGGGGGACACAGGTTTGTCACATGGAAATCAATAGAGGTGGGTAGGTAGATAAATCTACTGACCACGTACTGGTGGAGGTACCTACCGTTTAAGGGCACTTGGTACCCCAAAACAAATTTTACAACTTTTTTTTTTTTTTTTTTTTTTTGGTCTTAAATAAAACTAGATTCATTCCTGAACAAGATAAAATATTACATGTAATATTTAAAAAATTGAAAAGTCTCATAAATCAGCTTAGAAGTTGCCCGCGTCATAGTCGGCCGCCCCTGCTTCTTCAAATTCAGCCAACCAATTTTATCATTGTTATCATCTTATCATTCTGATTGGTTGGTTCGTTGGTATTATGCTCTGACTGTGTGAAGTAATTGAGGTTACTAACTCATTCACGCATATTCAAGTCATATTAGTTCACCAAAACGTCGCAGAAGCGCGAATATCGTTACTTTTTCGTTTTTCGCCTCTCCTGAAAAGTAGCATATTTTTGCGAATCTGTCCCTATATCTTGGGATCTACTGAACCGAATAATTCATTTTTCTTTCTTTAGAAAGTTGCCTCTCAACCTACTGCAAAAATCTGCGGGACTAGTTTATCGAAATAAGTTATTGTAATTACGGGACAGATAATCGAAGTTACCTGAAATACCACCCGATATTTCCGAAATTGGCTTCGATATTGTAGTGCGGCAAATTAATATTTTTTCAATCTGATTCCGCAGATTTTTAGATCTTTACTAGATCTATCAGTTAAAAAAAAGATCATCGAAATCGGCCCAACGAGTGCCGAGATAATGGGTCACGGATTTCGCCATTTTCGGAGGGGTACCAAGTGCCTTTAATCTAGGATTGTTACAGATTTTCTCACCAAACATTTCCCCAGCATTTCGGTCAATCACCCTTTCTACTAACACTTTTGGAACAAGAAAGTATATTGATATTTTCATCAAAATCGGTCACCTATTAAAGTTAATAGACCCCGAGTTGATAATTTAGATCCGAAATGAAATTCGTTTACCAGCAGAACTTCTGCAGACCTATTCGTTGAACATCTTGAATGAGGTAAGGAGTTATGATGGTCCATCATAACTTATTATTATTGTGCTAGTATTGTTATATAGAGTTTAGAGCTTGGTGATGAATTATCGAAGTATGTTAGTTCTGAGTATATTTTGATGTAAATGTCAGTGTTAGCAATAAAGGAATTATCCTGTTTTTGCGGTGACGGGTGTGATGGTTCAAATTATCGTTACTCAAGCATTATTTTAAATTTTTGAATGAAAATAAATTGCATCCTAAGAAGTTTGATACCTAAAAGTACCAATCATACTCTCCTACGGTAAATAATTTTGATATTTAATGTCTTTAGGATGTCTCTTGATTTGAATTTTTGCAGGACTGCAGGACCGCGAGACGAGCAAACTTAGTTGAACCACTTGACCAGGTTGAACCTCTTATCCAGGTCAAACCACTTATTCAGGTTAAAGTACTCATCCAGGTATTGCAGGATTGCTAGACGAGCAAACATAGTCATGGTATAACATGTGGGTAGTTAATAACATGTGGACGAGAAACTATCAAATTTAGTAGGTATAAAACATGATTCGGGTTTTTTTTTTTTTTTGACATTTCATGTCTTTGCTATGGCACACAACCAAATTTTCGTTATGTTACGTTACGTAACGAAATATGCTCAATGATTATTATGATTCGTAGAAGTGAGGTAGGTAGGTACCTATATGATTATAGCTGAAATTTGGCTATATGATTATTATGATTTGGCTGGTAGACTCCTTAGGACGTGAACAATAAGGTGCAGAGGGTTTTGATCAACTGAGTGGCTCCTGAAGCTAACTTCTTTCCTATCAACCCTAGGAAGCTGAAATTTGGCTGGTAGCCTCCTTAGGACATGAACAATAAGGTGTACAGGGTCTTGATCAGCAGAGTGGCTCCTGAAGCTCACTTCTTCCCTATCAACCGTAGGAAGCTGAAATTTGGCTGGTAGCCTCCTTAGGACGTGAACAATAAGTTGTATAGGGTCTTGATCAGCAGAGTGGCTCCTGAAGCTAACTTCTTCCCTATCAACCGTAGGAAGCTGAAATTTGGCTGGTAGCCTCCTTAGGACGTGAACAATAAGGTGCAGAGGGTTTTGATCAACTGAGTGGCTCCTGAAGCTAACTTCTTTCCTATCAACAATAGGAAGCTGAAATTTGGCTGGTAGCCTCCTTAGGACATGAAATATAAGGTGTACAGGGTCTTGATCAGCAGAGTGGCTCCTGAAGCTAACTTCTTCCCTATCAACCGTAGGAAGCTGAAATTTGGCTGGTAGCCTCCTTAGGACGTGAACAATAAGTTGTACAGGGTCTTGATCAGCTGAGTGGCTACTGAAGCTAACTTCTGTCCTATCAACCGTAGGAAGCTGAAATTTGTCTCGTTAGGACATGAACAACAACGCTACTGGAGTAGGTGATGTAGTCTGGCTCGAATACACAGAAGAAAATGTCCCAATGTGTTGCAGACTCGTATGCAAGCATTTATGATTCTTAGAAGTGAGGTAGTTAGGTACCTATATGATTATAGCTCCTAAACTTTTCCATTTAGGTTTGTAAACAAATCCATGTCAACCTTACATGGATACCTAGTAGTTGTATTGATACTATATTCAATCGAAGTAAAAAGTTAGGTTTATAACTAAGAGTTGCAGTTATAATTTGTAGTCATACATTATGAATTCAACTAAACGTAAATCGCGTTTTGACGACGAAGAAAGCAACGAAAAATGGTTAAAGCGGGGTTCAACAGTGAAATCAACCGCCGAACGGCAACGCGAATATCGTGCTCGTAAAGCTGCAAATCCTTCTCCGATTCCAAGCGCAAAACAACCTTCATATTGTAAAACCAACGCTGAACGCCAACGCGAATATCGTGCTCGTAAAGCTGCTAATCCTTTTTTGGTTATCTTTTTCGTAGCCATTGTGGAACACCAAAATCTTGAAGTATATGGAAGAATTCACTCATGCATCCAAATTTGAAAACAGTTGAGTGTTACCTAGGTAATCAATGCTACCCAAGCATCAAAATATGAAAATAGTTGATTGTTGTCTACGCAATGTACTGTCATGTAGAACATATAACATACCGTTCTTTTACTACCCACGACGATATATGTATGGATGTAAATAATAAATAAAAATATGAGTTTAATTTTTGTTTTCTTTATATTGAAAAAAATGTAATTCACAGAGGAAGACAAGATTGCTAGAAGAAGGAAGGGAAGAAGGAGGGAGGGGAAATACATGAAATGTCCTAATGCGTTGCAGACTTGTATGCAAGCGTTTTCTGTATTAGATAGCCCTTCTTCGCAGATCATTGGTCTATAATAATTATTAAGCCCCATTTATATCTAGTAATTGATCAAAACTTGGTGCATCGTACCTCCCTAAAGGGTTTGCTCCATTACAACTCAGGATTTTACGGTTTATAGTGGGTGAATGTTGAAAAATGTTCCAAAAATATCAAAACAACAAAACCAAAAATCTTGGCAGGTTGAAAAGGAAAGAAATTAGCATCAGAGGCCCCATCAGCTATTCAGTGACCCTCCGAACCTCGTAATTGTTTTGAGGCGTGTAGGTATATTCGTAGAATATTTAGATTCACCCCAATTCATGTTTCTTGGCCAAATGACACACTCGAACGTTTATTAGGTAGTCGAACGGTAGTCTGCACTACGTTTACATCTATTCCAAAAGACCTGTTGACAGACGTCGGAATTTTCCCCTCAGGCATCCGGACAGGACTTGTTGGGGGAAGGAACTGTAATAACTCTAACATTTATAAACAAATGATCAAGTGTTTGTGTAACTTAGAATGTTGTGTTTACTCAGATAATTGATTTCTTGTTTACTTTTTTTTTTTTTTCAATTTGAATCATAAATTTGAAAATTGTTCTTCACAAAAATGCAATCATGGATAAAATGTCATCTCTATACATAGTTGAAGGCACGCACGTCAAATATCACTGAATTTCCACCATACATTTTTTCGACCCAACGACCCAAGGGAATGATTGATTGCTATACCAATTTATTATTCCAACTGAAACATATATAGGATACGAGGATTACTGTCATCACCTTGATTGAGATGAGTGAACGTTGCTCGGAAAACCACACGGTTTGATCTGAATCACAAATTTTGGTTTATTATTTTCAATAATGTACCTTTGCAATTGACCAAGAAAAATACATTTTTAACCCCCCCCCCCCCTCAAAATGTTGGTTTACGTTTCAAGACAGAATCCAAAAATCAAATTTAAAAAAAGCTGTCTGTCTGCCATACACCGTACGCCGTCCAGAAGTTTTATCCATAACTACAGGACCAAAGTTTATGAAATTTGGCTCAAAAATCATGCATCTGTCGGGGATGTGCCAGTAACATCGGCATCAGTTTTGATCAATCCTAAAGGGTAGAACTTAAAATACACCTATGGATTTCCAGCGGAGAAATCGGTGATCCCATGGGGCAGCCTTCTGTTTGTTCAAATATTAAATCTCTCCAACCAAAATAATTGCAACTGCAACAGGGACGGAGAGTTTCAGAACTTCTCTTTTCAACAGTTTTGTTTTTGATTTCCACGTTTGGTTTGAGTCAACGAGCTCCGAAATGTATTCAATGGTATCGGTCACAGGTACACGCGTAGGTAAACAGGGACACTACAACGAAGGACAGTAATTCTCAGTCTTCCTGTATCACCCTGTTCATCGTATACCTATGTATTTTTCGTGCTGAACAGGTTGTTATTGGTTAATGGTTGAAGAATCTTAGTTAAGAATTTTTCTAGTTTGTATGCTGGGGAATGCCTGAAATCCACAATAGGTCTGAGAGGTCGATTCGGTTTATGAACTTTTGGTGAACCATAAAATATCTACCAAAACATTTCACAATGTTTTTTTGACATTTTATGTCTTCACTATGGCACATAAACTTAAAAAACGTCACGGAAATTGCTCACGAAAATTTTCTGATGATTTACGCTTACAAACGAGTCGTTGCTCGACAAAATCCTCGTTTTTCATCCCACAAAATTCGTTGACCATTCGTTCGAAAGCTCTCGATTTATCCAACCATATTATGTTAACTACTACGAAGTGCGTGGCCAACAAGCTGAGTTATGAGCATGGTTATTTGAATAATTGTGTACACTCAGGTGATCATTCTCAATAATTGATATTGTGAACATGATTGCAACCGCTTGTTAAATTCTGATGATACGAGTCTGCAACTAAAGGCATAAAATGTCCCAATGTGTTGCAGACTCGTTTGCAAGCGTTTTGATTTTGGACCAAGTTGCAGCCAGGTTGTATATCTTGGGTTCCATGCTGAACATGGAACCTTTGCCGATTTGACACCGGCATCGCTGATACAAATTTTGATGTGTGGAGGAAGAACTCATGTTACACTAAATTTATGATAAATTTATAGAGTAGATCGCCAGTTACCACCAGTCTCTAGGGATGGGTATCGATGTATCGATGTTTCAAAAACATCGATGTTTTCCCCCAAACATCGATGTGTTTTTCATCGATGTTTACTCTTTGATGTGTTTTTCATCGATATTTACTCTTTGATGTTTTTTAAACATCGATGTTTTTTCCCAGACATCGATGTTTTTTTTTTTTTTTTTTTTTTCAAATGGGTTTTTTTGTCGTTGATGTAAAAATGATGGTCCTTTTATACCTGAACAATAATTATTCTTGTTTTATAAATGCTTACTTGGTTGTTCTATAAAAATAATACCTGAACGCCCCCAACGAAAAAATTGAACAGAACCCTTTGGGGTTTTGGAAGGCCATGCGGGCAACTTATCCCATCATTTCCGAAGTGGTTTTTAAAAATGTTCCAATTGTGGCAACTTCAGAATTCGCCAATCAGAGGAACTGGCGTCAAAATTGTTATTTTTACACGAAGCAGAAGACCGTTTCTGGAAGTTGTAAAACAAACATTTAATTTTTTACAACTTCTTTACAGTTTTTCAGTGTTTTAATGGGAACATTTTCTTTCTACTTTTCTGCGATTTTACTTATGTAGGTACTATTATTAAAATTGTTGAAAAGAACTACTTTTTTCCGCAAATTTTC
Organism: Adelphocoris suturalis; assembly: GCA_030762985.1. Taxonomy (NCBI): domain Eukaryota; kingdom Metazoa; phylum Arthropoda; class Insecta; order Hemiptera; family Miridae; genus Adelphocoris; species Adelphocoris suturalis. Next base: position 114,576,792 of record CM061042.1, read on the forward strand.
TAAGAAAATTAGTTTTTTCCTTTGGTTTTTTAAAAACCATCAATGTGTCGAAACATCGATGTTTTCTCTCCGATGTTTTTAGACATCGATGTTCCTTGATAAAAACCATCGATGTGCAAAACATCGATGTTTTGTTCATCGATCCCCATCCCTACCAGTCTCTGGGGGTAGAACTTTCATGTCATTTAACAATATTTTGGTAAATAATAGAAATAATAATAATAATAATTGCCGAAAATGACCCTTCCGGTTGAGAAGCGGCTTAAATTTAATTGAAGAAAAAATAAAATAAAAATTTTATGAAATAAATGCGTATAAAAAAAAAAAAAAAAAAAAAAAAATCTTTCAAACATGAAATGGATACGAGGAAGCTTTGTGGGACACCCAACTCGGCAGACGTGTTTTTTAACTCTTTCTTTTAACTTCGATTCTCTTCTTGAGCTCTTGCTTTCTTGAGAAAAAATTTCAGATCGATTTTTAACCCACTTCCCGATATCCAATCGATCTGAAATTTTGCACACGAGTTCATGCTGGCGTACATTTTAATTTATCAAATTTTCGCGAAGAAAAAGTTAGTTATACTACAAATTTTCGAAAATTTGAAATTTAATGCCTCTCTCTCGCGCCTCCTCCACCCACTCGTCCTCACTCCCGCCTCCCTCCCGCCACTCTCTCGCCTCCTCCACCCACTCGTCCTCACTCCTGCCTCCGCCTCCCACTCGTCCTCCACCCCCTCGTCCTCACTCCCACTCGTCCTCACTCCCGCCTCCTCCACCCCCTCGTCCTCACTCCCACTCGTCCTCACTCCCACTCGTTACTCCCTCAATTTACTGTTGCCAAGAAACTACCAAATATTGAAACAACAATAAAATTAACCGAGAACATGAGAAAAAGAAAGAGTTACATTAAAAACTTGTTTTTATGGGTTCCTTTTTTTTCCCTTTTGTAACTAGCGCTTCATAATAGACTGAAGAAAAGACACACGTATTCTACGCCAAGCGTGACTACTGGCCAAGTGGCTTTGCGAGCAGATGAAAAGTAAAACGTCTTTCCGCCAGAAGGAGCCTCCAGTTTTCCGCTAGACTGGCTCCCGCGCGCCCGTTCCGCCGACGCGCACGCTCCCGGCCTGACGCGTGCTCCACCGAAGGGGCAAAAATGAAAAGCATCAGATTAACCCCCTCATTTCCACCCCTTCCCGCTCCCTTTATAGTGATTATCGAGCCCGCGACCTCCTCCTTTCAACCAGAAGAGCTTCCGGGGTCCCTTCGACAAACCTCTTGATTACCATCCGCGCACATGCTCCCTTCGAACCCACCCCTACGCGCACATGCGCACTGGGCTCCCACCCCGCGCGCAATTACAGGAGATTATCCGTAAATCATTCTAATAGTCGTCTTGAGTATCAGAAAAAAAGACCTGATCGCAACATAATAACCTGTTCGAGGACTACCTGCACAAAAAACCTCACCCGCCCCTTTGTAAAGTATGAAAAGGTCATTGACTGGGTTTGTAATGTGAGGAAGTGACCTCTAATTACCAAGGTGCATTTTTAAGGCCTTGATTTGTAAGCAGCTGGTTCAGTAGATGGTTTTTGGAAGTTACTACGCCCTTCCATTAAGAGCGAACGATCCTCTAGTGCCTATTCATAAACCCAATTGTTTTCAATCACGTTTCCACGTTAGGCCATTAAAGCCGAAATACGAACTTTAGTTCCCCTTCCGCCCTCCATCACTAAGCCACCTTTTGGGTGGTTTTGGACTACTTATTTGGTCAGCTGCCGACATTTTAGTTTTCTTATTTACTTTATTATTTTATGACTTTTTAAATATAGTTCTTCTATAAAATTGTATGGCTATATATATAAATTTGTGCAAATTTGATCATTTGGGCGTTGCTAATTTTTATTTGTTATTTGGCTTGTTTGTTTTTGTCTATTGTTTTGCACTTATGTGTGATGGCAAATAAAACTATCCTATCCATCTATCTAAAATACCTCCCCTGGCTCAAGCCTAAAAAAATCCTGTTGGCTGGAAATGAGGTGAATGAAAGTCCCAGTAGTGCAGTATAACCGTATGAGCGAATTTTCTTGATATATCGTATTATATTTTCTTGGATTTTGTTTTAAATTGAGGACTTGAGTGAAAAGGCATTGTTAACTACAAATTTTTTATAAAAAAAGAATTCGTTCTAAATAAAATATTCTGCATGTGTGTGTGTTGTGTGTGTGTAATCCCAACCGAGCTTTGTGTGTGTGTGTGTGTGTGTGTGTGTGTGTGTGTGTGTGTGTGTGTGTGTGTGTGTGTGTGTGTGTGTGTTAGGCATCTCAGCGGGCATCTCATGTAAAATTCATTAGAATTTGCTAAAAATTCGACGAAAACGGCAAAAAAAGCTAAAAATTCAAAACCTTTATTTAAATAGGAGAATAATATTTTTTAGAATACGCTTTTTGTCATAAAATTAGTAATTAACCATTTCTTTGCACTCGAAGTGCTCAAATTTCAAAACTATGTAACACAATGTAGGTAATATAATATTTTACGAAAATTCGCTCATCCGATCATGCTGCATGACTGGAACTTTTCTTCGTGCTTGGGTTGCCCCCAACCACCCTGGATCAATTCCAATAGGCGTCCCTCTTATTGAAGAAGCCTTGCCTATAAGGCATAGCTACAAAGGGACGTCCTAAAAATAAGACATACATTTTTGGTTAAGCCTCCAACTCCAGTAAACACATACCTATCCATTGAAACCTCCAATGAAGTACATACATGATGATTAGACACAGATGACCTTCGTCTATTTCTGTAGTTGGAAATAATTAATTCCAACTGAGCTGTGAAGATTTAAAATCGCTCCGCTTCTGAAGCCCTTCGTGAATCCCATCAACCTGCTAAGCCTCTCGGTTGAATGGCTTCTGGAAACCTCAACTGAACCAGAGACAAAAATCACAGAAATTCCCATTCCAATTCAAAGTCTCTGTCCAAAGGGAGAACAATAATTTCTGTAGAACTCAATTATGATATCCTGTAGAAGTACCCTGTTCAAATAAGAATTAAATCTAATAAAGAGGCTTGGTTTTTATCTATTGATATGGATATGTCTTTGCTCTAGGGGGTCAACCAAAAATTTTCGTGACGCAAAAAATATGTCACAATTTCTATTGATGTTCACGTACAACCAATCCGTTGCTAGGGGAATGGAACTTCCGTAGTTTTCATCGCACAGAAATCGTTCGCCACTCGTTGGAAAGCGCTTGATTTATGTGATAAATGTTCACATCTCAAGCTATCAATTTCCCCCTCCTTACGTACCTGGCTACATTCCTAAACTAAGTTGATTGGACTATAAACAAGCCGGTTACAATATTCTTAACGTAAAGCAATAGCATCATTTACTCCACTCCATCGGAAACATTTTCATCCTCTTGACAACAGTCGAGGACAACTCGAGGACAACCTTTATGAAATCCCCAATCAAAGACATATCCATGTAACATGGTATCTGCTTGTAAAGCGGATAGTGGAACTCGTTTACGAGTTTCTGACCAGCGTTTCTTTGACTTTCATCAGTTTCTTTCTTTTTTTTAGCATGGAACATGCTTTAGCCTTGGACTAACTAGCCGAAAAAGATGGGGGTGACGTACAACCAAGCCGTTTCCAGGGAAATGAAAGTTGTTCAATTTTCGACGGACAAAAATCGTTCTCCATTCGTTGAAAAGCTCTCGATTTATCACGCAGGCCTTGCTTACTTGCTGTTGGTATTTATTTCGTAATTTTATTTTATTTATGTTATTAATAGATGTAGTAAACAATGCCGCTTGTTTCGTTGTCACTTGGTTGTAATATTGGTCAATAACGATTTGATTTTTGATCACATTGATTTGAGGTGAAAATGTGAAATAGGTAAATCAAGGCCATTTCAATTTGTTTTAATTTGAGGTAAAAACACGACTTACATTATCAGGAGACGTAACGCTAAGTAGTGGTCGATGGTATGTAAAGTAGGACACATAAGCAAGCGGTTGTACATTGGATACGTTTCTCGTGAAGACACCGTCGACACGTCATATTTCGTGTCGTGGAAACGTCCGAAGAACTATTCAATGTACAGCCGAATGTTTCAGTCATGATAGCATGGCTAATGCATGTTCCATGTTTTTTGAATTTTAGCCGCAGGCTCCAATTCAACAGTGGGAGCCCGAGTAAATCGGGAGGACCAATGACTTGTAGTCACCGCAGGCTCCAAGCAGTAAGCATCTGAGGGTCCAGGGGCCTTGCCCCCTGGCGAGGCGCGCAGCTCCGAGTTTCTGTAGAATTCAGTTATGATGTCCTGAAGAAGTACCATGTTCAAATAAGATCGAAATCTAATAAAGAGGCTTGGTTTTCATCTATTTTTGGTTCCGTGTCTCCATGTATGGCTGATGTATGAATATGCCAGTTTATTGTCACGCCCTAATATGTGCTAAGGTCGGTTTTGATTAAATTCTTAATTTAAATTCCATTGCGTCAGAATCTGACAAGTGGCTTCTAAATTTGAACTCCTGCATAATTTAAATTGTTGCAAGAATGATATAGTTATTGTTTGCAGTTTCAACTTGGGCTTTAGTCTTGGATTTCCAAAATAGTCCAATATCGCGTAAGGTGTATTATAGTCTTCGACGTCTTTCGTAGATAGATTGGTATTCAGTTCACCAAGAAGTTTTATTCGTTCTTCATATTATTGAACTTCATCGTCCAAATCATTTGATGTCTCAATTATATAACTTTCTATTGCATTTTTTGTGTTAATAAGACACTCAATTCCTTGGCTTTGCTGATTGAACATATTTTCAACAACAAAATCGTTCATATATCTTCCTCTGTCGTTATTATCGCTGCATTTCGTTATGTTTTGCAAAATTTGTATCTTAGATTCAGATATATTTAGATTCTCCAATTTTCTTATATTTTTTCCGTGGGTTTCAAGTTCTACAGCTTCAGCTTTAATCCCTCCGATTGAGATAGTATTTTTTGACTTTTGGTCAATATTCATATCAACTTCATTAATTTTCGTCTCGTGATGCTTGATTTTTTCTTTTTGTTCTGTATTGCGGATTAATGGATGTTCTATTATTATGTCCTTTGTGAATATAAATAGCCCTATTCTTCCTGGAGTTTTCTCCATATGTTATTTGATCTTTTGCAGTTTTTAATTACGCGAACCACTGGAGTTTCAATAGATAGGATCAAATCGGCCTTCATTTTTTCTCCTTTTGCATCCATTCTTCAGATTTTGCTGGACCAACAAAGTGGTTCCAGTTTCCATAATCTTGAAGCAATTTTTTCAACTGGTTTCCCCATGCACCATAGTTTTTCTTTCCCCTCAGTGGCTGGATTGAGTCGGAGAATTCCAGAATTCCCTTACAATTCCATACAATACAATGCAATACAATTCCATTACAGTTCCATTGTATTCCTACTTGGTTTTGATAGGTGCTTACCTACACTTCGTTATGTACCTATTTGTCGCAGTGAGTGATGCTGGGCCCATAACCTCTTATAATTAAATAATGTGGCACACACCACCAGTTCGTTTGGTGGTTTGATACAGAACTGAAAATTATTCTTATAATGTAAACAATGTTGTCAACGGGCCAGGTTAATGAACATATATGAACTATAACAATATGGAGGCAGGACTTGGATTCCAACACTTTAAAATCTTGAAAGTGAGAGAATCTGACTATATATTGGCTTGGCATGTTTTGCAAGCGGAGCGTCCTTTTAGGGGAGCCTACTTAAAATACATAATCTAACTAGTTAAATAATGCATCGCTATAAGAATATCATCGGACATTTTCCATTCAAAGGTCGATACCGGCGGTATATCCACCCTTCTGACAACTATAGGTACAATTTCTCCGAAGTTTGCGTATGAACATGTTCAATGTCAGAATAATTCATGTAATGCAGCCGCTGGAGTAGCCAATTATCCACTTTAGCCGTTCGCGACAGTGTCTACCCATCGTATTTTATTCTGTGAAATGTTATGTTTTATGAAATTCGAATGCATTCGACGTTGGCGAATTGTTGTTCTATTAGCTTACGGAAACCTGCAATTTGGATGGGTACCCACGACCCACCGGAAGCTATGTATAATGTGCAGGTATCAAACAACTGCCTGCAACCACCTAGAATTTATGGGAGGCAACAGGCCACCTTTCATATTCTGTTGATCAAATTAGAAAATATTTAATCAAAAACCATTCTTACTTTCCGAACGTGACACAGACTGTCAAAGGTAATTATTGCAATTGCAATCTACATTACAGAAGGACGTGGGTCCTTATATAGAAATTAAAGAAAAATTGGGGAAGTCCGTTTGAAGGAGATATTCCCCCACCACATTTGAAGAACACCAATTGTGTTTATTGTGTAATTGGCGAAAATGAGCCAAGCCGTTGATGAAGCGTCTCATACCCAAATGCAGTGAAAAAGAGATAGAGAATCCGACTATTGGCTTGGCCCAAATTGGATATCATGCATTTTATGGGTTGGCATCTTTTGTACGCGGGTCTTATTTTTGGGGGGGATAGGGATATCATACATTTTCGGTGGTCTAGGAGGAAAGATGGGAATTCATGGGCTGCTCAGAATGCAGTCAGTAATTTCATTTGACTTTAGTCGTCCAAAGGTTAAGATCACATAGCTGGTCAGGATAGGACCCGTAATTCCGTTCATCCCTTAATGCCCGACAGAAGCTCCTGTCAAATTTCACATTCCTAGGGTGAATAGAAGATGATTTGGATAACTCAGCTGAACTTTTTTTTTTTTACATTTTTATATGTTATAAAGGTAATACATATTACTTAACAATGACAATGTTACGACCCCCTATAAGAAAACTTGTGCTGGGGGTCGGAGGTCTGACTTATGCTAATTACAATTAAATTTTTCATACCAAATACGTACCTAACGCATCTTACAAAAAAGAGCAAACTATTCAAAAAATAATAAAATAAAATAAAATAACAACAAAAATTTACCGGGATATCGACGAAAAACAGAAATGCATTGAAAATCTATCACGGAAACGAAATTGTACTTCAATGAATTGATCGAATACATGATTCATAATTTCAAAAGACATGTTCAGAGGAATGAAATGAAATACTCTGTCAATTTATTTTTAAAAACAAATAGCGAAACCTGCACCCCCGTCAAGGAGGATGGGAGAGAATTAGTACGAGAGACCCCCCAAAATTAATACAACCTCTGTCCCATAGCAGCGTTCATTCTCAGCGTAAGGTCATCAGCACCCTCGTAGTACTGAGGTTCCTTTTAAGCTTCCCACTACAGAATTCCTTATAAATGAATATCAAAGTAGTTTTTTCTGCAATTTTTCTTAAATCTAGCACTGCGAACTCCTTGAAAATTGACGAAGTCGGGAATCTGATCGGTTTTTAAAGCAAAATTTGAATTAGGGTTTTCTGAGTTATTGCTAGGGAATTTAATTTTGATTCAAATGTTGATCCTCATGCCACTACACCGTAAACCAACAAGGAATGAACCATTGCATTGTAAAATATTTTTTTTTAGCTTCATGCACATAAAATTACGTACTTCGAAGCAAAAAGGGATTACTTTTCGTAATTTTACGTTGATCATTTTAATATGATCTTCCCAGGTCAAGTTTTGGTCAATAATAACCCCTAAATATTCGGTGTGAGACACCGAAGAGATTGTGGGGCAGGTACATCCAACGCAGTTGTCAAGTTGATGACACAATTTTCCCCATTGAAGGAACTGACGATAACTTGAGTGAGAAAAAATGAATATTGTTTTGTCAAAGTTAAGTTTAAGTTTCATATTAAAGAACCATTTATTCATAACCGAGATATTTTCTCTGTCAAATAATAGAGCCCATCATCAATTCATTCATCTCACAATATCCCAAGGAGTCTCTCAACCAAATTTCAAATTCCTGAAGTAAACAGGAAGAATTTATTCCACTCAGCTGATCAGTAAAGATCCCTCGAGTTTATTCGTATCTTGATGTCCCACAGATTCTCGCTATCAAATTTCAATTTTCTTGGGTGAAAGGTAGAGGATTTAATTCACTCAGCTGAGCAGGACCTGGTTGCTGCGGCTCCAAAACCCCAACCATAAATGCGATGGTTTATTGTGCCGCTTGTAAGCCTTGTTTTGCTGTCATTTGGGTGAGGTGGCAAGTTTATTATAGTTGTGCCGCTTGGTGGTAGGAAAATATTCCCGAATTAGTGGGAAGAAAGCATGTTCCATGTTTTAGCGTTTTAGACAAAGGCCCAAAGAAGAATGCAACGGATGGGTCCAGGGCCGAGTTTTCCATAGTTTTCATCCGATTTGGATGAAATCTTCAGGGGATGCGCGGGCTAGGTGTAGACGGTCCCCTGTCAGTTTCATCATTCTTGACTCAATACCTCACTCTGCGCATACGCAAACGTAAATTCTACCAAGCATTATTTTCTCACGCCCTAGTCGTTCGAACTCCCCCAAATTTGGATGATAGTTGGAGGATGAGAATTTGATCATCTTGTATCTTGTATCATTCATAACTACTGAAACAATATAAAATCCTTGTAACAAGCTTAATTCCACAGTTTTCATCCGATCTAGATGAAATATTTAGGGAATGTGCGGGCTAAGGTGCAGACGGTCCCCTAACAGTTTCATAGTTGTGAGATCAATACTCCGCTCTGCGCATGCGCAAACGTAAATTCCATCAAGCTCCATTTTAGTCGTTCGAACTCCCCCAAATTTGGATGATAGTTGGAGGATGAGAATTTGATCATCTTGTATCATTTTCAACATGATTGTACCATTAATACCTACTGCGTATGCGTGAAATCCTTGTAACGACCTTAATTTTCACTGATTTCACTCGATTTCGATGAAATAGTCAGAGAATGTGCGGGTTAGGTTGTAGATGGTCCCCTATCAGTTTCACTGTTGCCAAATCAATACTTCATTCTGCGCATGCGCAAACGTAAATTCCATCATGTTCCATCTTTTCGCTCTCTAGCCGTTCGAGTTCGCTTCAATTTGGATGATAGTTGAAGAAGATGATTGGTAAACGAGGAATGTGCCACACCCAACTTAGCAGACTTTTTTGTTTAGCGTCGTCCCTGCTTAGGTAAAGAAAGGTGTTTCGTTACTTCCATGATGAGTAAATTAGGTATCACTATTTATAAGTCTCATCTAACCTGTTCCCTACACCGGTCTACTAGTCTACATAAACTCATTTGGAAGATTATTTTTTGAAAGATAGTTTAGAAATACCTATTCCGGATTAGGTGGAAGAAAACTCAACCCTCATTGTGCTCCCCCGCGTTCCGACTCATCGGAAGTCCTTCCAACCAACTTCCGTTACTGGTAAAGAACTTCGGGATCCTCTAAGATCGTTATTTTCCGAAGGAAGACCTGCTACCCCTCCTTTGAAATAATGACCAACCGTTACAGCTAAGAAGCATCTGCCGTCTATCCCATCCCCACCGTTGGACTTCTATCCCCACCAATATTTTCTTTTCAATATACGTACCTACCTAACATTACCTCTTGGAAAATTATTAGAATGAAACAGACGCGCTTATTGATAAGTTTCATTATTTGATGGCCCGTGATTTGAATTTTTGCAGGACCGTAGGGCGGCAAGCTGTCCAACACATGCTCATCCACTACCGTACCAACCTGTTCCAAATTACCTTACTAAAAGGGAGTTTTAGCAGTTTTCCATCTGAGTCGTTCAGCTGAGTCGTTGTACGAATAGAGGTTTTTCTAGCGCAAGCTAACCACTGAGTCGTACTGTACGAATAGGGAATCGTTGAATGATTGAATGAAACGATTCAAAAGCCACACTAACGTGACTACACTACTCCTAATCTCCATAGATTGCCTAACGTGTAATGTAATATTTTTCTTTCATAATGGAAGAAGTATTAAATTAGCAACAACTTTATCTACCTATATGGTTTAATTTTTTCACTAGAAATAGATGCGGTAGAAAAAGGAAGGGAACTTCGAAGGGTAGTTTTTAAGGCGACATTGAAATTCGCCTTGGGTTAGGAGAATCTCTTTCGGGAACTTCAATATGTTCAAAGATCAAGATGTACCAATATTATAAATATGAAACTACTGTACCTATTACCTACATATGTACGATATTTTACACTTTTTTCCCTTGGCCAAAAAATGTGGATACCAGCTATTACACGACAAAGGACGAAGGCAGCAGTTTCTGTGTGTGTCTATGTTCTCGGTAATGTGGCACAATTTCACAATCCCTACCCATTTCATCAAAATCGATCTATCATTATCGGAGCTTCGTCTATAACAATCAAGTGTGACATGTGAGTGGTGGTGGTTGTGGATTTCAACAAAATTAGTAGGATGCCTTCCTGAAACTTATACCCAAATACCCTCCAACGAAATCGGACTGATGGTAGATCGGGAAGCTTCAGAGTCCATTATAAGTGTTTGGCCCTACCCAAATTCGTATAGTTATTTCCCGTGATTATTCAATATTATCAGCATAATTTAAGTGAGGATGAATCCTATAGACCAACCACCTTTTTTGAGAGTCACGAATAATACGATTTCCATGATATGCCACCTTGAAATAAGAACAACAAAAAATGTGTTATAGCATTATAGGTTATCGTCATGGCAGGTTACATCCGTATTCGGAGCTGTATTCGGCCTCCCTTGAACTCCGAATAGGAATTTTCTTTTCGTACAACGAATAAACCGCTAACCGTTAGCATTTTTCGCGCATGCGCAATGCTCCATTTCTATTCGTAGTTCCTGTCACTTGACTCCGACTCAGCGTTGCAAAAACCCCCTATTATCGTACATTAATCACCGCACGCATATTTCAACAAAATTTAGTGTTCATCTAATGAATTTAGTTTTTAAAAGTTCCAGTTATTCAGCGTGATCGTATGAGCGAATTTTCGTAAATTATTGTTTTGTATATTATTAAATTGTTTTGGAATTTGAGCTTTTTGAGTCCAAGGAAATTATTTAGTATTAATTTTATGGCAAACAACGTATTCTAAATAATAACCTCCCATTCAAATAGACGTTTTGAATTTAGAGCTTTTTTTGCAATTTTTATCGATTTTTTAGCAAATTCTAATGAATTTTAAGCACATTTTTCAGCATTATTTTCTGCATACATTTTTGAATGTTCTACTTTATAGTTAATAAACTTTATTTGAGCAATATTCTAACTACCAAAAAATATAAATTTAACAATTTTTAGCCGTTTTTAGTCATTTTTATTGATTTTTTTAGTACATTTCTTGAAATGTGACCAATTTAATGTGCTCAAAAAGTGCTGGCCAACAAACTCATCCTTTCGTTTGGAAAGCTTGATATTTTTTGCGCAAGAACGGAATTTTTATCTTAACCCTAAGAAGAGTTACCGTCTGGAAGGACACACACACACACACACACACATATATATATATATATATATATATATATATATATATATATATATATATATATATATATAAATATATATATATATATATATATATATATATATATATATATATATATATGTATATATATATATATCAAAACGGATTTTAATGAAGAAAATTTTCGAAAATTTAGATTTTAAAACTTTCTATGAAAATTTGCTAACAACCATTCATTTATCCAAGCTCTGAGGAATCTCCAGCTCCTTAAGGACGTCTTTGGAGTGCCGGCGTCGGACGAGTCAGTTGAGCCCCGCGCATCTGCTTCCCGCTTCCACCTCGAGAAGTTTCACTTTTTGACTACGAGGTTGTGGAAGATACTCGAGGAAGCTCTTTATTCCAACGGACCCAAATGGGACAATAGATCGTTAATTACTTGAGAGGGGCGAGAGGCAGGTGGCGGTGGGGCGCACGTGCGCTCAAAATGGCTCCCGGTCCTCTCATTTTCACTTAATAATCTGCTCTGCCCATTTAAGAAAAATGACAAAATAATGTTCCTTTCTGAAAGCGAGTTTTCATTTTAGCCATGAACTTGTTTTTAATCATTCACCCGGAGAACAGTGGGTTTTAGAATTGATCCAGGGGCGTACGGGAATATCCGAGTGTGAAAAACGTCTGCCAAGTTGGGTGTGGGACATATTCCTCGATAACCTATCATTCCCATTAACCGGTCATTGAAAATTTGTAACTGATCTTGAAAAATTCTATAGCGGAAAAGAGAAAATCAAGAAGTAGCGTGATATGTCATAATTAGTCAATTAAGAAACGAAAAAATGATACTCAATGAAATTTATTTATTTATTTGAATGCGGGGCAAGCCCAATTAACAACAGCATAATTACATATGATGAAATTTAACATGTCGTGATGAAAATATAAGATAAACAAGAAAAAAATTGAATCGGCACGATTTAGTTTGTGATATTAAAACAATACCGGGGACGTAATAATAAGTGACTTGAGAGAATTTAAAGAGTTCGTGAAAAAATCAAAATCAGGATGGATGTTCAGAAGGAGATTCGCAGAGCAAGGGATGCGGTGCAAAGGACGATTTTGTAGATAATTTGTTGCAGAAAACTGAATGTGAAAGATTGTTGACTGACGACTGAAGATGCGAGGAACTGAGAATTTAATTTCTGCAAGCAGAGAGGGGCAGTCGATCTCACCATTCAAAAGCTTATGAAGAAACGATAGGTCGGCCATGCCACGCCTCACCCCAAGTGACTGGAGCTTGCATGTCTTCAGCAGCGAAGGGTAGTCGACGTCATCCGAAGGAATCCCGAGCTTAAAGGCCATATAACGCAGAAACTTGTTTTACACTCTCTCCAGCTGATACCTATGAACAGCGTAAAGCGGGGACCAAACTGACGACGCATACTCCAGCCTGGATAAAATAAGAGCTTTGTAGAGCATGACTAAGGCTCCCACGCTGTTGAACTCGCGGGTGTGCCTTTTTAGGAATCCAAGAGAACGCATCGCACCACCAGCAACTATACCTATATGCTTTACTCAGTTCCTCTTCGACTGCCGTGGAGTCAACATCGGTTGTGTTCGTGCGCTTTGTTGTTGAGTCTTGTGCTTGCTTTTGGAAGGCGATTGATTGTTTGTGTTCGCTGCTATCATACTGAGTTGGAGGGCAATTGATTGTTTGTGTTCGCTGCTATCTTACTGAGTCGTCTAGGCGATTAACATCGGGAGATTCCTCACGTTGTGTGACCCCGTAAAGTCAGTTGTACATAGCTTTATCTGATCTGATATCTATTCTAACTTCCTCTCTTTATCATCTAATCGCTGGAAATGGATTGTTATAAATGTTCATCATCTCTTTTGGAAGAAGAAGCTATCCATTGCTCGGCATGCCAACTGACTTTTCATTTTGGCTGCGTGGGATTCTTAGAAACAAATTTCAGAAAAATGTCAAGGGCTACTAAATCAGCTTGGAAGTGTTTGGATTGCAAATCACGTCCTTCCGGCTCCGAGTTGTGTACTAAATCTGATCTTGAATTGCTATTTCAGAGGTACACTGCTGAAATGAAAGCCTCTTTGGAGAATACTATCAAGACTGAAATAAACAAGCATATATCCGTGTTCGAACAGCGTGTGACCGTGGTTGAGTCTCAAATTAAAACCATTATTGATGATATTAATGAATTGAAAAATGGGCTGGAGCATCAAGGCCAAAAATCTGTTAATGCCGACACAGCTTCACGTCAACATTCTTACCAATCCTTAGAGGAAACAATGGTCGAATTAAAAGAGAGGCAGCGTAGGTCCCATAACTTATTGTTCCATGGGCTCAATGAATCTACCGCATCTTCGCCAATTCTCCGTCTAAATGACGATACTGCTATGATCAAGGAGATACTCTTAAAATTTTCTGTCGATTTTGATACTTGCGTTCGTAAAGTAGTCCGCATTGGTAAGGGAGATGTCAATAAAGTTCGCCCCACCGTTGTCTCATTTGATGACCCGTCTACTGCACTGAAAATTATGGCTGAAAACCGTGTATCATCCTCTCCAGTGGCAATTTCACTTGATCGAACTCAAATGCAACGTACGTTTCTGCGTGACTTGCGAGCTGAACTTGATAAACGTATGATGGCAGGTGAGCCAAATTTAACCATTCGTTACGTCAATGGGATTCCGCGGATCGTGTCACAATCTCCTCAAAAATTGTCTACGCGTTCGTCAAAAAACTACTAAGCAGTCTTACAATTTTCTATCAGAATGTCCGGGGTATCAACACCAAATTGAATTATTTCCGTTCGCAAGCTGCAACTTTTTCCTTCGATATGATTTTTCTCACTGAAACATGGCTAACTGAATCAGTCGAATCTTCTGAGCTTGGTCTATCTCCACACTTCATTGTCTACAGGACCGATCGTTCTCGTCTAAACTCGTCAAAGCTGTGTGGGGGTGGTGTACTTTTGGGAGTGTACAGGAGGATTAGCTCAGTGAAGTGGGTAAATCACTTTAATAATATTGAACAACTATTTGTTTTGCTACCCGATTACAAATTAATTTTAGGCTGTATTTATTTTCCGGACTACTTGTCCGATACACATATTACCCAATTCTCCGAAGAGATTGAACGTATAACTCTTTTGAACCCTGATTATGAAATTTTTATTGTTGGTGATTTTAATTTACCTGGTGTTTGGAGACATTATGAACTGTCTTAGACCTTTCATCAAAGGTCTAAGACAGTTCATAATGTTTCTGTTATGTCCGCTTAGGCAAGAGCTTTGATTGACTTAATTAATGGGTCAAATCTATATCAATATAATTATATAAAAAATCCTCACTGGAATATTCTTGACCTGTTTTTCCACATTATCTGACATCAATTTAAAACCCGCTGAACCTATTGTTAAACTTGATCTACCTTATTCTGCTTTCGAATGTTGTATTTCTTGTCATGTTTCTGAAGAGGAATATGATTTTATACCCTCAAAATTTCGCTAAAACTTCAAAAAAGCTAACTACTTGGAGATGAATAAGTTTTTTCTCAACATCGATTGGAACTTTTGTGTTTCCCTGCCTTTTGAAGACGCTATTAATAAATTCTATGAAATCCTCGAAAAAGCCATATCAATGTTTGTACCACCAGTTAGGGAAATAAATGCAGACTTTCCGAGATGGTTTAGTGGTGAGCTGATCAAAATGGTCAAATTTAAAAATTTTGTACATGCCAGATTTAAAGAAACTAACTTGAATTCGTATTACGATATATATTCAGAACTTCGGAGGAAATGTAAATCTAAATCTTGCAGTCTGTATCAGGATTGGGTGAATAGTGTTCAAAATTCCCTTAAATCAGACATAAAAGAATTTTGGAATTATTTCAACTATTTGCACAAGAGCTCTGCCATGCCCAATTTAATGTATTATGGTACCACATCAGCTACTAAGCAGGAGGACATAGTTAACCTTTTCGCTAACCACTTTTCCTCAGTTTATGATCCTACTTCCAACTTGCTGCTTGATGATGATACATCGTTTTCGACTTTTTCCCTCGGCTCACTTGTAATTGACAGGGAATTAATCTCTCGTGAAATGATGTCCTTGGAAATCAACAAAGGTATGGGTCCTGATGGCATTCCCCCAAGTTTACTCAAGTCTTGTAATGAAAGTATTTCTCTACCTTTATACTACCTATTCAACAGGTCCCTAAAACTTGGTATCTTCCCTACTAAATGGAAATTGTCCTTTGTTACTCCCATTCCAAAGAAAGGGGATAACTCTAATGTTGAAGAGTATCGTCCTATTTGCACTATCTCTAGTATTCCGAAGATTTTGGAAAAGTTAGTCGTTAGTCAAATCAGACCTTTAATCAGTAGCTTCATTACTCCATATCAGCATGGGTTTTTAAGTAAAAGATCTACTATAACTAATTTACTTTGCTTACAGCAATATATTTTATTCGCTTTTGAATTAGGGTACCAAGTTGACTGTGTCTATACAGATTTCTCCAAATGTTTTGACAAGGTCCCACACTCGCTAATGATCAGTAAAATGAAAGCTTTCGGTTTTTTTGGTGCTATGCTTGACTGGTTCTCCAGTTATCTTACCGATCGCTTCCAAATTGTGAAATTAAAATCTTCTTGTTCATATCCATTTGCTACCACATCCGGGGTTCGGCAGAGTTCCCATGTTGGTCCTTTTTGTTTCCTTATTTTTTTCAACGACATATCCTTGATTTTTCCTGAAAATATTCATTTTTCGCTCTTTGCTGATGACTTAAAGATTTATTCTATGGTTAAATCCGAATCCGATTCTCACAATATTCAATTAGCCCTTGATTTATTGAATGGATGGTGCAACAGAAATAATTTGTTTCTCAATATTGATAAATGCGCTACAATCACGTTCAGCAGATCGCTTGCCCCATTGCATTTCGATTATTGCATAGGTGGTGAGAGGTTGAGTCGTGTGACGTCAATCAACGACTTAGGTGTGCTTTTTGATGCTCATCTGACATTCTTGCCTCACATTGACAATATTTGTGCGAAAGCAATGAAATCCCTGGGTTTTTTAAAGCGAAATACGAGGGACTTTAGTGACATAAGTGCTTTAGTGGTCCTATACAACGCATTTGTGAGGTCCATTCTGGAGTATGGCGCTATTGTATGGGCTCCTTTTTATGCTAATGCTGCTGAGCGTATTGAGAGAGTACAACGTCGATTTGCACGGTATGTTGCTTTCAAGCAGGGTGTAGAATTTTCGGATTTCAATTATAGGGATATTCTACAACAGTGCAATCTTTCCACCCTAGATAGTCGACGTCACACTGCAGACTGTTTATTTGTTTTTAAGCTATTTCATAACAAAATTGATTGTCCCCATTTACTCCAAAAGCTTAATTTCCATATACCTCCCTACAGTACCAGAAATAATGTTTTATTTTATAATCCTACATCTCCAACGAATTACCTTCTCAACAGTCCGATTCGCAGGGCTAGTATAAAGAGCGATAGATTTGATTTATTTTTCGATTCAATAGTTGCACTTAAGCGGACCCTAAATTGAAGTTTTCTTTTTCTTTGCTGTATAGCTAATTGTTCTGTTTTTTTTTTTTTTTTTTTTAATGTCTCTTGTTTTAAGATATAAATACTTATAGTTTATTAATTTTAGCTCTTCGAGTTGCTATCTGAATTTATGTTTCAAATATATATATTTCACGGTATGTAATTTACATTGTAATTGGGCACATGCCCGTGTATAATAAATAAAAATAAATAAAAAATAAAATAAAAATATGCTTTGAAAAATTAAGTCGGCAATCCCATCTCACCCCGAGGTCCAAAAAAATCATCGTTTCTTGCTAATGGACCACTGCTGAGAAAATATTCGAACCGAAGGTAAGTTTGTGCAAGCGCAGAATGAACTGATGAGTTGAAAACAGTGAAATAGGTACGGGACCATCTACAACTTAAACCGCGCATTCGCTGACAATTTCATCAAAATCGGATGAAAAGTGTGGAAATTAAGGTCATTACAAGTATTTCGCATTGGCGCATGCGCAGTAGCTATTAATGATACAATCATGTAGGTATTGATATGGGGTAATCAAGTAGTGTTCTTCCAACTATCATCCAAATTTGAGCGAGATCGGAAGATTAGGGCGTAAGAAAATTATGCTTGGTAGAATTCACGTTTGCGCAAGCGCAGAGTGTGGTATTTAGTCAAGAACAACTGATAGGGGATCGTCTACTCCTAGCCCCCACATCCCTTGAAAATTGTATGTGAATTGGATGAAAACTGTGGAAAATAAGCTTGTTGCAAGGCCTTGCGGACACACGACATACACACACACAGACACATACACAGTCACACACACAGACAGACAGACACGGAACCCAAGTTGTTCAGAATGGTATAAAACTTAAAATGCGAGTGGAAATTTTGATTTTCGAGTCCAAAAATGTTTTTTCTCTCGAAAGTGAAAACAATGCTTCCGCTACCTTTAGGTAGACTCGGAAGCCATAAACGAATACAAATCCGTTTCAGATCATTCTAACACCAAATGCGTAAAAAAAAGAACGGGAGTGTGTGTGTATGTGTGCGCGCGCGCACTGTGTCACGGCGCGGAATGTAGTGCGGGAAATGGGCCGCGGAGTTACTCGAGTTGGGTATCTCAGCGGGAGTGCTCCGTCGAATCACCACCCCATGTCCTGAGGGGCTCTTACCTCAACCAGGTACCCGGTAAATCGGAGTACGATATGGAGTTGAGAGCGAATAGGTGATAGGTCAATCACTTTATTGGTGATCGAGCGTCGGGCAGTTCAGCATACTCTTTCATTCAATGCAGACAAATCTTTAGTTATGAATGTATCGGGACGCAGAAGGCAAGAAGACGTTGAGGTGTATTTAATGGGAAACAAACTTGCTCAAGTCAGAGAAATGAAGTATCTTGGCGATGTGCTAGACTATAGATGGAGCTGGAACTCCCACATCCACTACATCTGTAGGAAAGCAAAGCAGCTTATTAATTCTTTTACAAGATCTGCAAAGGCACACTGGGGCTTGAAGCGTGAAGCCTTAAGATGTATATTTAGCGAAGCAATATTGCCCATTTTGACTTATGCCTCGCCTTTCTGGGTTCAATCAGGCATATCTGTTAAAAACCGGCGTTTATTAAGAGCAGTTCAGAGGCTGATATTGATCAGAACAATAAAAGGTTATAAGACCATATCATTTCAGGCTGCATGTGTATAGTCAGCGGAAGTTCCAATTGACTTGCACCTGGAGGGAGCTCTGCGTTATAGTTAGAGTGTTATAGTTAGCTCTGCGTTAGAGTGGGCCAAATAAATGGGCACACGTTGGAAGTGCGGACAACTCCACAACACTGGTCACACCCTTCTTGGGCGGAAAGTGTTGACCAGAAAGAAGATTTGAATACTGCACTCAATATTTTCACGGATGGTAGTAAGAGCGACAGTGGAGTTGGCTGTACTTTTGTGGTGTATTGTTCGGAAGAGAATGAGCCCAGCCACATGGAGCAGTATCGGCTTGGTGCGGATTGCTCAAAAAACCAAGCAGAAATGTTGGCTATTTGGTGTTCATTGAAATGGCTGAGGTCTTTTGGAGGTGCACTGGGTCTAAGTCTAAATACAGCAACGATTTGGACAGAGTGCTGTGTCAATGGACATTCTGAGGGATTTTGATGCTCACTATGAAGTGGTAGATGATGATGAGGGAGTGAAGGCTAGGTGCATGGCATAAGGATGCTCAGAGCCCACATTGGAACGGCTGGAAATGAGAAGGCCGATGAGCAAGCCAAACTAGCAGCAGCCGGTACAAGCCTACCAATAACCTTCAAAACAGTTCCCCTTACATACCTCAAGGACATCGTGAAAACAAGGACCATGTTGGAGTGGGAAGACATGTGGCGGACGAGCGTGGATGGGCGACATACCAGTCGGTTCTTCGTACGGTGCAGTCGAGGCTGACAAATCGAATATCGATCAATTGGAAAACCACAATGGTATTATCAAACCACGGTAAGCACCGATCCTATCTCCACCGCTTTGGACTTGCTGATGATGATATTTGCAGTTGTGGACGTAGCCAGACATGGGACCATCTGATTCTCGACTGCCCAAACTTCGAGGTCCAGAGAGCTCGACTGATGCTGCGGGTGGTGCTTCAAGGAGACATTTGGCCTCCAGAACTAAATATGTTGGTGATAAAATATACAAAGGATTTTGAACATTTCATAAATGAACTTGATTTTGATTTAATTTAAGATTGATTTGATTTAATTTAATTCGTCTTTCATTTATATACTTATAAACTATTGTAACTATTATTGTTTCAGTTTTAATTAGTTCGGAGAAAAGTTTTTGTAAATACCTTAAATACTCATGTATTAATTTCATAAGTTGAAATTGAATAATGTACGTATTAACCACCTGTAATCTGGGAAGGGAGCAGGTGAGAATAAATTCCCTCCTGTTAGGGTGTACTAGCAGGAGGGGGAAAAAAAAAAAAGTCAACCGGTGGTTATTTTATAGAGTACTTCCTTAAATCCCTCTCTCCCTCCTCATCCTTCTGCAATTTCCTTTATCCCTAACGCCGGCGCACAGTTGTTAAAATCGCCACAAAAAACGCTGCAAATTATTTCACAAAGGTTTATTATTTTTTCAATTGAGTTTGATCGCAATTTTAGATGGCTTGCGTACGTCATAAGGCCCGTCCAGACTCCTCGGCGTGCCCTATTTCGAGTTGCCACAACCTATACTTCTATAATTATAGGATCATGTTTATATTTCTCGATTTGAGCTCCTATCTATTCAAATAGTTATTGCCTTAATAATGTCATTATCTAAGTACGTACGAAAAGTCGAGAGGATATGTTATTAAATATGCGTAGGAAAAGCATTGGTATTAACACACAAATATGACCTAGAAAAAAACATATATTCATGCCTCGAAGGAACGCCGTACCCACCTCATGGTGCCGCGGTGTATTATATGGGTATAACACGTAAAAGTAATGAATATCCATTCTCCTACACCCCTCTGCTACGCCCCTGGTCACTCCAGCCACCACAAGGTGCCGCGGCGCCTCCTCTCACTCCACCCCCCGCTCACCCCCTCACCGTGACCCCCTGCCAGGCGTGCGTCTAACACTCAAAGTCTCGAAAAAGACACTTTTTCGCCCGTTTTTGGCCCATAGCATCTATGCGAGTAAAGCGATCGGGATGGTTAAACGTTAGGACCAACTAGACCCCAAATGGAGTCTATGTGCGAAAGAACGGGTTTTTAAGTAAATTCTTAGGCCTTTCATGGCCCGGACGGCGAACGGCGGACGGCGAACGGCGGACGGCGGACGGACATTTCAAATTTGGATTCCACGCACTTTGAAACGTAAACGTTTGAGGGGGGGTTATAAAATTTTTTTGCTATACGATCACATAGGCTTATTATTGGAAATAATAAACCAAAAAGCCTGGCTATCAAAAGCCCTGAACTTATGTTTTTCGATGTGCTTCAATTTGATTTTAAAATTTTTCGAGCCATTGCAATAGCTTCATTTTCTACGAAAATTCTCTAAAATGAAAGTTTTGTATTTCTATTAAAAAATCTTATTTAAATCTTAAAATCCTATTCAAATCGAAAAAATTCAATTTAAATCAAATAAATCCGATTAATTTTTTTTTTTTAATTCATTAAAATCGTGATTTTTTTTTTTTTTTTTTTTTTTTTTTTTTTTTTTTTTTTTTTACCATGTCAGGGAGAGAACCTCATCATTATCTCTCAGCCGACCAACTAAAACCCCACTTCCTTCTTCTTACAGTCGACAATCTCACGACGGCGTGTACAGGATTCCTTGCGGGAATGTTATTGTTATATTATGTACCCATCTGAAAAGCAGTGAATATGTAGGTTATGTAGGTAACATACAACCTATGTTATATGTTATATGACATATAACAGAGTACCTAGTAGCGTAGAGTACCTAAGTATCCCTAGTAGCCGGTATCCCCCTAGTAGCAGGTCAACGTGCGCTCCACTTTTTTTCTAAGACCATGTTCTCTTTTTACCTTCTGCCACTGTTCCCAGAGCCGATATCAGTCTCCACGACAAAATTACGGCGATCCCACAATACCTACCTTACCTTCACATCAGCCGGTCAATTTTCCAATCAAATAAACTTCCGCTCAGTTCAAATGGACATAAGGCCGTCATTCCTTCCAGCGTTTCATTTCTCGCGTCTCAGCTCCGTTGGCCGTGAATATCAATCGAGAAGGAATTACTGCCTCTTCACGAAAGGCTCGTTCAAATAAAACTAATACAGAAAAATAAAGCATTCCTACAGCGTGGAATAGCTCGTCTACAGATGCGAGGCGAGAGGGTTGACCGAACCTTCGGACGGGTCTCAAAGGCATCTGACGTGACGGCTACAGGTTTTTTTTGTAGCTAACAATCCCAGCAACTGTTGAACCCTGGACTGACCAGATTTTGATCGACTTCTTCCGCTTACACACCTTTTCATTCTTCGAGCGCTTAGCAGATTCTCCGTCGGAGTTCAGCTGAGCCGGGTCATCAGCACCGAAAATTTAGCCAATGAACATCGCGTGTGAAGGAATCGACATTTAAATGATCATGACTAAAATATCAGTCTTCTGCCACGAATGTACGAACAAATTTGGAATTCATGAAGGCCACTGAACCTGCGCTGGCTGGTTTAATGCGAACCCCATAGATTTGCTCGCATCATAGATAATAATAGGCGCAGTATTTATTTTATTGGGAGATACATTTTTCATTAATACATATTTTTAGTCATATGACAATACTAAATATTTTTATAGATCACAGTTGATTGTAGTAAGGTATCTGTAAAGTTCTTTGTAGACCATTTGCTCTGTTGATGTCAGAATAAAATCTAAGTTGAATGGAGCTGGGATTTTATCGCTTATTGTTCATAAGAAGTTGTGGTTCTCGAGAAAATATGGGGCACTCCAATATTTTGTGATGCGCAGTTTCTTCCTCTCCACAGTGATCGCAGCCACTGGTTACATTTCCAATCCCAAATCGTTGAAAATGGGAATTACAGAGGATGTGTCCACTTCGTAATCTGGAAATAGTTTTTATGAAGTTTTTATCTTCAGATGGATAGAAGTCAAACCAAGGTTTTGTTGGAGGTGTTGGAAAGAACAATTCAAAAAATATAAACTTTTATAAACATATTGCATATTTTATAAGTGAGCTTGGGAGCTCATTTCTCTCCCAAAAGACTGAAGAGGCAGAAATTTGGTATTGAGAATCTATAGGCCTGCTGTGTACGATTGACAAAGCGATGATCCACCAGATTTGTGTAGCTAAGAATCACAGCAACTTTTGAACCCTGGACTGACCAGATTATGATCGTCTTCTTCCGCTTACACACCTTTTCAATCTTCGAGCGCTTAGCAGATTTTCCGTCGGAGTGATCATGACTAAAATATCAGTCTTCTGCCACGAATGTACGAACAAATTTGGAATTGATGAAGGCCACTGAACCTGCGCTGGCTGGTTTAATGCGAACCCCATAGATTTGCTCGCATAACAGATAATTATAGGCGAAGTACTTAATGATAAGGTACCTACATTTTTCTTCTTTTTTTTCAGTATAATGTATAACGTTCCATACAGACTGTTATCAGTAATTAGTATTACAGTTGAATGGGAAATACCTACTATAGGATGTGAAATATGACGTTTGGGAGTAGCACTAGCATTGTACACCTTCATAAATATATGCTCCCACTATTTTTTCAGGTCAACAAGGGTAAAAGGTTTGTGCTTTAAAAATAGCCGGAAGTATGAATTATCCAGTTTTTCGATTATAATTGAAAAAATATAAACTTTTATAAAAACATTGCATATTATTTTATAAGTGAGCTTGGGAGCTCATTTCTCTCCCAATAAACTGAGGAGGCTGAAATTTGGTATTGAGCATCTATAGGGTTGCTGTGTGCAATTGACAAAGTGAGAACCCACCCTGCTCAGCTGAGCAAGTTTGTGTAGCTAACAATCCCAGCAACTGTTGAACCCTGGACTGACCAGATTTTGATCGACTTCTCCCGTTTACACACCTTTTTGATGTAAATCAAACAACCCTGTATTCGAGCGCCTGTATTTTGATTGTAATAATTAATGATTTCTTGATATCTTGATTTCAGAGCCAGCAATTTTAGTTATGCATCATTCCATGAGGTCCCATCCAGCTGTCATATTTCCTTTGTCGAGTGAGTTACCTGAAAAAAACTTTTTGGGTTTTTAGCTTCTAAGTCGTATTTTAACCTTCTTGCTGTTTCGTTTTAGTCCTCAGATCATACCAAATTTTTACCCCGCAATGGCTGACAAAGTGAAAGCTGGAATATACACTTCCCTGAGACAAATTCTGGACAAAAGAATTGAGAGTTATGATACACGATACATTTCCAGATTTTTGTTTCCCTCCTCCAATTTAAGGTAATTTCCTTTATTCGCCCACATTTTTCAAGATTCCATAGAATATCGTCACTATTAATTACATTATCAACTAATTGTAGCCGGTCATACACCAAAGGTTGGTTTGGCATATCTCGCTGAACTATGCGGTTACAGTCCTTCTGTACCATGTTTGGTCATTTGCTCCATAAAATCCTGCAGTTCAAGAGGTTTGTATAATGACTTCCAGGTCTCTTTTAATTGAGTTGAAGTGAGATCGAATTCTATTGAAATCAGGTAATATCAATAATTTGTTACTCTGTTCTCCCACAGTAAATAATTGTCCAGTACAAAGGAATTTCACGAACTTCAATGCACAAGTCCTTTTGATCTAGCCCACTTTGCAAATTCTTCGTCGGGGTTCAGCTGGGTCAGGCCATCAGCAGCGACAATTTAGCCAACGTACATCGCGCCTGAAAGAATCGAAATGTGAAAGCTCATGGTCATGACTAAGCTATCAGTCTTTTGCCACTAACGTACGAACTAATGTGGATTTCTTGAAGGTCAGTGAAGCTGCGTTGGCTGGTCTAATGTGAACACCGTAAATTTGCCATAATAGATTATAACAGGTACGTGTATGATGTAGGTAAGAACCTACATCATTTTGGCTCTGAGTATACCTACACGTAGCGGAAGTATTGTATTCACTTTCGATAGATGAACTATTTCTTGTCTCCAAAATCAAAATTTTCACACGCATATTACGTCCATTCTGAACAACTTTCGTTGTCTGTCTCTCTGTATGTCTAGTGTGTCTGCTGTATCGGAGTGGATTAGATTGTATATGGGGCCATAAAGGCCTATGACAATCTGGGCAGATTCTTTTATGCAGCAGTAGTGGATTTTTCTACACTCTCTCTAGCTGATACAGCAGGCCCTCCTGTCCCCTCTGGCGTTAGCCACACATCTAGTGTGTGCCCGGGATGGCCCACGTGGAGGTGCCAGGTTTTACAGGGATGCTCTTTCTATTGATCACAGGGACAGGAGTTGACAGCACCTAGGTACTCTGCTCCCTCTTCGTGTAACTTGGAGTTTTCCCATTTTCGGTTGTCATATCATAGCGGGTCTTTTCCTTTTGTAGAGATAAGGCGAGTACTCGATATTCCTCCCTTTCTATCCCGATTTTACCTATATACTAGATTCCTAAACTACAACAATCATATCACAGATACGTTCCCTACATACTAATGCTCATTCACTCAATAAATACATTCACAACAGCATCGCGCCACATCCATACTAGCCAGCGGAGATGGGGAAAACCCCGACCGGCCTCCTCGAGCCCACCCTTCCTAGGACGGCCTTCCTGGTACCCGTCTTGTAGGGTTTCCTGATCTCAAAGGGTGTTTCAAAACACAGGAAGGCCTACAGCCCTTGAAAATAACAAAACTGAAATCAACATAAAGCGAAACATAACAAATCAAGATTGAATAATAACCTACCGGTTTGCTGCCCCCTCATAGAAACGCAGGACGAAGAGGAAAAAGACAAAGGCGACTGAGACTGTAAAGCTCAGGGCAGCCAAAGAAGGGCAGCTGAGGCGGTACTCTGAAGTAGTTCAGAGTAACAAGTCTCGCCTCGAGAGGCAGACCAGAGATGGCAGCGCCGTGCAGCCCTTGCTTGTGTCAAGGGAGAGAAGTGAAGGGGTGCCTATGTCACCACCTTCAATCAAGAGGACAATGAGCAAGGAGGTAGATCTTGCTGAACTTAACGTTCAGTTAGCTGCCTGCCGCAAGCTCCAGGCGGCTAAGCAGGTCCTGGTCGTACCAAGGACCAAGGATGACGGGACGAAATTAGAGGGTGCCCTTAAAGCTAAGGGATTCGCGGTCAGGTCTCCTAAAGGGATGTCCAAGCCCCTGTTAATGAAAATATATCGGGTCGATAAGGAGATACCAAAGGAAAATCTGGCAACTGCCATATGGCGCCAGAATCCTGAGGTGAGAGCAGAGGTGACCGAGGAGGAATGGATCGGGCAATTCCGTCCATCGTTTATCAAGGGTCGGTGTGACTATGATGACGTCATATGGGTTGCCCAGGTCTCAGAGAAGATCAGGACAGCCCTTATGAAGGTGAAGATTCTGAGTGTGAGATTCGACCGTTGTAGAGTCGAAGACTACCTGGACGTCTCCAGGTGTTACAAGTGCCAGCAGTGGGGCCATACCACTAAGGTATGCGTCGAGAGTAAAGAGACGTGCGGGCATTGCGCGATGGAGCACGGTGGGCCAGTGTCTCAGTGCCCTAGCAGGACGCTGAGCTCTCCCAAGTGCGCCAATTGCTCCAGGGCTGGAATGAGTGCGGGACACGCAGTTGATTCTTTACAGTGTCCAGCTTACAAGAAGGCATTAACTAGGTACATGAGGGCAGTAAATCCTAGTATATGAGAGTTGCACAGATCAATCTAGATAGATCTGCGACTGCTACGGATGAGTTGCGGGTATGGTTGAGTGGGAGGAATGCACATATTGTGCTCATACAGGAGCCATATGTGGTGAGAGGCTCTGTACGAGGGTTAGGGGACTTACGAGTGTTTTGCGGAAATGGGGATGGACCGCCCATGGCGGCCATAGGGGTTTGGGATGACGCGCTGAGGGTTACCTTATTGAGTCACCTGAGCAGCAGGCACATTGTAGTAGTGGCCGTGGAGAGGGATGGGGCCGAGCCACTTTATATGGTCTCGGTCTACTGTCAACACTCCCATGAATTGGGAGGTTATCTTCACGGTTTGGGCAATGTCCTGCAGGCGCTAAGAGGGCGGGATGTGGTAATTGGGGCCGACACTAACGCCTGGTCCAGGCTGTGGCACAGCCACGAGTTTAGTGCCTACGGTCCACATGCAAGAAGGAGGAGGGAATGGTCTAGAGGGGCAGAAGTCGAGGAGTTCATTCTCGAATATGATTTGGCAGTGGCTAACCTTCCATGCGACGTGCCATCCTTCCACGGGGCGGCAGGTGGACAGTCTAATATAGATGTCACGCTTTTCACTCGTGGATTATGCGACAGATTAGTGCAGTGGAAAATTACGGCAGATGTGACTGTATCTCAGCACTCGCTCATTCTGTTCACTGTGCGAGATCGCCACTCAGGTGTTTCTCCCGGTTTTACTCGGAAGGGCAGGTTCTGCGAAAAGAAAGCCAACTGGGAACGCTACGATGAAGCGCTGACAGAAAGACTGAGAGCCACTCAGTTTCCTGATATTGGGAGCAGAAGGCAGCTCGAGGCTGCAGTTGATACAATTACTGGTATCATCATCGAGTCAGCGTCTGATTCCATGCCCGTCCAGAGGTTGCGTAAAGGCAGCCCTTCTTGGTGGAGCATGCGATTGGAGAGAATGCGAAAGAGCGTGGTCAAATTGAAACGCAGGGTAAGGCGAGCACGTAGAAATGTACCTGAGGAATTGGACATACAGTACCGGGCAGTCAGGCGTGAGTATACGAAGGCTGTGCGCAAGTTCAAGACAGTGGACTGGCGCAACTTTGTCACTGAGGAAGGGGAGGATCAGCCATGGGGCGCTCCTTACAGAATTGTGAGGAGAGAGGGTCCGAGGTTTCAGATGGCCGTACTGCGTGGGGAGAGTAGCCTCACATGGAACGAGGCTGCTACAAGCCTTTTGGGAGCGCTGTTCCCTGATGATTCAGAGCTTGGTGAGAGTGAGAGTCAAGTAGAGACAAGGTTGACTGTGACTATACCTGCTGCCAGTAGAGAAGGCAGTTGCGGGGCTGAGATAACAGATGGATTGCTGTCCGCGCTCGTGAAATCCTTCAAACCTGGAAAGGCGCCAGGGGTGGATCGGGTTGAGGTGAGGGCGCTTCAGAAGGCATGGAACCTTGTGTACCCTTGGTTCAGCGCTATTTTCTGTAAATGTTTTGAGATGGGGGTATTCCCCTACCAGTGGAAAATAGGCCGGTTGTGCGTGCTCAAGAAGCCAGGTGATCGTGACCCGGCGGACCCGAAGGGGTATAGGCCGCTTTGCCTGCTGAGTGTACCAGGCAAACTGCTTGAGAAAGTTATGGTCAGTAAGCTAGACGAAGTGCTAACTCACACTTCCCCAGCACAACATGGGTTCAGAAAGGGCAGGTCTACCATCACTGCGTTGACCACCCTTCAAAGAACGGTAGCGGAAGCCGGGGAGAAGTATGTCCTTGGTATATTCGTCGACATACGGGGGGCTTTTGACAATGTGTGGTGGCCTGGTGTGTTGGGTGAGATTAGGAGAAGAGGGTGCGACCCGCAGCTGTACAACCTCTTGCTCGACTATTTCGACGGGCGAAGAGTTGTGTATAGTGAAGGATCGCACACAGTGAGTAAAAATATCACAAAGGGATGTCCACAGGGATCCGTACTAGGACCCTATCTGTGGAACATTCTATTTGATGTAATATTGACTGCGTTGAACCAGGAGGGGTATGACGTAATTGCATATGCCGACGATCTGGTGGTAGTGATTCAGGCACGGAGCAGGTTACTGCTGGAACAGGCGGGAAGGCGAGTCACTGATCGTCTAGTCGACCTTTGTGGTGCTTTCAAGCTCACAATTGCTCAAGACAAGACGGTAATGATGCTCCTAAAGGGATGTTTGCCGGGTAGGAACCCCATAGTGGCAACTGACATGGGACCTATGAGATATGTGAGTGAGTTTAAGTATCTGGGCATTACGCTACAAGAGAGAATGTCTATAGATAGCCATATTGCCTTAGTATGTGACAGGGCACTAGCAGCTTTCATGAAAGTGTGCAGACTAGCTGGCTCTGAATGGGGCATCAGATACCAGGAACTTGTGGTAATATACAAGGGCCTCTTTTTGGGAATCCTTCTTTATGGAGTTCAGGTTTGGGCCCATCTGTTGAAGAAAAGGCACTGGAATAAGCTAGCGTCCGCTCAGCGGCGTGCACTATTGAAGGTGTGTAGGGCGTATCGCACTGCCCCTACCAGTGCTATGCCAGTGCTGGCGGGTGTTCTCCCTGTGCGATGGGAGGCATGGCGAAGGTGGGCATCTTACAGAATTGGGAAGAAGCAAGAGGCTAAGGTCTTACGTAGCAGGCGTGAGTGCTTATGGTCTTACGATCCAGAGACCGACAGAAGGCCAAGAGGCGTAATCTTGAAAGAGCTCAACGAAACGCTTCTCGATGTTTGGCAACAGGAGTGGGATGGGGCGGAAACAGGCCGCCTACCCCACAAGATAATCCCGAGAGTACGTGAGAGACTGGAGTGGGGATGGGTGAGACCAACCCATCACCTAACACAGATGGTGTTGGGGCACGGCGAGTTCGCAAGTAAGTTGGCGAGCTTCCGGCTAATGACCGATCGACCGTGCGAGTGTGGGCACCCAGAAGAACTGGCTGAGCACATTTTGAGAGAGTGTAGCGTTTATAACGCACAGCGAGAAGAGTGTGGTCTGGTGGGTGTGCCTATTAGCGGGCTGCTGGCTTCTCCTAACAGGGCGGCCAGTTTTCAAATTTTCGCTGATGCGGTAATACCCATCCTGCGTGAGCGGCATATCCAGGCGGAAGAGACAGGATAGAGAAAGATATGCTGAGGGATTAATCCAACCAAGGTTAGGAGAGAAGATGATGGAGAAGGGCAAAGGTAAGTGGGGGCAATTCGGAGACAACTCCAACCCTTCCCAGTAGGGTGAGGAAGCTCTTTCGCAAGAGCTACCAACTGGGAAAACCGGGAGCCAGCGTACTATAGTGGTGCTTGAGCCTGTAATTGGTTACGACCAATTCTCGTGAGTCACTATAGTCTCCCTTCCTCAGTCATCCATAATGATTGGACTCTGCTCCGGCAGAGCTGAGGACAAAGTGGCAGATACAGGGCCACATTCCCTGTATCGGGCCTGCGACCAATCCGGCCTCTGGTGCCTGAGTAGGCCAGTCCTCTGGTAGAGCTCAGACACAAAATTGGTACCACGGGCGGGGGGAGCCCCAGGCTACAGGCACACCGGCGGTTCGCCGCCAAAGTGCCACTTGCCTGCCCCCCGATAGCGGTTGGCATCGTGGTGGCAGTGGTTGATTACCCAGGCCGGAAGGCTACGCCTGAAAGCTGAGAGGGAGGCACTCTCCTGGTAGATTCGTCTCCCAGGATAGTACCGGCATGTGAGTTATGCGGCTTGACAATAACTCGGGTACCGACCTGCTTAGTTGGTAGGGCGAGCTAGAACGCCCAGCTCCACCTGTAGTGCCATGGGCGAACAGGTATTCGCATTTGCGAAGCCCTTGACTGTGGGTTGAACAGTCTCCCATACTGGGAACTTTCCTCCTTGCTTGCAAGGAGGGGGGAGGACGTAAGCACAGTGTGCTGGGACACTCCCTTATAAATCAACCTTGGGATTCATGAATCCCAGGGGGGAACAATTATTCATTGCCCCCTCAAGGGGCCGGCAGGGTCCCCACACCCACTAGTTTCCACAATCATGCAATCCTATGACTAAAGCCTATTCTAATATCACAATGTATTGTATCCTAATATCACAGCGGATTACCTTGCGCATTCACTCATCCATTCAGTCACCCTTTACTATGAAAAACAATCACACTGGGGAGTGAAGTACTGGTATAAAATTCCTTCACGTTTCCCTTCTAAGATTCCTAAAACTAGAAACACAGAGTCCTAAATCTAGTATCACAGCAATATCACGGGGTCAACTCGCCCTATCTCCACCATAGTGGGGCCACTTCCACGAATTTCAGCCCATAGCCGGGCAAACTTTTCAAATTTCCTGAAGGCATTTCTGTCAGCTATTAGCAAGGATAAGTCACTGTTGTACACTGCATGGCCGGACATATCATATCGAAGCTGATGGTATAGTTTGCAGGACCTGATAACATGTTCGGCAGTTTCGTTATCTTCATCACACGGGCATCTTGGGCTCTCTCTGCGCCGGAAGAAATGGAGCTTCTCACTAAAGTTGCCATGTCCAGTAAGAAGTTGGGATACCTCGTATCCTGGATTTAAATGTTTGCTATTCAGTCTCTGGCACACATCAGGAAGGAATGCATGCGTAAGGCGCCCTTTTTCACTGATATCCCATCTGGACTGCCATTGTTCTTTAACCCAGGATTCGATACTTTCCGCCTTTTCTTCTTCTGTTTCTGCTGTCATTATCAGGTCAGTGAGAGATGGACACACACGTGCGCATGATCTGTCCGGCCACTTGAGATGAGTGAACGCAACTCTTGCATCCAGAACCAGATCCAATGGTTCGCACCCAGCCAGGACCTGTAGCGCAACTGTAGAGGCTGTGGAATATGCTCTCGTGACTGCCAACAATACAGCTCTTTGTAGGCTTAAAACTTTATTCCTCATATCCTTTGTGGGTTTATCCCACCATGTTGGGGCAGCGTACAGAACTGTCGGGAGGAATACCATTTTGTAGTACCTCAGGCGCTCGTGGAAGGGTACTCCCCATCCTGGTCCAGATAGAGCCCTGCACCCTTGGGCAAGGTTGGTTACCTTCAAACTCAATGAAGCCACATGATCAGTTCCTGTAAGCTTCTTATTAATTATTACACCCAGGTATTTGGCAACTTTGCCAGCTTGTATTCGCTGTCCATCCATAGCAAAGCGTGTAGGGTGCCGAGAATCGCCTTCTCCTCTAAACACAACGGCCTGGGTTTTTGAGGCAGCCAGCTTGAGCTTGGCAGCTTTACACCAGTCGCCTATGAACCTCGCACAATCCTCTGCTTGGGTAATAACTGCTGCTCGGGAGTTTGCTCTAATAACCACGGCCAAGTCATCCACATATGCTATAGCTTCCCAAGCCTGGGTGTCTAGTTTTCTAAGGAGATCTGCAAAAACAAGATTCCACATTGCTGCACCAAGCACTGATCCTTGCGGGCAGCCCATAGTTACCCTGGTCTCCGTGGTACAAGACGGCGTGCACATAACTGCCACTCTCTCACCAAAATAGCTTTGCAGCAGCCGATAGATGTTTCCCGGAATGTTACATTCCTGGAGCATCTTTAGTGCCATTGGCCACCAAACAGTATTAAATGCGCCGGAGATATCAAAAAATACTGCCATTACATGCCGAGAGCTGCTTTCACGGGCAAGATTTATTAGCTTAGAGATTGCCCCCTCGGTGTTACGACCTTTGGTGCACCCAAATTGTCTTGCGTGCGCTGACTGCACTAGTTGCTCTGAAATGGAATTGAGAATGACTTTCTCCAACAGCTTCCCTTCCATTGACAGTAAGCTGACCGGCCGATAACTGTTCCAGTCGCTCCTGTCTCTGTCCTCATTTTTCACAAGTGCCTTAATGCTGGCAACTTTCCATGCTCTCGGGAACTTTCCTTCTTGCAGTGCTTGGTTGAATATGAACAGTAGCTCATGATAATATTCGACTGGTGCCTCTTTCAGCATAGCCATATCGATCCGATCCAGGCCTGGTGCCTTCCCTACCCCAAATGAGGAAATAGCCTGCATCAGGTGATTCATTTCCCATGGTGGGACGTTTATGGTGGGAGGAGTCAATTGTACGCGAAGTCTCAGCGCTGCCTCTACATCTGTATCATCTACTGGACTGTCTTGTGGAAATACCTCAGATAGATACATTTCACAGGCCTCACTCAGGTTTGCTGCTCTTCGTCCTCGTACAACCAGCTGGCCTAGGACTTTATCAGCCCTTATCTTCTGCCTCATAATTCTGTAGACCAGACCCCATGGATTTGAACGAATATCGTCCTCTACAAACTGTCTCCAGCTTGTACGCTTTAAAGGTCTGATCATTTTCTTCCACTTGTCCTTTTCTAAGTAGTAAGAACTGCGAAGCCTCTCCCTAGCATCACCCGGACTTGCTCTTTGGTATTTACGTCTTGCTCTTAACACTAGTTTTCGTTTCGATTCCACATCGCTGTCCCACCATGGTACAGGTCTCTCCCGCTGCCTGTACATCCGTCTCAGGGTCCGACCGGCGGCATTGTGCATGGCCTTATTAAGATCCCCTAGGCAGACCTCGACATCTTGTTCATTGAGGGAGGGGTACATTACATATTGGACCAGCTCTGACTGAAGTTCAGCTTTGAAGGCTTTCCAGTTGGCATTTTTAGTCAAGTACCTACCCAATTCATTGTATCCAGTATCCTGGTTATTCATTACTACGCTGAACTCAATCACAGCGTGATCGCTTGTTGTCTCAAAGCCAATCTCCCAGTCAATGATCCATTCATCTTCAGAACATGATTGCAGTGTGAGATCCACCATCGAGGTTCCTCTTGGACCATCAAACGTAAATCCCTTAGTAGCTATATTCTTCAGGGACAAGTTGTTTGCAATCATCCATGTAAACACTTTCTTACCTCTACTATTGTCGCTTGTCGATCCCCATGCTCGGTGATGGGCATTAAAATCACCCGCAATGATCACCCTTTTCCCTTCAAGATGTCTCAATACATCCTCCAAGTGTTGAAGCAGGCCATCAATCTCTGCACTTGGTGGGAAAACTTGGACAGTTTTCATCCAATTACGGTGAAATTTTCAGGTAATGTGCGGATTAATGTGGAGATGATCCCCTATCAGTTTCATTGATCCCAAATAGATTCTTCACTCTGCGCATACGCAAAAGAAAATCCCATCAAGTACGTGTGTAAGAGCTTCTGTGAAGAAACAGCTGACAGCGTCAATCC
This sequence comes from Adelphocoris suturalis, assembly GCA_030762985.1. Taxonomy (NCBI): domain Eukaryota; kingdom Metazoa; phylum Arthropoda; class Insecta; order Hemiptera; family Miridae; genus Adelphocoris; species Adelphocoris suturalis. The sequence continues at coordinate 114,610,395 of CM061042.1, forward strand.
ACGAAGCGAAGGGGACTCGTATAGTAAATCGATCGTTTTCTGGGCGATTTACTATTCAGAGATTTATTATTGATAATCATCAACCAGATCATTTACCAAAATAGTAGTGTATAACCATCAATGAACATAAGGAGCCTTAAGGCGAGAAATGCTCAGCTGTCCACTTCAAACAAGATATTACCGAGTCCTCATTTTTTCACTGAATCGAAGGAGAGTGAAAAAAAAGTTAAATGGAGGAAATGCGTTGTCACCCCAGCTCCCTTATTATTCTACTCCCTCCCTGTCTATTAGAGGTGATTCCGTGCTGGGACCGGCTCATGTTAGTCGTGACCACGCGAGGGTTGAAACAAGACCAGTTTTTCGGAAGCAGAATCACGAGTGCTCCTTCACGAAACGCTTTACATATAATTAGGTAGAATTGGTAGTAACGAGGGGACATAGACACCAGACAGTGTTTCGAGGAAGTAAACCAACAGTGGCATGATGGATGAAATTGTATCGAATTACTTAACGTCATGATTTATGATGACGAATCGGTAAGTCGCTGTTTTGTACAGCGACTGAGAGTGAGAGGGAAGACACGAATGAGAAAGGATTATTAGAGAAAATGACCGACTGACTTAAAGACAGAATAATTCTAAGGGTTCTTTTCAAGTTGGAGTTTAACTACAAAAGATTGAGGCGTTTCAACCGAGTTTTACACTTTAGCTATCTACTTTCACCCCTAAAAACACATAACATTTATCATTCCAAATGCACTCAAATTTGTGAGCTAAAGAGTAAAATTTGGTTATGACGGAATTGGGGAGATTTGCAAGTGTTACCATTTAATTCAGCGTAAAACAATACGTAGACACCGACTCCAAACTTGAATTATCATAGGTCATTTTTCAAGAAAACCCTCGATTTCATTGAAAAAAAAAAAGAAAAAAACAATGTTTTTCAACATTATATCATAGTTCTCTCTCCTAATTAGCAAAGAAAAAGTAAAATTAATAATACCGTTGGAAAGATGAAATTATGGCGCTTATTTTAGAAGTACAGACTAAATTTAATATGTAAAATGTAATAAGACCTATGCGTCTGAAAAAGTGGTCATTCTGAAGATTTTACAAAATTCACTTTTCAGATTGACTTTTTACCAATTGAACCATCTTAAAAAACTCTCATGGTACATTAGGGAGATGGGAAACTTGACACTCTTTCCAACGGTATAATCAAATTTGAATTTTCTCTGGTAATTAATGGAGTTGTGTTCCGTTTTAGTGAGTTAAGTTCGAAATCACGGAAAAAATCTTGAATGTGAAATTAGTTGGAAACGAAGAGCCTAAAAAAAACCCACCTAATTTTTTGGGTCGTTCTCAAACACGAAGTTGTTTGACAACTTTCTTTTTCAAATTGTAACAACCATTTTTCATTGCTGATTCTAAATCTAGATACATGAAATTTTATGAAACTAATCCTAGATAGAAAGGCTATTGGTCCATTACTAATTAAATTTTTCAAGCATTTTAATTTCTCCCTTGATGGGAAAAACAAAAAATCATGGATATGTCTAGTACCTACTGCTTACCAGTAGGTACCTAATACTCAATTGTATACCAACCATGTAGTGCCTTCTTTTCACAAGATTATTCCATTATGGTTACAAAACAATATTAGTTTATAACTTAGAGTAATAAATCAGCATTCCTTGACACTGCAATGGCTAAGAGATCATGAGATGTTGTGATAAAATGAGAGCATTCCAAAAAGTGGCGAACGATTTTCCTACAATGAAAACTATGGGAGTTACTCTTCCCTAGTAACTCATTGGTTGTACGTGAAAAATCAATAAAAATTCTACCTAGCCTTCACTTTTCGGGTTAATAGTAATCTAAAGTGCCGGAGCGTTGCATTTTGTGTGGAGAAAACTCGGCGCTCCGCGCCTCGCCAGGGGGCAAGCCCCCTGGACCCCCGGTTACCTCTATTTACATACTTCGGACGAAATTATTGAAACACAGAATGTGTTTGCGTTGTCGCGCAACCAAGTGACAACCAAACAAGCGTCATTGTTTACTATTCATTTATAACATCAATTTATATAGTTATAGTATGAAACTACGAAAAAAATACGAAATAAATTCGTGATAAATCAAGAGCGATTTATCAAGTAAATGTCCTAAAGAGGCTACATACGAAATTACAGCTTCCTAGAGTGTAAAGCATAGAAATTAGCTTTAAGAGCCACACATCTGATCCGGACCCTGAGCATCGTCAAGTAAAATGTCCTAAAGAGGCTACATACGAAATTACAGCTTCCTAGAGTGTAAAGCATAGAAATTAGCTTTAAGAGCCACACATCTGATCCGGACCCTGAGCATCGTCAAGTAAATGTCCTAAAGAGGCTACAAACGAAATTACAGCTTCCTAGAGTGTAAAGTATAGAAATTACCTATTCAAATTATTTAACCTCCGCTTCACAAATCAAACCGTTTTCGTAATACTCAGATCACCTGCTATGAATCAAATCATCGAAACACAAGCTCAATGAAATCATCAGAAATTAACAAGCGGTTGCAATCATGTTCACAATATTAATTATTGAGAATGATCACCTGTGTGTAAACAATTATTTATATAACCATGCTCATAACTCAGTTTGTTGGACACGCACTTCGCAGTAGTTAACATAATATTGTTGGATAAATCGAGAGCTTTCGAACGAATGGTCAACGAATTTTGTGGGATGAAAAACGACGAAGTACCATATCCCTAGCAACGACTCGGTTGTACGTGAAAATCATCCGTCACACATTTCGTTCCCATCCCGCGTTCCATTTTCGGCTAGTTAGTCCATGGCTAGAACACATTCTGTGTTAAAAAAGTGTCGCGAAAAATTCCTTGACCCCCAGCCAAAAGACATATTCATATCAAAAAGTCTAGGAGGCACTTTTTGTTGCAAATTAGTTGTACAATCGATCCCTGGCCATTGGCGGGCACTAAAGTTAACCGGTATATTCTCTTTGTCTTCCTTGATTTAACCTTAGTTAACTAGGTACTGATTAAGGGCCGGTTTATCAATTATGTACATCAACTGCAGGATAGCTATACTGAGTATAGCGCTATACTCCAGATAAAGAATGTGAGTCGTTTATCAATGCCGAATTACCTAGCGAATAAAAATATCCCTCAGATAAATTCTGTCTGGCAGATAGCACCGTTAGTATCCTCATTGGTGTCTGTAGGCGACAAAATAAGAGCGATTTACATATGGAGCTACCTCAGAGTATAGTAGGAGCTACATTTTCTTCATGGTTCGCTGCAAATTACTTCACAAAGGTTTATTATTTTTTCAATTGAGTACGATCATAGTTTTAATTGGCTTGCGTACGTCATAACGTCCAGACTCCTCGGCGTGTCTTATTTCTAGTTGCCACAACCTATACTTCTATTATTATATACGTATGTTTATATTTCTCGATTTGAGCTCCTATCTATTCAAATAATCATTGCCTTAATAATATCATTATCTAAGTACGTACGAAAAGTCGAGAGGATTTGTTATTAAATATGCGTAGGCAAAGCATTGGTATTAACACACAAATATGACCTAGAAGAAAACATATATTCATGCCTCGAAGGAACATGAAATTCGAAAGCAATACAAGTGTAGGAAGTTTTCCACGCCACCCTGGAGGTACTCCCTAGGTCTCGTTACCTAACAACCGGAGGTTCACCGCCCTATTACGCTTACACTATCATATCACTCATATTTTTCCATCAACATTCATTTCAAAGTTGTGCATTTTGAGATGAGTGAATTTTGTCCTAACATGAGAATAATAATTATTAGGTCGTGCAGTTGTGGTCGTGCATGATCTGGTCCTAAAGTGTTCTGTTGCGAAGTCCTACTGCCCATTGTTATCCTAACCGTGGAATATTAGCTTGCGCAGTTCTGGTTGAGCAGGTTGGAGTTTTAACACGTCAGTCTAACACTCAAAGTCTCGAAAAATACACTTTTTCACCCGTTTTTGGCCCATAGCATCTATGCGAGTTAAGCGATCGGGATGGTTAAACGTTAGGACCAACTAGACCCCAAATGGAGTCTCTGTGAGAAAGAACGGGTTTTTTTTAAGTCAATTCTTAGGCCTTTTATGGCCCGGACGTCGGACGGCGAACGGCGGACGGACATTTCAAATTGGGATTCTACGCACCTTGAAACGTAAAGTGTCAAAGTTTGAGGGGGGGTTATAAAATTTTTTTGCTATACGATCACATAGGCTTATTATTGGAAATACGAGTAATAAACCAAAAACTGGGTCTGACGACATTTCCACAACAGTGTCCATCATGCTATCAAGCTCGGCAAATAAGAAACCACTACATTTTTGCCATTTGCTATTTGCTTCATTTCTAGAGAGAGAAATACATACACGAATTGCGATATTGCAACCTGAATTATTATGAATTAATTATTGTGATCAGTGAGTTGTGGACTTAATTTCATCTTCGATCTGTGTTATAATGTAAAGAACAGTATCTTTGTTCACCCGAAACCTCAATAAAAATACGCACTCGTCCCATATTACTAAGTGATCTACATGGGGTCTTACTAGGTGTATACAGTTTTCTTCCATTCAACGAATTATGCTACGATAGAATCTTCGCCGTTGCTGCTATTTGAAGACTAATCCCCAAATATATCCATTGGAAGGTACAAAAATGAAGACAATCAAATTTGAGATTCAAACAAGATTTTTGTAAATAAATTAACTTGTTTGAGGTTAGAAAGATCTAGTTTCTTCATTAACCTCCAGTTATAAAAGTTATCCAGCCGTCCAGGGATCAGATAAATTACGGACGCCAGATAGAGTATAACTAGGGATGGATAAACACCCCCTATTATGTTATGAGAGAGAGGGAGAGAGAGAATTTATTGGCGAAAATGACATTTTTACGTGAAAGTGTATGAAATACATTTTAGCTTATAAGGAAATAAAATAAATATCGCACTGCCGCCTACCGGAGAATAAGTAACAATACTTGTGCTCTCCGCTAGAGTCATCAAACAAAAACACATCAATAAATCATAATGTCTCAATTAATCAATAAAACATTATCATATTAACCAAAAGAATCAAGTAATATACAGGAGACAATGCAAGAAACTAATAAAGAGAGAGAAAAAACAAAATTTTAAATAAATCTTTAGGATGAATAGGAAGATGAACTGCCCAAAATCTGTTCAACCAAAGTGTGTTTGAACAATTTTGCGGTTCGAAAAATTAAAAATATTGATTTTGTGGTTGTACAAAAAGGTAACAGCCTGGATATGCGCTGTACTCGTAAAGAGTTCAGTTCTCACCACAGGTAATTTCAAATTTGAATCAGTAGATGTACGAGTCCGACTCGCTCTGCTGAGGAATTTCTCACCAATGCCCTTCTTAGAAACATGGAGACAAGCCTCTAAATAAAAAATTTCCTTTACCCTAAGCAACTTCGATTCTTTATATAGTGCTCTAGTGGAATGTCTCCGCGGTTAAATAGTTCTGAGCCGTTTGCAAACATTTAAGACTTGTTTTACAGACTCCTCCCCATGCCAGCACTCCATACTTCAGGATAGAATAAGCCAACCCAAAATATACAATCCTTGGTTGTTTCAATGACAAAATTTTCCTGATAACTTTAAAAACATAAAATAACTTTCTGATCCTACTTACCAGCACTTGAATGTGAATTTTAAAATTAAGTCTTTGGTCAAATTCACACCAATGTATTTACAATGTTCCCTAAAGGGCAAACTCTCACAAGAACAATGATCAGATGTGCATTTATAGTTATGGAGCCTGATGCTTTCATCGGATCTGGAAGATAACGCTATCCCTCAGATAAATCCCCCTTATCCATTAGATAAATGTGATTGATAAACCGGTCCTAAGTATTGCTACTTGTTAAATTGTACGCTATGCTATTTTCAAGGACACAAGAAGAACAAAACTGTTCTCAGGAGAAAGTAAAAGGTTCATACCACCCAAGTGTTTGATTCCACCATTAATGACCCGCTTCCTATTGTTCCTTCAGACATAAGTTACCCAGCACCCATATTGATATTATAGGTTGGACAGCCCTACCGTTTAGAGTCCGGGAAAACACACACAGCATCGTGTGAAAGTATCTAAATAACACTATTTTTGTTTAAATGGTTTCCAACTGTTTTAAAAGCTTTGGTGTCGTGTCATCGAACACTCAATAGGATGAGAGGTCTTGGTAAATAGGAAGCCCAGCCGTGTAATCAGTGGAGACGCAACTGTCGCCATATGTTACGATCGTTATGCCACAACGGAAAAAACGGCTAGTCCCTTTCACCACTGTTCATCCCTTATACCTGGTTTGTTATTTTCGTTATTGACCTCATAAAGAAAAACCAGTAGTTGGTAAATCGTAAATTCTTAATTGAACAATATTAAACAATAAAAAACAATAAAAAACGTCTGCCAAGTTGGGTGTGGCACATAGCTTTCTCGTAAACCTTTCAAAAGGAAGGAAATTGTGCAATTGATAAGGATGAGAACAGGACATGGAATGATAAACCGTTCTCTACATATATGGTAGCTGTCAAGGACACGCCATACCATTGCCCCGAAGAAGAGGAAGCTGTCGAACATACTCGTATATTGATGATCTGCCCATTCTACACAGAAGAACGCAAGGAATGGATATTAGAAGAGAAGCAATTCTGTGTTATGTTTAAAAATGCAACTAATAGTCAATTAAAAGAAATATTACAAATGACCAGAGACGCTGGAATGCAATTTTAAATTATTCTGAATGGTTTTCGATTAAGTTAAGATTAAAATTTGATTACTACGGCGGACGGCAAACGGCGGACGGCGAACGGCGAACGGCGAACGGCGGACGGCGAACGGCGAACGGCGGACGGCGAACGGCGGACGGCGAACGGCGGACGGACATAATTTGAAATTGTAAAATAATGATGAACTAAATATGTAAATGATGATATAAGATGTAATGTACTACAATTTGTTAATATGATGTGGCTATATGGGTTAAATAAAACCCAGTGTCAATAAATTTAAAAAAAAACGCGATTTGAAGCAATAAAACCAACAAAAAAGTTTATAAACGGTAATTTTTAATTTAGAAAATTAACATTAGGTTTACGATCGGCCCCATCATTAACTAAGGTAGAAATTCAAAATCAAAATGTTCAGTCGCGATTTTATTGGTACTTCAAGGTGCCTCTTATTTGGGAGTGTTCAGAACAAAATAGATTCTTGACATGCAATAATTATTATTGAATCACGCCCAACTCCATAATTGTACATATTCTTTGACATAATTTATTATTATTTTTGTATTAAAACATTAATGCCAATTTTAAATGTGAACGGAGAACATACAAAAAAAAAATCGTAACAAAAAACTCGCTTTCAGGTCCATGAACTAAAATGCTTCCGTTCTGATTACCAACGAGTGTTGTTCAATACTATAATTACTTCTTCAGTACTTTGAAAATATATAAAAAGTTTCATGAGCAAAGTTCTTTATTTGCATAGAGTTTTACTGATTCTACTGGAAAGATAACTAGAAGATGAAAGAAACTCAATAAATATTAACCAAATTAATAAAGAGCTCAAGGCTGAAAATCAAACATTATTTCCTTGAATTATGTTTCCGGTTTGGGATCGGGTCGAGTGGCAGGGTGTGCTCTGAGTGAGCATCACATGTTGTTCCCTGGAAGGGGATGAGTGAGGGGTGAATTTATAATAACCTTCCTTAATATTCATCGTGTGAACCGCGGTTCGAGGGCTGCTTCCCATGATTTCAACACGAATCCATTGTTTCCAGGTGTTTTTTTCCTTTCTCAATTAGATTTGATGTGAGGAGCAATCATCACATCTTCCAAGTATGAAAAAGGATGGTATTCCTTTTCCGAATCGATTTGGACATTTCCCCGAAATGAAAAATTCATTTTCTAGATATATATTAAAAGACATTGTAATTTGAATCAGAGAAGGAATCAACAAGTAATATCCTTGGTAAGTCATTAGGATAAATAAGGAAGGAAAAATCAGTGACCGTTTCAAAATGTTCCTATACTGATTTCCATGGAGGCGATTTTGGGAAATTTGGTTTTAGAAAATTTTCGAAGAAAAAATGAGCTATTTAGATGGCTTCAAATTTTTAAATTGGGTGCAAGGGGCGGGTTTTGTAAATCAAAGAACTTTATCCTAGATTTTTACGGATCTATAGGGTGTATTTTCTGACGATTACTCCCTTGAAATGCGAAGACAAAAATGTTTTCCAGCGCAGAAAAATCCGTCTGGCCAAAAGACGGTTTGAGTTCGTTGGCCAGTCTGATCACTCCTGAATTTCAGGCTCAAATGTACAATTTAGTGGCCCAAAATATGCTAAAATATTGGGTTTTTTACAATAGGGCAACGAGTTGTCACAGTCGAAGTATTTTTCAGCACTGTGTCGATTGCAACCGCTCCCAGCTCTCTAAGATCCATAAGTGAGGAAAAACGATTTATAAATGAAAAATGCCCATAATTGACCAAATTCTGACAATAGGGCATGTGGGGTGACACAGTCGAAGTATTTTTCAGCGCTGAGTCGATTGTAACCGCTCCTAGATCTCTGAGATTCATAAGTAAGTGAGAATAATATCTTTTTAGTTAAAAAATGCTCATCATTGACCAAATTTTTGAGATCGGCTGTGTGTTCTGAAAATTTTTTTACGATCTCGTCACACGGCTATTCCGACGATTTAATTCAGAACATGGTTGGTCTCATTCATCGGAATTTAAGTGCTTAATTTAATGTTGTCCACAACTTTTCTTTGAAAATTTGCTCTATTAGTCGTGCTGCATGACTGAGTGCTTTCTAAATATCTTGAAGCCATTGCTATAGCTTAATTTTTACGAAAATTCACTAAAATATGGCAGTGTAGTAAGAAGTTAACATCACAGAGAAGGAATAGAAAGGCGATGGTACCTACTTCTTCACAACGTTCAAAGTGCTAAAACTTCAAAACAATGAAACACAATAAACAATGAAATATAATACAATAATAATCTACGAAAATTCGCTCACACGATCATGTGCTGCACGACTGGCACTTTTTGTAGGTAATTGTTGTCTGCATGATCGATATAAGTTCTCTGATCAACTGACAGATTATGTATTTTTCAGATGAAATTGGGTACTCCCGTTCCATGTAAATAAATAAATAGAGAGTTCTGTTCTTCCCGTCAGATTTTCCTGCGTTAACGCGTAGAGCAGCGTCTAGAGCAAGCAACTGCAGATGCTAGCTCTTCGCGTATTTCTACACGTACGTACACGAATAACCAAACGCTATCGTCTCTTTAGTATTTCAATGTCAACGTTTCTCTTGAATTCGAGAACGAATAGAAGAGGATTAAATTCATTTTACATTTACACTCTGCTTTATCAGCCATCTTCACAGGCATCGAATAGCTAGGTTCGAGTAAACAGACTTATGACCTAAGTACGAAAATTGTATTCACCAACGCCCATATTTCGTTGAATACATCGGTTCTCGTCTGATCACCGAAGTTAAGCAACGTCGGGCTTGCTTAATACTTGGACGGGTGACCATCCGAGATCGCCGCAATTTCGGCATCTTTATTATTTTTTGTCTCATCATTCCATTTTTCATCTATCTACATCAAGTTTACCTAATCAGGCCTCGTGGAATAGTTCGTTTTGAGTGTCTTCCCCGCTTTATCAAATCATCGTTTCCATTATCTGAGTGAGTGCCTAGCTCAAACTCAACTAAGTACCAACTCACTCAATTTGTTACTAACAACAGCTTTTGTATAAAATCGTATTATTCAAACACAAACCTTCTCGTTGTCTGACTCTTTATGTTGGTAGGTACAACTTTGTAGTACGAAATGTACTAGCGAATGCTTGCGAAGACTAGGTATCTACTTGAAAATCGGAAAAGTATCAACGACTGCATTAACTCCCAAGTAAGTGAACAGGATATCTGGGTATCGGACGAAGTAGGAACTTTGTTCCCATCATCAGCGGAATTTGATTTAGTAATTCAATTATTATATTTAGCACAGGTTTTTACTTTTTTGGACTATGTAGGTAATTGTTGAAGGGAAATGTTATTAGACGACAGTCAGAGGGAGAACGAATTGGTACCTAACCTATACTCTTAAAATTGTGATCACCTTTGCGTCAGGTTATGGTGACTACGCGTAGGGCGGGATTCCAACGAAAGCATTTTTCCCGCCTACGTGTAGGTACATAGTTCTTTTTCCCGTACACGCGTAGTTCTACTGCGCGTAAATTTGCGCTTGCGCAGTTGGTATTTCAGTTTTTTTGCGTACACGGGTAGGAAATTACGGGAAGAACAAAAACTCACTAATAACAGTAGCAATACGAGAATCTGTTTCTACAGAAAATAACTCACTTTTTCCTCTGCCCACCGCAACAGAGGCGATCGATGGAGCGGCCCATAACGCCGAAGTTCTACAGCTAAAATGTCGAAAGTCTCGCAGCTGCTGAAAAGAGAGAAAAAACTTGATTTCGTTTCGAAGGATAACGAGGAGGGTAAATCGACCGTTGGCTTGTGAGCGGCAATGCCAGGCGCGTCGAGGAAGTCTTTACATAATGTATCGGGGTGTCTTCCCAAGCCGTTGGAGGTCACCAGGGAGCGACTTAACTTGTCTTAAGTGGTTCCCTTGTTCTCCAGAAATGGTTCTCTTCTCTGAGTTTCGTGCCCTTATAGGCCTAATAAATAGTCGTTCGAAAAAGAGTCGTATAGTTGGAAGAGACTGGACTTATCAGACCTCGCACCTTTGGAATCATCGCCAGAATACAAACCCTATTGTGAATCTAAACTTCTCCAAGCAAATGAAGTTGAAATTAAGTCTATTCTTAAAAAAAAACAAGTTCCAGTCATGCAGCATGATCGTATGAGCAAATTTTCGCAAACTATCTATCGTACTATAATATGTTAAATTGTATTGAAATCGGAGCAATTTCAGTAGAAAGAAATTATTCAAAACCAATTTTATGGCCAAAAAAACTCATACTAAATCAAATTCGGCCATTTTTGCAGTTTTAGCGAATTTTTGTAGGAAATGAAGCTATTGCAAAGGTTTCAAAAAATTTAAAATCAAAATTTTCGAAAATTTTCTTCATTGAAATCCGTTTTGAGACATTCTGAAACGAATCCTAGAGTTTAACATTTTTCATATAGGTATATATATATATATATATATTAATTGCTATGCAATTCTTAGAGTATATATATATATATATATATATATATATATATATATATATATATATATGTCCTTCCAGACGATAACTCTCCTTACGATTGAGATAAAAATTCCTTCCTTGCGCCAAGAAATCAAGCTTTCCAAACGGAAGGATGAGTTCGTTGGCCAACATTTTTTGAGCCCATTAAATTGGTCAAATTCCAAAAAAGTACAGAAAAAAAACACTAAAAATAGCAAAAATGGCTACAAATCGTTAAATTTATATTTATTAGCAGAATATTGCTCAAATAAAGTTTATTAACTATAAAATTTACTACATCAACTGCTATACATTTTATTATATACCTATACGTACATATTTATTGAAATATCAAAATACTTTAAATATCGTTGGCGGGTATTACTGTAGGTAGCAAACACCAGAATGAAAGTTTTATTTTTTATAAGTTGTACAGTAAACAAATATTATAAATGTAAGGTACCTAGCTGAGCAACTAATTCAAATTAAAGATGTAGTGAACTCAGTGTACTCATGTATCAGGATACAGTTATATTTTGCATTCAATTATGACTACAACTTTGTTCTTCAACTAATTCTGTACGTCCATGTTACAACACGCGATGAAGCCATGCTGCCCACCGAACTTTACAGACATTTTTTTTTTTTATCAATTTGGCTTTTCATGTAATACTAACATCACCAATTGTTCTAGCTGCAAATTAATTTATTGAAGTGGTTATTTAGGCCTGATCAAGTATCAAGTATTCAAACTTTTACTCTGTCTGTCACCTCCTATGGAGTCATTCTATGGGGCAACTGCAGCAGCGCCATGAAGATTTTAAGACTGCAAAAATCTGCAATTCGGATTTTGATAGGGGCTCGCTGTGACGCTCACTGCAGAGATCTGTTAAGGAATTTGGGACTATTGACTCTTCCTGCGCTTTATATCCAGGCAATATTAATCAGAGTCAAGAACAACTTGGAAGATTTTCCACGCCTGGGGGACAATCAAAAATATGATACAAGGAACTGGGATCTGCTTTCTACTCAAAGTTGTCGGCTGGCTCTTGTTCAGAAATGTAATCCAGACTATCCCCACAGAGTCTGGATCTTTATCCCCACAAAGATGTATAATGATCTGCCGGCTGCTCTGTAGTCGATGAGACCTGCCGTATTTCAGAGGGAAATAAAGGATGGGCTGATTGCCTTGGCACCGAACAGCACAAATGAAGTTTCTTGTGGGAGTTGGTGTTCTCCAGTGACGTGTTGAGAGATATTGACAATTTATTACCTGTTTTTATGCTTTTTTTTCTACTGTTGACGTTTGTTAGATACCTTTTGTTGTATGGTGACAATAAAGTATTTCTATTCTATTCTACTCTATGCCGATCTCCATGTCCCCTGCATTTTCCGAGTACATATTTGCTCTTTGGAATCATGTTGGAACACTATATTGTGGAATTTGGGGGCAAAGCTGCACATCCGACCTCTTTTTCGACCTGATAAATGATATTTGGCGGATTTTCCTCATTCTCCAGACGAAGAAACTGGCCTGTTATTACGGTATTTGTCCCGAATTACGCTCGGAGAATGAGGAGTTGATAGAAGGGTGTTATTCATTGCTACCAATCAGATCGACATAATCAAGGATGATGAGATGAGTGGGTCGTTAAGCACATGAAAGCGAAAAACGTTGAGGTTTGATGAAGATTCATCGAAAAAGGGGGAAGAACCACCCGCCATGTGTCGGAGTAATCAGATGAAAAAAACGTAAGGGGGCTCGAGCGGCGGAGCGTGAAGTGGGAGAAGCCCTTGTAATTATTGTACTGGCGAGAGAGATGGGGGAGGTGGTGGTGGTTGAAGCAAGGAAAACGCGGATGATTCCTGAAGGGAGAACAGCAAAAGAATATAATGCCCCCAGGTGGGGAGCTGGCGAGCAGGGGCCCGTGACACACGATACAGGGAAGGGCAGCACTATCCCTACTTCATGTATCCCGTCTATTGTAACCGTTACCTCACTCGTGCCACTCATCGATCCGTGAAACGGCACAAGTCAAAATGGTGAAGCCAAAAAAGGACGAGTCACTCCAACTGGAGGGCCTTTTTCCTTCTGTTTTAGTTGTATAAACAAACAGAATGAAACAAACGAAGTGCTTAACTTGATTTTGCAGTTGTCAAATAAACATGAATTCTGAATACCCTCACAGAGCAACCCCGAAGCGCTCTGAAATTCCCTACATCGCAGCAAAGAGACCCAAGTCGCGCGCGCGCCGCTATAATGTCCATAGTCATAGTAAAATCTTTTTCTATTTTTACGTTTTCTGTTTTTCACGATATTATGAATGACTTATATCTTTCAAATAATGTAGCAATGCTTTATTACTTGGCGAAAAAGAATTATTCGAGACGTAAGCCAGTTTCGACTATTTATTCAAGAAGGAAACTTGAATAAATGGTGAGTTCCACCATTTGTTCCCGCAACTCAGGAAAGATGGGGCGGCATTTTTCGCTAACTCCAGGATGAAAATATCCACGTTCGATTATATTGTAAAACATATTGAAGGAGAATACAATCATCAAGTTACCAATTTGCAAAAGCCCGTAGGAGCTGAGGAAAGATTGATGTTGACAATCATCATTAGTATCATTATCACTGTAGGCATATGCACTTGTAAGAAAAATTTATGCGTACATTTTTTAATCATCATCGTTCATCGTTAATAAACTTTATTTGACTAAAATTTTGCTAAAAAAATATAAATTCAACAACTTATAGCCGTAACAACACAAAAACACGACGCAGCAACACAAAAATTAGCAACCTCCCAGCGGAGCGACCAGGCGAGCGCGCGACCAAAATCAAACTGGTTTGAAAATCAAACCCGAGCGGGCGACCTCAGCTCGAATCGCGACGTCGGGCGGTGGCACGTAGGACACGTCGTTTGGTTTACCTTGTTTGAAATCAGCTGGACTCTCGATCTCGAACACGGCCTAAGCGGGTCGCTCGATCGCGCTCTTTGGTAACGCATCCACGTAGGACACGGCCTAAGGGTCAGTTACACCAACGGAAGATTTCCTTGGATTAACCCAGGACCGTGAATTTTCTCGTAAAAACGGCGAAATGTTCTTTCCACCAACGCTTGACTCGGAATCTTTTTGTGATAACGCATGGATTCTGAAATCCACCTATTGTCGTGGATCAACACACGGATCAGAGCTGATCCGCACTATTCTCACAGCCCTCCATCTTGAAAAGATCTTTTTCCCGTTTATTTCTTCGCATCGCAACCCCACCGTATTTCCATAATTATTTATTTTCTAATCCGTCGAGAGAATGAAGAAACAATGAATTTGGTACCTATAATCCCGGTTTCCCCACAGTATGAAGATCCTTCATCTATACTCGTATTTTTGTCAACCTACTAGCGCGACGGCGTGATTCTATTCTAACGTTCACTCGCAAGAATTTTTTTCTTCTGCCTCTCGGGGGGGAGGGGGGGGGGCGACCGCCCCCCCCCCTTTAATCCGTCCTTGACCGTATTCCTATTCCGTCGAGAAAATGAAGAAACAATGAATTTGCCTTTGGAAGGGATGTCTTCGTGGAATTAGAACGTGACAATTCCTCGAATATGTAGGGAATAATAGTGGACCCTTGCATAAGTGGATGAGCACCGATTTTGACAATTCCGTATTTTTTAATTTGGCATAGAATGGGCAATATCGACAGTTTTTTCAGTTTTACTTACTAAAATTCCTTTCCGATGATTTTCACTTACAACGGAGCCGTTCTTACGGAAATGTAGCTATTGAAATTATTGGCTCATTCCCAATTAGCTGAGCGAGCTAAACTGTCTCTTGTTTATCCTAAGAAGTTGAGATTTGATAGGGATACTCCCTGGGACATTAAGAGACGATCGAAATGATTGGCTCATCCCTAATCAGCTGAGTAAGCTAAATTCTCTCCTGTTACCTCTAGGAAGTTGAAATTTGAAATGGAGACTTTGGAACACTAAGAGACGATTGAAATTATTGTGTTTTTCTGATCAGCTGACAGCTAATTTAATTGAGACATTTTTAACTTGAGACACAAATCTCACTAAAAATTTCACAGGGGTAAAATAAGACGTATCCATGTACCGATGTATCTGCATCTAGTGTAGATACTCAACATTTTTCCACGCAAACATGGCTGAAATCCCTAGGAATACAGATAAAATGCCTATGTTTCAAGTAAGGATCTCGCCCAAGGTCAAGTAAGATAAAGAACTCCGTCGGATAAAATGTACGTTTTGGGAAAACCTTTAAAGCGTCACTTCTAAGCTTACCGATTTCCGAAGAAATCGTGAAACAAAATCATTCACTGCAGCCAGAAGTACCTTGGCTGCTAGGAACGTACCAACACAGTTGTTCAACGCGTGATAAACCAAAAACACCTGCTCCAAAGGTAACCTGATTTCATGCTCAAGGCTACTAACTCGCTTGAACAAATTTGCCTTTTGGATCATGACACATGTTAGAGTACTTGGTTGTACCTTAAATTCTGTTAGTTAGATATACCTACCTCCCTGCCTACATACGAGTATAACTCTCTAATTCTTATAAGTAGAATGGAGTCTCTTTTCATTTGAAGGACCTTTTCGTAGATAATTTCTTCACAAAGTTTTGAACTGTCCATTAGAAATTCAGGCTAAATCTGTTGTCATCACTAATGGTAGTAAATTTTAAGACCATGTATGTTAGGCACTGGTATTACATAGATAACTAAATAAGTACTATCCTTTGCTCCCTTTCTATCGTATTTCTTTCTTAACAATATTATATCGCTTGACCCAAATCAAAAAGGTTTTTTCTTTTTTTTTACCCGGAACATGTTTTTGCCATCAATATCTCAGTTTCTTAATTGCAATTAGAAACCTATTGGTCTTGAACCATCAACAATCATATCTGTCACCCATAGGTATTGTATTCACATAGCACGTTTAATTCAGTTGATCAGCTTTTATTGTTCTAAGGTACGATGGCGTAATACGGTATAGGTAGGTAGATTGATTTTCTCAATCAATCAACAAGTGGATCTATGTCACATAGACAAACAAACAAGGTTATTTTAGGTGGCACATGAATAGTCGAGATTCATTTACGCACGTGGGTACCCTCAGTTTGCGTCATTCTGTTTTCGTGCATTCATTAGCGATAATAGAAGTTTGCTATACTGAAAGGACGCAAGCATATCCTACGAATCTCGTTATATCCGCGCCTGAAACGAATCGCATCAACGCCCGAGTCCCTCCAACCATCCGTCCGGGGGTGGGGGAGTGTTGAGATAGGGGTGGAAGGAGAGACCAGCATGATTATGATTAGTTGAGACCTTCTCCCACTCCGGCCCTTTCATCCCCTCCTGTCGTCCAATCACGGCCCACCTCCGGAATCACTGGGCTTCTCCTACCGCCCTTGCTTCAGTCTTACACCGGCAGCCTTTTGGGAAGGTCGAACGCGTGTGTGTGTCCACAACGAGTATCATCAATACCACGTAAGTCCATGCTTACGTGATTTAACTTTACCAGGTTTGTCATCACCAACGCCTACCCTCCACAATGCTATGTCGTCGCTCTTTCAAGTAAATCAACGGTAGTGTTAATATTTTATTTGCCGCCGACCATTATATTCAGACCATAACCCCACGTTAACAGCCCCGGGCCTCAAAGGATTCTCGCCATAAGCACCCAATTCAATGAATTCAAAATTTATTTAACTGAATACAATTTTTTGTTTTGATTTCGAAGATTTTAGTAAGAAATAGGTTGTTCATGATCGGAAAATATCTTTCTCTGGCTGTTCACCAGTATTACACCGGGAAGAGATCTACCTGATTGAGAATGAGTGAAGCAAATGGTTTAGGTATGCGTCACCGATGCAATCGTATTTGGTTAGGAGTAGGAATGTTTGTGCATGACAACCAATGAACCAGTAAGTAGGTGTTTTTGGTTCGTTTCAATCCAGGGTCGTAATGTGGACATCGTTAGTTGCGAATATCTAGCGACCGATCCATATGATTGTGGGAAATAAATTAATTGCTTAGAAGTTCAGGGAAACCTTCGTAGGTCAACTCTCGCTCATTTCCCAAAATTCAGATACATAGGTACCCATTTTGAAAGTGGATTTGCGAGCTATATGGATACGACAATCATACAGTTTTATTCAGGAAGCTGCAATGCAAGAATAAATTCTGAGCTTTTGAACATAAGAAAATGATTGTTTTTTACTTTTTGTAAAGTTGCCAATGCATTCCATTGCTACGCATACCTAATGAGAAAAAGTATCCGAAATACGTTCTTTTTCTAATAATAAAGTGGAAAATTTCCCATCCCATTCACGATAAATAGGTATTCACAAAGTCTACAAGCTTATATTTCTTATAGATGCACTCATCCATAATACGAGCTTTTGGTATTTGTAAATTGTTGATAGGTATGTGGGTACCGAGTGACAATACAAAATAGAGTGTAGTTTCCGTGATTTCCTTAAAATTTAAATCAGCGAATGAGTCATTTATTTATTTATTTAATTAGGTATCTTATTTAATGAATACCAAAGTCACAATGCAAATAAACCATTTCTTTTGAAAACTTAAATAATAAGACAACCAATACCAAATCCATGTTGTAATTCTATGATTTGTGAATGTCCACCAACCTTTGAGATTGCCTACAGTTTACTAACCATATAAAATGATAGCTATTGATGAAAAATTTGACGTTTCCGAACTATCTTCCTTACTTTCAGTTTTCTAATAGAAATTCAAACTTGATTATACGTTTAGAAAAATTGATCGTATTTTCCAGCTCTTTTGTAATCGTTAATGACCTTGATTGGTAATATTTTCAACAAAATTGCTTGTTTATCATAATTTAATTTTGATCAAATTCTTATAAGTAATGAAGGGTATAATGCTTGAAATCATATGAGACTTGATTGAATGCCTTGGTAACGCCTACATGGTGTTTAAACGAAATATGCACACCATCAGAATATGACGAAACTGAAAATAAATATAATACTGGTAATTTCTATGTTTTATTTTTAAGATCCATCATCGTTTAAAAATCGACACAATTCTTCCGCCCATTGACCTGGCATAGAATATTAATGTCTAACGAATTCGATAATGAAATAATCTCGACTTGAAACAAAACTCATCTTCAATTAAGTATCTTGACTTTTGAAGTATTTGATAATACTGTCTTGTCAATTTTTGTAGAGAAAACTCCGCGGATTGTCTAGTTAATATTGCTTACATCATGTTTGTGGTAGCTATCGAGTGTGTGTTCTAAAATTCGGTTTCAATTCTCACCGGTGTTGTCATATTTTTACATATACCTACAGGCCAAATAAAGTTGTGGAAGCATTATGACCACTTTCGGAATTAGATGACCATTGCTCCTCTCTTTCCTTTTTTATTTTCCTTTGAATTAACCTACACCAATTCACAAATCATTAAACTGCCTGAACGTTCTAACTGAATCTTGTAGGTATTTCATTCAGCTTATGCTTTACAATTGAGATACGTATGTATTATTATTTTATACTACTGATCTATGCATTGTTTTATCTAAAACCATGCTAAAAACATAAACGAACGTTGGTCGTGCAGCACCCGGAATGACCCTCGCAAAAAGTTGAAAGAGTGGAGGATCACTTTTGTTTCAATACGGATAATTATTTATTTTAGGATTACGCAGTTCAACTTTCCGTGTGCCGATAAATTTGGCATATCCCCGATCCAATTATCTTTCGTTGAGAAATTCTTCCACAATTTCGGTTGAAGGCATAATTCAAAAACTTTACCGACAACCCAACATGTGGTTGGCAGGCTGTGAAATTTATTCTCTTTTAGCTCCTCAAATTCCTGACACTTCGAGCACTAACAAGCAAATTTCAAAGTGAGAGTTCACGTGTTTATTGAGCGACTATAATGGTTAATTAGTGCCCTAGTGCGGTTCTGCTGGATTCTCAAGCCAGATCTGGTTTCTTCATTCTCACGAGCATGCTAAGAGTATTGAAATCAACAAAAACTCCTTCAAACGTCCAATTCGAATTCAAATTATACAATGTACTTCAGATGGCTGGTTTTGTGGTCCCCCGAATAATCGCCAACATGCTCTTTTTGCACGGAGTCCTTCATGGAGCGATTGATGTTCCTGACCTCCTCATGCAAAACTTGATTTCAGAGTCCCTTCTAGTGGAACGCGAAGTGAGGACATTTTCTCGTGCCAACCTGCAGGAGTATAGGAAAACTCTCAAGGTGGGGTTATTTTGGGCCCCAAGCACGGAAGCCTGCTGGCTTATTGTACTTTTCTGAGAGTTTTGCGTTTAATCAAAGAGATTCAGCCCTCTGGTGAGGTATTTGAGTCCTTTGATGAATTGTTCGCTTTGAATAGACATCATTGGGGTTTGTTGTGCCCCAAAGAGCTCAAATCTGCGATAGGTGAGTGCAGGGCACTCGAAGATTATGTGGGATACTGTTTCGTCTATCTCCTCGCATAGTCTGCACAGGGTTGAGTTTTGTGTGAACCCTATGCGGTGTTGGTGGAAACGTAGGGGTGCAAAGCCGGTTATAAGGCCGACTATTGTTTTAAGTTCCCTACGGTCATTCCTGAGAAGTCCCTCAGTAAGTTTGGTGTTGGGTTCGGCCACCATGAGCTTGCTGTGGACATGTCCCTCAATATTGGACCATCTTCTTGTGGTCTGTTGGTCAACCCACATGTTGATGATCCTTATGAAGGTCGTGCCAACCTGCAGTACCAATTATTCGCAGAACTCTCATTATCTCTGGATGCTGATGATGTGATTTGCTTATGAGTTGGTTCGCGACTTCTTTAACATTGGCTTTGCATCTTTTTAGCGATAACTGAGGAGAGATCAAATAGTGAGCTATGATTAATTATTGTTTGGTATTACATTATGTACTCCCGATGTCTGGTTTTGCTATTCCATTTGAGGAGATAAGAATGATATACTTTTTTAGTTTTGAAACCCTCGAGCAAAGAAGATGAATCGCCTACATGTTCTATCCGTAGCGTGTCCTTTTTAGATTGATTTATGCTCCAGACCTCCTGGCCAGACTTGATTTCCGGGTTCTTTCCAGTAACCCAAAGAAATGACATTTTCTCGTGCCAACCTGCAGTACCTACCAATTGCGTGAAGAACTCTAAATATCCGTGGATCAAGTTTCAACTTGTTACTAATTAATTTTTCAGCGTCCTCTCAATATAACCTTAGTTTCGTTAAAACTAGTTTTCCCGACATCGGATTTTATGCGCTGATTAAAACAGAATTACTTAATACAACTTGATATTTAGGTACCTATATGTAAAACTTTGTAATTGTGCCTTATTCCAACATGGAACATGTTTTTGCCATCCTATCCCGGCCAAAAATAAAACAAAATTACCGCTAGGTAACATTTAGTCGTTACACTCCTATTTTATGATGAATTTATCCTTTACAACCAAATCGTTGCTACGGCACTGTATCTTAAGCATTTTTCATAGTACAAAAAGCGGTCGCCAGTCGTAGGAAAGCTCTCGATTTACCTAACCGTATTATGTTAATCACTCCGTGGCCTACAATCTGAGGTTGTCTGTATAATTGCTTACAAGCAGGTGAACCTTCTCAGTAAATTTTGTAAACATGATTGCAACCACTATTAGGCTGGAAAGAAACTTGGAAGTTCAAATTGATAGGGAGACCCTCTGGGATATTAAGAGAAGATTGAAATTATGGGCTCTTTCCAAATCAGCTGAGTGAGCTAAATTCCCTCCTATTCTTTCAAGGAACATGTTCCATTTTCGATAAATAAATCAATTGCCAATAATGTTTAAACATTTATTTACGCCCTACATATTAACGGATATTAACATATGATCTATCAGTATAACTTATTTATGAGTATAACTTCCCTCATCTTTACATTATGTTCGCTCTCCGTGACTAATAAAACTTTTTTTTTTCTACTCCGGGACTTGTGTTCGAGGAGACGATCCCCAACATGTGTTTGGGGCATTTCGTCACGCGAGCTGAGGCCGGCACGTTCCACATCGTTTTTATAATTAGGGTTTTCGATGAGGAAGCTTTGAATGTGAATAACACCTTCAAAAAAGTTGAATCAAAGGTGTCCCACGATTTCGGATTCGGGTTTGTTAAAATAAATCGCGAGTACCAACTGTTTTATATGTTTACTTGGCGACGAGATAGGAGTAAACTTATTCAACAGAAAGGTGGCCATGGACCTATACCTACTTATCATATTATGAAGAAAAAACGAAACAAATTATTACACAATCGTTTGTTATTTCTGTATTAGATAGCCCTCCTATGCAGAACGCCGGTCCATCAAAAAATTTCAATCAAACAGAGTCTATAGTGAACTATCGAATATAACTGGACGATGTCACATACTAGAAGAAAATAAATTAATTAACTAAAAAGAATTATTAAATGCAAAAACAAATCTTGAGCGTGATTAGGAATAAAGAATTAATAAATTTATTGTCTCTGCTGGGATACGAACCGCCGCCAGTTGGATTCACGGCCAGGGTGTTTTCTGACTGACCCGAAGGACATCAAAACTCCCAACTGACTCCCTGGAGGAAGTTAATTCTAACTGACTCCCGGCGAGGAACAAAACTGAAGGTACTAGAAGGTACTCGAGCGCATCAAGGAGTATTTTCCACAAACTTTCCTTCCCACTTCACAGAGTTAGGACTGTCTCCACGAGGGAGTGGAGGTGTTGTTAAAAATTTGTGGTGTTAGTCGATGTTAGCAAACATCTCGTCAAGCCTACCCTAATCAATAAATAAATGATCAATGTGGAACAGCATATCGTCAAGGTAGTAAAAATATGGTTCAACCACTCTAAATACAAAATCATCATTCTTCGCCACCCTGAACTTCTTCTTGGACAAAGTGGAATCGGAGTTTCAAGGACAGTTTTTTGACGGATTGATAAATCGGACATCCTTTCCTCTGCTTTTCAATGTGTTTAGTTATCCATTTCCGCCCTCTCACTATTTCTGGCCTGGGCTGATGGATTTCACCGTTCTCAATAGACTGAATTTGGTTGGAGACTGGACAGTTATCCGTCCACAACCACTGACCTCTCCTTATCTCTGTAGATCTTGTACCGCGATGGCGCTTCTCACCTCTTCCCAATTAAACGCCATGTCAACATTAGGATTACTCGGCCCTCTTTCCGATCGTCTTCCGGGCATTTTCACGGGAGTCAGTTAGATCTGCCGGGTTTGAATTTTCGTCGAAGCTGAGGGCCAAAGGGAGTCAGTTAGATCTATCACGAGACCACGTCCTCTCAGTTTTGATTCTTCGGGAGTCAGGTAACGCCCCACGGCCAGCGTGCCACCCCCGAAAGAACTACTAATAGCTAACCAGTGAGCTACGATCGCCTGTATGTTAGCAGCTCATCATTTCTCTATGTTCTCGCGCTTAGAAATCCGAAGGTGTTTGGAAGCACTGAGGGAAAGCGAACGGTCAACTTATAGCGATGCGGATGGTTTTAATCGGTTCATTGGGATTATATTTATCATTGACAAGCAACAAATCATAACTGCTACATTGAAAGTTTTTGAGATCTCGATTTTTTAATATGTTAGCCCTTAATTACTACCCTTTAGGATTGATCAAAATTGATGCCGATATTACTGGGACACCTCCGGCCGATGCATGATTTTTGAGCCAAAGTTCATAAACTTTGGTCCAGTTGTATCAGAGAAAAGCTCCGGACGACGTACAGCAAACGGACGGATTTTTTTTTTTTTTTTTTTTTTTTTTTTTTTTTATCGATTTTTAGGTTTTACGCACCGTTTAGGTTGGTGGTTTAGGTGGTTCAAGTTGGATGTTGGTTTTAGTAAACCAAAAAATTTTGATGGGGGGTTTTAAAAAAAATTTCTTGGTCGATTAAAAGTTTCATAATTGAAAATAATAAACCAAAAGTAATCATCTCATTCGTTAAACGACTTCAAATTGCCATTGAATGATCGACCTTGTAAATATTTGGAATGATTCCGTGACGAGGGGAATACACAATACCAAATGTTGAGGTTTCATCATCGATACTGGTAAAGGATTTCGATACTAAGTAAATATCCTCTCACATACAAATCCTCCTCGACTCAATTATTGCGATGTTTGTAGCGTTTTTCAAGGAAGATCGTTGTATGGTTTCGGAAAAATGTTTTCTATACGATACTAAGGTCTTTTTTGTGATATCGAATAGACGAAAGTGTAATAAAATACATTTCTTGATTTTGAATGCCCTAAATAAAGGTGGGAGGGAGGGGGGGTATTTAAATTACTCCTGTTAGTAAATGATAAACCAAAATTAACGCAATTAACATCGCAAGTATTCACAAATCACTATTTTGACTCATTTTCACGAAAATTTAGATTGATTTCAATTCATGAATTTAATCAGACTTCCTGAATAGCAGTATATATAAGAATACGACGTTCATCCATTCGTTCCACATTTATAACTTATAAGACATTTTTAGTGAGCACAGTCAAAATCGCCTTTCAAACTACAGGAATGGAAATAGCTTTATACCTATAGTTGCCTACTAGGTTGATAATAATTGCTAAACATAGTGGGTATCAGTTTGGGGGTGAAGAAAGCGAGAGATTCGATCAGGGTAGATCAGAGAAATGTGCCTGAAGGTTGTCTAATTTTGAAACAGTAGACCATTTCATTATAATTAGTCACGTTTTAGTCTTGATTCGCTATACGATCAACGAGCCAATCTAATGTGCCAATAGGGTGGAAAGAAAATTTATGAACCAGCAAAGCATTCGCGTCGTGAGGGACCAAAAATCCGTTCCCTGAAATGAAAATTGGCATATAACCGCCTTCCGTCTGAGTGCGGAATACATCATGCTTATTGTTTTTAGTAGGCAAATCATTCGTAATTAAATGCTAACCAATCTTCAGGTAGGTAAGCTTCATTATGAACTAGGATGTGTATTGGTATTTATAATTATTTGTGAATTACTGTGATACTCCTCCTGCCTTTCCTCGGTTCGGAGAGGGGATTAGCTTCCCCAAGCCTCTAGCATAAATAGAGCTAGGAGGAACCCGATAAATCTCCTACACACGGTTGACAGTTTTTCTGGGACAGTCCGGTTTTTTATCAAGGCGTCCGGGCGAAAAATGAAAGTCGCCCAATTTCTGGTTTTCATTAAAAGAACGGAAAATGTCCGGTTTTTAGGGCATTTTCTTTGGGAAAAAAAGGAAAGGAGGAAAAGGAAAAATGAGCTGTTGCGTTCACGGGGCTTTAGGGGCGGGGGGGCGTGGGGGGGTTCATCCCTTAGCTTGTATGTATGTCCTCTTCTCCCCGGCGTCCGATTATGGTGAAACTTGGTATGGATGTAATCTGTAACATGGCGTGGATAAAGATGTATCAGGGACCGCTGAGGCAAGAGAGGTCATTGATCAGCAAAGTGAACTCTAAAGCCTTTTTGTCTCCTATTCGGCTTTGTGACAGAGTTCCCGTCAGAATCCCAGAGAAAGTGCTGCCGTCGCTCCGTTGGAAAACAACGAGCGTCGCCCGCCTGTTCTCATGTTCTTGAAAGGCTGCGTTTGGCTTTGGATGGGTGATCCAAGAACTGGAAAACCAATCTACTCCTAAAATAGCACATTTGCTATTAGTAGGAGTGAGTATCTCTCTCATGGGATACCTACTGTCACTTTCTCTCACCTCTCTCGATGATTTAGGCCCCATTGCACCTCTGGGGGGTACCTAAGTCCTTGATAGCTTTAGGATAGGATTTTAACTTGCCGAACCTCCCCAATCAGCTGAGTGATCTTTTAACGCTAATTTCTATTCTATTTAACCTATAAATTTGGAATTAGGATTGGGGCCACTGTGACACTGGTAGAATATGATTTTCAGTTGCCGGACCACCCCAATCAGCTTATTGAACTCTTAACGCTAATTTCTATGCTATTTATCCTGCGACGCCTAAATTTGGAACGAAACCTCTGTGAGACAGGTAGAATAGCATTTTAACTTGCCAAATCACCCCAATCAGCTAAGTGAGCTCTTAAAGCTAATTTCTCCGTTCAAGCGTTGGACGTCCCCCCGATATTCTTATTTACTCTTTTCCTGTAAAACACTAATCTACTGAAAAGAAAATGCTGATCTATACTTTTTATTCAATACGGATTTGTGACGATAAGACTTTAGGTTAGTTAAAATTACGGTGGACAGCCGATATTTACTGATAAATCCAAGAGGGGAATTTTAGTCAGTGTTTTTAATGAGGGCTTTCTTGATAAAGACAAGGTTAAATAAAGGACAAGGACATGGATAAATTAAAGTGAGTCACGTATAAATGGGAATAACCAGGAAATTGAGTATTTTCATTCCTTATTTTCCTCATCCGTCGGTTTGTTATACAATTCCGACGTCAAGCATTATAATAGATTACATTCTATCAGACGTGCAGTTATGTAACTCACTAGTGCCAAATCTAATACATTTGTGTACTTTAGATTCATATTGTTCATTGAATAATAGGTAACCTTTCAATATTATTCTCGTAATACAAATGCAACTACCGATTTGAAAGGTTATTGTGAGATATATACAACTGCTCGTATTAAATAGTGACGTTTGAAATACACAAATTGCTTTTTTTTGGATGGACGCAAAACTTTTTCAATCATCTCTCAAAATAGGTATTAGTTCACTTTCCAAGATGCGTGGGGGCTAAAAACCGTTGCACATTGTTTCCCATACTTTTATCACTTATATGTTAAACAGTTGTATGAAATTAACATTAGCCCCATTGCACTTGGTAATGATGATCCGACGGTGATGACATTTTTGAAAATTCTTCCACTGGCTAACTTGTACAATCTTTAAATTTAGTCAAAATTAAATTGTAAAGCAATTGAATTTCGATTAGAATAAGGAAATCCACTAACCTGCGAGTAATCTGAACCGTAATTGTTAAGATAGACGTAAACCTTCACAATCAAGTTTCGATTTTGAAAAAAAAAAAAATCGAAAGCTTCCCTACTCTTGTAGTGGGAATAAGAATAAAAAATTCTTCACACCACCACTCCAAGAAACACGCCATTGTATGCCTTTTGAATGATCTAGTAGATCTTGAAAACGTCTACCAAGTTGGGTGTGGCACATAGCTTCCTCATTTAGCTATCATCAATGAATAGATCATTGAAAAGTTTCAAGTTATCTTGACTATCATCCAAATTTAAGCGAAATCGAACGACTAGAGTGTGAAAAAAGTCCAGTCATGCAGCATGACCCCATGAGCGAATTTTTGAAGAAATCTATTATTTCGATTTTTGACTGATTTTTCAACTTTGAAATTTTTGAAAACTTGATACATATTCTTATAGGAAATTTTACGCTGATTCCGAATATACCACATGTTAGTATGCTGAAAAAATTATTTCGCACAACAAATCGCAAAAAACAGGCAATTTTGAAATGTTTGACTACATTTCTGAACATTTCAACCCGAAGATGTGATCCGATCATGCTGGCCAACCAACTTGAACTTTCGTTTTGTGTCCTTAACATTTTAAAATTTGTTTGAAGTTTCTAGCACAATTCTACGGACAGTTTTCGTCTGGAATGACACATACATATATACATACATGCATACATACATTTAAAAAAGCGTTAAACTTCAGAATGTAATTCAGAATATCCTGAAACGGATTTCTGCATAAATTTTTTTCAAAAATTCACATTCTACAAATTTTGAGGCGAGAGCAATAGCTTAATTTTCTTCAAACATTCGCTAACAGTGGAGCATAATGGAATATACGTTTGCGCATGTACAGAGTGGAGTATTGATTTTGCACTTATGAAACTGATAGGGGACCGTCTACACCTTTGCTCGCACATTCTCTAACAATTTCATCCAGATTGGATGAAAACTGTGGAAAATAAGCTTGTTACAAGAATTTCATATAGGCGCATGCGCACTAGCTATGCTAGGTTGAATTTACGTTTGCGCATGCGCAGAGTGAGGTATTGAGTCAAGAAATATGAGACTAATAGGGGACACAGGCCCCTAGGCCGCACAGTCCCAATTTCATCCAGATCAGATGAAAACCGTGGAAAATAAGCTTGTTACAAGGATTTGGGAACACACAACTGACACACACACAGACATATAGAGAGACACTGAACCAGAGCTGTTCAGAATGGCATAAAACGTAAAATGAGCACGTACTAATAGCATATATGCTACGTTCGGAGAAGATGGGTTTTCCTGTTCTAGGATCACCCATCCATCGCCAAACACGAGAACACGAGAAGAAGCGCCCGACGCCCGTTGGGAAACAACAGAGCGACGGCAGCGCATTCCCTTGAATCTCGCGGGAACTGTCACATGTTCTATACATAGCTTTTTCAAGTCGTCGAAATCTAATTCCCTCTCCTATTTGCTGGAATCCCATCCGTATGAACTTGTGGGGGCGCTCAAACATCAGTTCATCAGGTTTCTGCTTACATGCCATTCGAAAAATGTTGCGTTGGGCAGCATCCTCCTTACATGGGCTGCGGTCATGGCAATCTCCTTGTTTTGTCTTGACTCGTCAGAGTGTATGTTTTCGAACACTGCTTCTGATAGTAGAGCAACAAGAGCTAAACATTACCCGCCGAATCGTGTGTCATCGCCTGCACCCCCGTCGATTGACATTGACGCTAAGTGCTGCGTTGCCAAAGTTCCCATTCAATGAGACTTAGCGCTTTTGATGGCATCAAAAGCACAAACACAGATAATTTCTCATTAGGATGTATTTGCGCTTTTGATAGCCACTGCTTCATTAATGACTGATGAATGATGATTTTCAGGACGGTTTAGGCAACGGAAGATTTCTGGCTTAATTGATATTTTATAGAGAGTGGTGGACACGAGACGTTCGCGAAGAATCAAGGAATTTTTACTTGATGTTATGTATTTATGAGATGCGAGCCTAGCGAGCATCCTGACTACTGATCGATGCAAAAAACTGATCTGTGTGAAATCTCATGGTGACTGTAACGCTGGGAATGCCACGCGTTGAGTAGTCGAACTAAAGAGCAAGTCAGGATGTAGAGTCACGAGACTCGACTTGATTGTTCGAGAAAGTCACGTGTGGTGGACC
The DNA here is from genome assembly GCA_030762985.1 of Adelphocoris suturalis. Classification (NCBI taxonomy): domain Eukaryota; kingdom Metazoa; phylum Arthropoda; class Insecta; order Hemiptera; family Miridae; genus Adelphocoris; species Adelphocoris suturalis. The sequence goes on from CM061042.1 coordinate 114,638,863, forward strand.
ATTTGAGTCTTTTGAAAACCGACGGAGTTATCTACATTTCCCTAGAAACAGCGTAAATCGAAATCTTTAGAAAATGATTACAGCGTCGGTGTTGTTTTCGTGAATTTCTTTCTGACCCTCAGCTCAGAAAGAGCTCTATTACTGGCCTTATGAATGATCTAGTCTAGAGGGACCTTGAAAATTCGAAAAAATGTTTTTAATGGAATCATAAACATTGGGGCAGAGATGAATCTATCAAATGTTAATGACGAATCAATTAAGTAGGTACAGGGAAACTGTACGAATAATTCATGTTTCCTTCGTTCCACGGTTAGCAACAAGAAATGTCATTTTGTAATTTGCCATCAAAAATGCACGCCGGAATAGCCTATGCCGTGAAATAACCGGACATTAAAATACGCTACTCACAGTTCTAGTCCCCTTTAGCCTAATTGCACCTAGATTCATCGCAATTATTTCTTCTCTATAACTAATTTCTCGGGTCGTGCGGTGTTGTTGTGCTACTGGGATTCACCCTGAAGAATTCATGGGGAAATTTTCCCGGCCCTTTTAGGGGAAAACGCGAGGTGGAAGTACCCGCTCATTTACCCTTCGGGTTCGTCACTTCTCATGAGATATTCAGAAGGCGATTATGAGAGCTCCCGTCGGACCAACTCATTGTTTCATGGGCATCTAAACCGGGCTGAGGGAGGAGGAATTAAATTAAGTTGGGGGATCGATGTTTGGCAATATCGAGCGTCTAAAACACTCTAATGGGTATTCGAAGACGGTTGAAATCTCAAGTCATAACCATTTCAAGTAATTTTAGAGAATTTTTGAAGAATAAAAGAGACTTTTGTAATGGCTCCAGTATTTAAAAATAAATCCTAAGAAATAGGTAGTCGTTATAATAAATCATGTTTTGGGAGAGGTATATTATTATTAATTTGTTGTTTGGTTGTTACTAAGACGGTGACAATAAAATTCATTCTTTGCCAATCTAAGCTTGAGAACGTTATTGTAATTTGTAAATATTATACTGGCGACAGGATGCCTATAAGACGGCTGAAGAAGTCTAGAGAACTAATTGAGGATGAGTGAGTTCACGATCGTAAGAGGAGAATTCAGGATATGATGGCAAAATTTACTCACCTTGCATATGAAATGGAAGATGATTGGCTTCAATACATCGAAAGATTTGAGAGTCTGCAAAGTGGAAAGGCTTGTGGGAAGAGGAGGAAGGTGACAAAGTATTTGGCAATTCAAGGAGAGATCTGTTACTTGCGTACGTTAGTGTTAAGCCTTTAAGAAAGCTAGAAAATGAAGTAAGGCCACAAAGTTTTGATGACCTAACGATGACCAGGTGAAAGAACGATTCAAGGGACTGTACAAAACAAAAGGTACTATTTTTGGGGCTCGAACTCGAATGAACTTTTAGAGAATGAATAGAAACACGGGAGAATCCATATCAGATTTTGTTACTAGGATGAATGGACTTAGTGTAAGGTGTAATTATGAAACATCGGCAATAGATGAACGCCTCTATGATAAATTTGTCGCAGCTGTCGATAACGAAAAAGTGGAGCTGGAGGTGCGTATAAGGTGGCCTGATGGAATAATAGCAACTGGAGAGAAGATGACCTTCAAGGAAGTACCACTGTGTGGCCAGTACGATTGAAACTGTGGCTTCAGAGGTGGCTAAGAGGAACCCACAGTGTCTTGCAGTTGGGAAGGCGGCTTGGAAGAAAGAACGAAGAATGAAGATAACAAGGAACAATGATCAAGTGGCAGAGCTCGTGCAGAAAACAGTTTTGGTGAATGTGAATGCTGTGGATACAGGCACGAGCCAAGAAAATGTCCGGCATATAACAGTTGTTGTGCCAAAAGGGGCACTGGGCGCGAAAGTGTTTGAAGAAGTCTACGAAGAAAGTGGAAAATATAGAATATGGCAGTGATAACACATCTGATGATACCGAGGAATGTGGTGGGTTGTTGCGCCAGATCAATAAGGTAGTGTGATATCATGTTATATCAATAATCATCAAAAAAAATCATGACAGCTTGCGTACGAGTCCGCAACCCCGGGACACATTTTCATGTTTCGATTACCACATTCGCCTTAGTAGTAAACCAGGCTAGCTGAAATTTGAATTTCACGAGGCGAACATGGAAGAACCAAACACGCGCAGCTGACTAGAAACGAGCCCATATTTTCAACCGTCCCTTACATGTTCCAAAGAGTCATCCAACCAAATTTCAATTCCCTTTGATGAACAGGAATGAATTTAGCTCACTCAGGTGATTAGGAAAGAGCCCATCATTTCAATCTCATCTTAATGCCCCAGGGAGTCATCCTGCCCATTTTAACTTCGTAAGGTGAACAGAATAAAATTTAGCTCACTAAGCTAGTTGAAAGAGACGATAATTTCAATCGTCTCTTAATGACCAAGATAGTCACCCTATCGTAAACACATGAAAATTTCAAAATGAAATTTTCCTGAATTTTCTTTGTAGAAACCCGTTATAAGGAAACAGGTTATCTTGTCTCGTAATATATTACGGTCAAGTTGCATAACTAGGTATTTTTATTTTTGTATCTCCCATCATTTCAATGACAACAACCTACGGCACCAACTAGGCACATTGTGTCATTTCTAATTGTGATGAGCCGTTGGCTATTTTATAACACTATTTTACAATTGTATTCCATTTCTACTATTTATTATTTTCCATGTATGTACCTATATCCCTACTGAGACTTGTGTATTCGATGCTATTATCGATTTGTTCAAGGACTGACAAACAGTAATTTTTTAAAGTCGGTAGGTACATACTCAGAAAATAGATTTCATTTAGATTGAAATCCGCCGTACTCTCTCTCTCTAATCCAACGAGGACGGTGAATTATAAAGTCTAAAATTTTTTATTATTATTATTTTTTTTTTTTTTTAAAAAAGGTTAAAATTCATTAACAGAACAATCAAACAATAAGAAGATAACTAAAACTTAATCGCTCAACCATTGTAAAGTCTTCATAACATCCTCGTCAAATTCATCCTCAAAAACCACTGCTCTAATCAATCCACCGTGGCTCATTTTCGTGCATGTAGGAAAACTTAGGAAATAAATAGAAAATTAACCAAATTGGATGGGAAAATGTAGCAAAAAAGGATTTCAGTCACATGAGCAATGATGGCGAAAAGAACTACCCACCTAGTAAATCGTTGATTTAGCGCATTTGATAATTGATTTGTCTGTACCGGAGTTAGTGAAACCGAATAGCGTTGTTTAACAGCTTAGATCTTCGGTTTAATGAGTAAACGTTGATTAAATACTTTGGTGAAACCGGCCCTAAGATAAGTCGTCAGAAATTACCTGCAGCCAAATAACATCAAGGTCAGGGCCGCGACAGTGTCAAAGTGCTGGATGAGGTGCGGAAAATAAGTGCCACGAAGTTACACAACGTGGTCACATCAACAGAATGCTCCGTGTCTTTCCCACTTTTTGTTTTATTTTTTATTATTTTTTTATTGATTATTTTGTAGTTTCTTGTTTTTTGTTGAAGAGTTTTATAAAAATCTAAAAATCAGTGTGTGCATGAGTGGGTGTCATTTGAGACGATATCTCTCCTTTTAATCAAAATATAAAATTCATTCTTCCGCCATAAAATCGAGAATTATTTAAGAAAGGATGAGTTCGTACAACCAGTTGGTGCTTTTTAAGCTTGTTATTTTCGGCGAAAGAATGGATTTTTTTATCTCAATTATAAGGAGTAATATTGTCAGAGATTGCATATAATGTTTATATGTAAATAAACACTTTTTAAAAAGTGTTAACATCAGAGTATAACGTGTTAATCGAGCATAATATCAAACCTAATAACTAAACTGCCCATTCCAATTCGCGAAATAAGCACAACGGAACTACGGTCGGTATATTTTGCAGACAGATATTTACTGGAGCTATGATTATGCAAAATATGACGGTTAGAGCTGATGAGGAGCGCATGAGTCATGAGACATTGAGCTTGGGAGATAATTGGCTGTAATAGAAGCCGAGATGTCTGCGGCAGTCGAGCTCGCGTGCTATCTTCCACCATTCGCAAACTGTTTTCCAACCAATCCATGGGTGGCTGGAAAGGGGGTTCAGAGGTAGGAGATGAGCAGAGCTAATCCACCCCTAAACCTCACCATATTTGGGGAAAACTGAGGGTAACTCCGCGATTAGTACCTCAGCTTCCAGCACATTGGGTACCTGGGGCTTGACAAACCCAATGGAGGTTATTCTTTCTAAGTCAACATTGCAGCTCCTCTCCCTCTGTGTGCTTTTCAAGTTTACCTGAACATGTTATCAACTCCCCCATCGTCTCTGCCAATCAAAACATGTTCAGTAGTCGATTCGATTCAAACTTATAGCCTTACCTTCCAACCTCCCACAAAATATTTCTGGGAGTCCGGAAAAATAATTTGCTGAAAATTATTTGAACTTAAAATTAATGATTTTTCCATTAATTGGTAATTTCTCCACCACTCCAGCCCTCAGCGGTGTTGCAATGCCCTTTGTCAGATACTACAAAGTAAACTGGTAAAGTTGCAATAGTTGCGACAACTCCCTCACCAATCCTGATTGAAAAATCACCAAAATTCTGGCACAGTTAATCGGACTCTCAATCAATGGTTCCAATCAATTTCGCTGATTTTTCTCGTCAGAGTTAGGTCTACACGATGGATCTAATGAAATACCAAGACATTTACCTACCCGAGATTTACCGTTTTATTTATTCCTCATGATATGTGGTTAATTATGATTTCTTTACAAACTAGTTCCCAGCAACTAGTTTGTATACATAACCTAGGACTTTGTGAATCTTAGAGATCTGGGAGTGGTTGTAATCGAATCAGCGCTGAAAAATACTTCGACTGTGACACCCCACATGCCCTATTGTCAAAAACTAATTTTTTGGGACACTGTAAAATGCAAATTTGAATTTGGCGATCGGGCTGGCCAACGAACTCGACCTGTCTTTTGTCAAGAAGGAACGAATTTCCATAAAAGGCCTAAGAATTTACTTTAAAAACCCGTTCTTTCGCACATAGACTCCATTTGGGGTCTAGTTTGGTCCTAACGTTTAATCATCCCGATCGCTTTACTCGCATAGATGCTATGGGCCAAAAACGGGCAAAAAAGTGTCTTTTTCGACGCGCGCACGCTTGGCAGGGGGTCACGGTGGGTGGAGAGGGGGGCGAGCGGGGGGGTGGAGTGAGAGGAGGCGCCGGCGCCGCGGCACCTTGTGGTGGGTACGGAGCCGGCGTTCCTTAGAGGCATGAATATGTTTTTTTCAAGGTCATATTTGTGTGTTAATACCAAAGCTTTTCCTACGCATATTTAATAACATATCCTCTCGACTTTTCGTACGTACTTAGAAAATGATATTATTAAGGCAATAACTATTTGAATAGATAGGAGCTCAAATCGAGAAATATAAACATGGGTATATAATTATAGAAGTATAGGTTGTGGCAACTGGAAGTAGGACACGCCGAGGAGTTTAAGCCGTATTTTAAGAGAGTTTCTGGGAATACACCTTATATATATATATATATATATATATATATATATATATATATATATATATATATATATATATATATATACAACGTTGAAATCAAGGATTATATTCTTTGATGTACGAAATGGATATGTAGGGGGTCCCCGTGCCCTTCCTCCCAATTTTAAATTTTGAATCCATCTAAATAGCTCAATTTTTCTTTAAAATTTCGTAAAAATGACAAAAAAACAGTATTTGATTTTGATATTTTTAGTCAGGGGAATCTGAAGTTCGGTCAAGGAAAAGTCAGGGAAATTTCAAATTTCCATTTGGGGGCCACCCTGTACGTGCATCGAAATTACCGTATGTTTGCGGTAATTATCGTACTGATGGCAACCCCATCCCTCTGGCTCGCTGGGTCTTATCGGAGCGTGCCATCGCTCTTCTGGACCCCACATCTGATGGCTGGTGCGAGCTTTGAGGGTGTGCAGGTGCTCAGAGCCACCTGTCTTCCTTCGGAGTCTCGTGCCGTACGCGCGACCCCGACCACCACTCACCCTCAACACGTAGGTAGAGTGTGCCCTATACCTGCACACCACGCTCGCATACCCCCACGATCTACATACTTGAAGCGGAAGAGGGTTTTTGTGAGCCCCGTCTCCCATTACCTTAGATTGGAGGGGCCTTCAAGTGATAATGCATGGGCAACTTATGTAAATTATTCATAAATCTCTAAACATCAATGTGCTGAGTGTTCATTATAAAGTTCCTAAGAAACAAGACGGTTTTAATTCGAATGTTGAAGACTTCTGTACGTATCCCATGCGTCCCGTAGCAACTTAGTCATGCCTCATGCGTCCCGATCGGGAAAAAGTAATAAGCCAATGTGTCCCGCATATGAGACATAAGAGAGTTCCTAGTAGATCTTAAAACACAATACGTCGCGCGGTATTGACAATCCGGCGCCGTAACTCTGACGCAATGAGTTACGGTGACGCATCCTTTCGTACAGAAACGTTAACGGATCTCAATCCGAAAAAAACGTAATCGTCTAAAATAACCTCCTTCCATGGACTCAAATAATCTCCTAGGGATAATTTCCTCCTTCCACGGATTTAGCGTTACAACTAGATCCGTTAAGGACTTGACGTGACTTTAAGGTGCGGTAAAGTTTCTCATTACCGAGACCGATCTCTAGGAACTCTATATTTTTCAGGGTTGCCATCTCACCATTACCTACCAGTCCCTTCCAAATTACCGTACTTTCCCGTACATCAATCCTTAAACTTACCGTGCCTTCACCTAACACAAATTTCTACAAAATTTCGATGTTCATCAAATGAATTTAGTAGAAAATTACAAAACTTAGTTTATTTTTTAATCAACTGGCAAACCCGAAATTACTTCAATTAAAAAACGCTGGAATGATCTATTCAACTTTATGTAAATTACAAGGCTTGTTAGGCATTTGCTTTCAAAAGATTTACTCTAAGTTTCTTCGTTAACAGACCGTTAGGAGCATATAAGCATGCGCCAAAGATTGATTTCATTAGATAGCTTATTATTTCTTACGACTCAATAGCCCAAATTTGCTCAAAATTGGAGGGTAGCTGGAGGAATGTACCTGGTAATTTTTGATAACATCGCTTTAGAACAGGCAATGAGCATGAGAGAACGTAAAATTCGTTGTCAGATCCAAGACATCCAAGACTCAGTAATTTGTCAGCCAATTTAATGAAATTTGCTGGTATTGATCGGGTTAGCTAGGACAGTTAGTATGTCCGACAATACGGTAATTAATGTTTAATATAAGCTATAATATAATCTGCATATTCAATGATTTCGTATAAAGTTCCCACGACTAATTTCATGTCTACTCATGTTACAATGGGTGAGAAGCTATAAGCTATATACCTACCCCAACTACCCAACTAGACAAACGTGTTACCTATAATGACTTTTTACTTCGGTGTTTTGTTTCGAACACGCAAAGTTGAATGAAATCATTGAAACATTGAACTGCACAACTCGGTTAATTTTCGTTCAAATCTCGTCCAAGTGCCATAAATGTTTCTTCCAGTTATTGTCATGCAAATCGTCATGCTCAACACACATTAACTGAACTTATTTTACGCTCTTCAGGCAACGATGTTTTTTTAATCAAATTTTATGGTTTCATTTGTTTTGATTTCGTTGATTTCTCTGAGTCTTCATTCAGCAAGCCACTGGTTGTTAGAGGTTTGGTTGAAATTTTTCTTTTTCTTTTCATCAACTGATATTTCTTGTTTTTACGTTACATTGCACTTGTTTGAAACAATCATTTTTTTGTCGTTTCATGTGATTTCTAATTATTGTTTATTTTATCTGAGTTCAAAAATAAGTAGATTTGTCATTATAATCTTCTGTATATTATTAATTAAATTTAAATCCAATATCTTTGATTGTATCTACTACTACTCTCGTTTTTCAATCACTATTATGGTAACAGATGCAATATTTTTGCATTGGGGAGATGAACAAATTTTTGTCTCAAAAATCAAAATTTCCAGTCGCATTTTATGTTTTAGGCTATTTTGAAACACATTTGATTTGTGTCAGTCTGTATGTGTCTGTGTGTGATTGTGTGTCCGCTAATCCTTGTAACAAGCTTAATTTTCATAGTTTAATCCGATTTTAATGAAATGTTCAGGGAATGTTCGGATAAAAATTTAGATGGTCCTCTATCAGTTCCATTGTTCTCAAACTAATACTTCACTCTGCGCGTAATTTACATCAACCACCATTTTTCCGTTTCATAATTAACCGATTTAGGCGCTTTACGCTCCATCTTGATTTACTTTCAGGCAATCATTATTTTCTCTCGCACTAGTCGTCCGATCTTGCTCAAATTTAGAGTATAGTTGGGAGAAGAAAATTTGATGATTCCAAATCAATTTCAACATGATTGTATCATTTGTAGCTCTGTACATGCATGTAGCGAGCAAAACCACGCTCTGCTACCATGTGACAATCTTCCGGTTGTCGTGATCAAAATTCTAGGACTTCTATAGTATATTTCAATCTTTCGATATAATTTTGGAACTCAGGTGAAATAATTAGAACAAGATTTCAATCATTGGGATAATTTATTACGCTTATCTTATGCCGCTCCAAAAGAAAGGTAATCTAGCCTGTCGGTTGATTAGTTTCTTATATTCACTTCTTTTAAAGATGAAAGAAGTATGGAGAGAGAGAGAGGTATGTGGGATAGCAATGGATTAGGTATTAGTATAACCAATGGGAGTTTATATAATATTGTTGCTATTAACGCTAATGGAAGAGACAGGTAGACTCACCGTTCTGAAGGTTGAACAACGATTAAGAGCAAGCGGACCCGTGCATGTTGGGGATACCATCGGGCACGCCGTTCCATTGTAACAGTTTCCGATAGCTGTTACAAATGTGATATTCTTGTTACAAGCTAATTTTCCACAGTTATCATCCGTTATTATAATATAAACCCGTTATAAACCTTTGTGTAATGATTTGCAGCGTGTTGCAATCTCTCTACATATTTCACATTTTCTGGTAATTTGTTCACCTAGTCACAACCCAAATGAATCACCGAACGCGTAGCATTGACGATTGAAGTATAGATGCATATCATTTTCACATAATGGCACCACCCGGTTGAAAATATGGGAGTCACTAATGGTATGGGTGTAAAAAATACACCACCCCCCCCCCCCCCCTTCCCCTCCTATAACGCTTAGAAGCTAAAAGACTTGCTGGTGTGATTTATTCTGATTGACCACACGTGAAAAGGTCCCCCATACGCTTCTAATAAAGGTAAATATGCCAGGAGTAAATAAATCCGATGTCACCTTCCAACGAAATTATCCATAAGGGTAGTAAAATACCTTTTTTAAGGCGGCTGTTAGGTCTTTTTTTTTTCGAATAGGGGGCACTATCGATTCGACTGACCTCAAATGACACCACATTTTCTCGCGGTTCGAGTTGAAACCAATCGATTATTTCCCCGGACGACGAGCTTTCAAGGAGGGAAATATCTGATAAGCGAAGCCAACCGGTGAAATCAATCTCGATGTTGTTTGTTTTCACAACAGATTGACCCTTCAAACGGGGGTTTTTAGGCGACGGATACGTCATATCACCGAGTTGACGATTACATTAAGGAGCCCGTATCGGCGGATCTTGTTTGACCGTCTATTGGGAGCCATTAGAGCTGCCCTTTTCAGGATTGATAACGAATCACGAATAAGAACGAAGGATGTTTAGTAAATTCGACGTCACTGAGTTTGAAACAACTCATAAACACAAACTTGTTCTATAATACAACTAAGCTATTGATTACACCTACTACAAAGTGTCCCAAAAGTAACCCCCCCCCCCCTCACTCCTTACTTTTTTCCACAATTTATTGATATATCATTTACAGATTCAATTAAACCTTTTACAGAATTAATCCAACCCTTTACAAATGCTATTATACTCTCATCCAATTTAATTCAACCCAACTGTTAAACTGACCTCATTAGAGAAAAAAAGAACGATTTTCCTGCTATGAAATCTAAGGGAGTTACACTTCCCTAGTAATGCATTGGTTGTACGTGAAAATCAATAGAATACATATATATGAATAAGTATTAACCCTAGGATTCGTTTCAGAATGCTTCAAAACGGATCTCAATGAAGAAAATTTCTATTTAAAAAATTTAGGAGCGATTGCAATAGCATCATTCTCTACAAAACTTCGCTAAAATGATAAATTTCAATACTCGAAAGTCGCCGATTAAATTGCTTTCAAACCTCTCAAGCTTCCCAGGGATGAATGATAGCCGCTAACGGGAACTAATGTGTAGATATTACGAATCTTGCTGCACGAATCAAAATCGCTAGTTTTGGGGAGTTTTACTGATTGATTGATTGATCGATTGATTGATTGATCAATTGATTGTACTGATTGATTGATGTCTTGTGTGCAGGATGCTGGACGGCGCGGGGAGGCTGCCGCCTCCTGGATCTCTGACGCCCCCGTCCGTCTCTCCTCCACCGCCGCTCTGGAGGATCCCTCAGTACCACCCAGTCATTCATCACTCGTCCACCTTTAAAGCAGGTCAGTATGCGAATAGAATGAGGGACCGATATAATGTATTTTACCTTTTAGGTCAATATTTTGCCATGTGACACCTTACTTTTAAGATTTTTTAATGCTGAACACGATGGTGAAACAAGAATTGCGATATCTTATTTCGTTCTCGGATCGGAGCTAATAGGGAGTATTTTAATGGGGAGAGCAACGCTGAGTCGTAGTCGAGTGGGAGGAACTACGAATAGAAATTGAGCATCACACATGCGCGAAAAATGCTAACGGTTAGCGGTCTATTCGTTGTACGAATAGAAAAATCAAATTCGGAGCTCAAGGGAAACCAAATACAGCTCCGAATACTCATCTAACCTTCATGACTATAACTTATAACGCTATAACGCTATAAACCATTTTTGGTGGGTGGGTCCGGGCCGGTTGGGGCCCTCCGGCCCTGACCGGCCGAACACGGGAGGGGGGGGGGGGCTCTCCACGCGGAAAAAATGCGCAGGAAATACAGAAACAGAGGATAACATTTGACAACAAGATCACAGCAAACTATAACAAAGGGTTAACATCAAAAACAGAAAGTAACAATTTTGATACAGATGGTAAGAAGCAACTCATTAGGAATTTTTCAGAACATACAGCACCATAAACAAGACAAAAAAAGGATTTCCGAACCATACAGACGAAATTTCAAGATATACTTTTACACCATTCCCATTTCATTATAGTTCGGGTACATGTACAAATTGTATAAAACCAATAAATGAATTTTTAAAAAACTTAAATTATGCTGATACCTTAAAATTGATTCTAAAACTTCGCGATCTACCATCAGTTGTAACAGAATTACCTCCTGTGAGGTCCATCGAGGTCCCGTCAGTGCACCAGAGATAGCGCTGTCGGCGTTCCGTTGATGAAACAACGGGCGCCTCGGCCGTCTCGATCATTTCAGCAGCTGGGTTTGGCGTTGGATGGGATTCCAGGTGACTGGAAAAAGAATCTACTCCGAACATGGCTCATTAAAAGCTCATTAGTAGGAGTGGTATCTCTCTGACAGGATGCTGTTACTCTCCTCTACCTTTTTATGAGGATTTAGGCCTCCATTGCACCTCGGGGGGGGGGGGGGGGCCCCTAAATTCCTTATACAGTCCGATTTTGTTCGAGGGTATTTGGGTACAAGTCTCTGGATGTCATCCTATTAATTTTGTAGAAATAGGTAACCATTGTACCTGCCAAACCTGAAATTGGTTGTCAGACGAAGCTTCAATACTGATAGATCGATTTTGATGAAATGGGTAGGGATTGTGCCACATTACAGAGAAAGTAATCATAGACAGAAACGGTTGCCTTTGCCCTTTGTCGTGTATTAGCAGGTATCCACATCTTCAATAATGAAACGTAATTGGCAAAGGGAAAAAAGTGTAAAATATCGTACATATGTAGGTCATGGGTACAGGTAGGTAGGTACATGTTTATAATATAGGTATGCACATCTTGATCGTTGATCATGTTGAAGTTCCCGAATGAGATTCTCCTTACCGAAGGCGAATTTCGATGTTGCCTTAACAACTATCTACCCTTCCAAGTTCCCTTCCTTCTTCTACTTCATCTATTTCTGGTGAAAAAATTAAACCACAGATAAGGTTGTTGCTAATTTGATACTTCTTCCATTGTGAAAGAATTCATTACACGTTGGGTAATCTATGACTCGGGCTTGACTATGAAGATTTGGAGTAGTGTAGTCACGTTAGAGTGACTTTTGAATCGTTTCATTCAATCGTACAAATATTCCCTATTCGTACAACGACTCAGTTGAACGACTCAGATGGAAAACTTCAATAACTCTCCAATGATCCACGAAGAAGCATGGTTTTTTTTTTTTTTTTTTTTTTCTAAAAATAGGTACTTTTAGAAAAATCGCGCTTCATCTTGGTTCATCAGCTCTAATCTACGGACGGAATAATAATTTTTCGAAGTACCTACCCAACACTTCCCTTTGGGTGTTTCAAAAACTTTTTATCGGTAGTATTTGGGGACTATTTCTATATTAACAAGATTGTATAATTTATTAAAAAAATTCTTCCGTCCGATGATTCTCCGAAACATTGAACCAAAGTTTGGCATGAAAATCAAACATCGCCTAAACCGATGTCAAATAAACCCTTCCATATTTTCTCATATTTGGATCAATAACAGCCAGGCCCCATAAGCAAACGCAAAATCCTTGCCACCCGAATTACATTCACATTGTCCAACTGACTTTGATCACATTTTTTGGTAAGACAATTTCCATTTATAAGTCACAGCTGAATCAGCCTGTAGGTAACTAAAAATAATCAAGAATATCAGTAAGCATATACAGGGTGTCTACGCTAAGTATGTACAAATCAAGGGGTCGATTCTTCAACTAGTTTGCAAAACTTTTGTCTCATAGCAATTTCTTTAAACCCGCTTAAAATCCTACTTTTTTTTCGTGTATTTGACCTTCTCCCACAAAAACGGCTATAACTTCCTCATTTTCCCAGCTGTTCATAAATTTGAGGATAACGTTAGAAACTAAGTTAAATTTCCTATAAATCTGTTATAAAATAAAGTTATTTTAGTTAGTTTTGATTGATGAGAAAGAAAGCCAAAGTACAATATTAGAAGGGGAAAATTTAAAATCGGCGTTTTTTCTTCCGTTTTTTGTTCGGGGGGCGCTCTTCGGATAAAACTTTCTCTAACTGTCATCTTTCGAACTGTCTAGCCAATTTTACTTTTACTTTGCTAATCGGGTGAGAAAAGTATGTTTATATGTAGAAAAACATGATTTTCTCTATGAAATCGAGGGTTTTTGTGAACAATTACGATCTAAGAAAATACGAGTTTGGTTTCTACGTACTTTTTTTACGCTGAATCGAATGATAACACTAGCAGATTTCCCTTGCTTCATTATAACTGAATTTTACGCTTTAACTCATGAATTTTCAGTTTATTTGTAATGTACAATCTTATATGTTTCTAATGGTAAAACTAGTTAGTTTGAAATAGGCTGTTAATTCAATAACTTGGAATTCGATAACGAGATTCAAGATTTTTTATTTGGCACAACAAGAAAATAAACAAAAGGAAATATACTCATCAATAAATAAATAAATTTAAAAATATTAAAAACTTAACCAATACATTATGCACATGTGCTCACGGAGGCTTAAATTCAAAGAATTTGTGGAGTTGCAGCTATCCCTCATATTCCCTCATGGTTATATAAAAAACAAATCACCATTACGTAAAAGAAAACAATTATGAAAACATCTTCTTAGAATAAAAATAATAGGTTGGAATAAAAATAATTAGAATATGAATAGAATAAAAATAATCATGAGCCAATTTCGGCAATTTTTACAATTAAATGCTATACCCAGAGGGGAATAACCCTCTCAGGGTAACTCTATCCCCAGATTTGAACGCACCAAACAGAAAACTACTGTGCGGAACCTCTAAGGACATTATTCCTTAGAAATTTAATATTTAATGTTTCCCCTTCTGATCATCTTGGCTTGGACTGGGATGTTTTTCCTGAAAGTTTTAAAGAATATTCCAAAACTTTGAATAAAAATTTCAAATCTCCATCTCTTCTTATCAGAAATTGGATATTGAAAGCCAGTGGTATAAAGTTGTCAGTTTAAAAAAGTATTAGTACACGTTCGTCAAATCTCAGAACTAGGAGCATTCTTTACAGAATTCAATGCTGAATTTGATTTTTCAACCTGTTTATTCCGCAACTCTTTGCAGTTATTGGTTTTCTTCAATTTTGGCCTTGAAACATAAAAACCGAGTGAAGAACGGTCATTTATAGCTTCCTAGTTTATAAATATAACATGATATTGAATATTCCGTGGGTTTTAATGACAAATTCGTCTCCCGGATATGCGTCTCTCAATTGGAATTGGAAATAAACGATTCGAAGGAAAGTCGTTGAATTTTTTCGACGGCCTACGTGCTCTTGAGAAAAAGGAAACCAAATTAAACATGTGAACTGGAGAATGGGCATTACTGGAGACGCGTACAGCAGACGGGTAACCCGAATTCTGTTGAACTCCCTTGATGCTCTCCAGATGAATCCCAGGGTACGATTAGCTCTCAACGAAATGTGTTCAATGGGGTACTAGGAAACTCATCAAAAGGAAACTCATCAAAAATCTGAACTCGAGACTTTTTGATGAGTTTCCCGCCCGGGTTGGAAACTCGTGGAATCTCCATGGACAAGAATCACATCGAAAAACTGCGTCAAATCAATTTATCCGCATAAAATTAGTAATGAGTTTGCATTTATTGCTTCAGATAATATCTGAAGGTAGCGAAAGCATTGTTTTCACTTTCGGTAGAAAAAAAAATTGTTTGTTTCCAAAATCAAAATTTCCACTTGCAATTTTACGTTCCTCTACCATTCTGAACAACTTTGGTTACGTGTCTGTCTGTCTGTGTCTGTCGTGTGTCCGCAAATCCTTGTAACAAGCTTATTTTCCACAGTTTTGATTCGATTTGGATGAAATTTCCAGGGGATATGCGGGCTAGGGAGTAGACGGTCCCCTATCAGGTTCATCATTTTTGACTACATACCTCACTCTGCGCATGTGCAAACGTGAATTTTACCAAGCATCATTTTCTCACGCTTTAGTCGTCCGATCTCGCTCGAATTCGGATGATAGTTGGAGGATGACGATTTTATCATTCCACATCAATTTTAGCATATTTTTATCAACAATAGCTATTGCGCATGCGCCAATATGAAATCCTTGTAACAAGCTTATTTTCCACAGTTTTCATCTGATCTGGATGAAAATTTCAGACAATGTGTGAGCTACGGGGTAGACGGTCCCCTGTCAGTTTCATCGATGCCAAATCAATACTTCACTCTGCTCATGCGTAAACGTAAATTCCATCATGCTGCTTTTGACGCCCTAGTCGTCCGATCTCGCTCAAATTCGGATGATGGTTGGAAGAAAATGACTTGATTACGTGATATCAATTTCAACACGATTGTATCATTAATAGCTACTGCGCATGCGCCAATGTTAAATACTAGTAATGACCTTAATTTTCTCAGTTTTCATCCGATTTTGATGAAATTGTCAGCGAATAGACGGTTTAGGCTTTAGATGGTCCCGTACCTATTTCATTGTTTTCAACTCATCAGCTCATTCTGCGCTTGCGCAAACGTAAATTACATTGAGTATCATTTTTTGTTTCTTAATTGACCATTTATGGCATTTCACGCTACCTACGTCTTGATTTACTATTTTCCGCTAGGGAATTTTTCAAGATCATTTAAAACTTTTCAATAATCTATACGTTCATGATAGATAAACTCTGGAAGCTATGTGCCAGGCCCAACTTGGTAGACGTTTTTTCTTTCGACTGCTGTCCAGCAAAACTGGCTTCAGGACACCTTTCAAAAGTAAGAGCAGTTGGGTGACTCATCGAAATATGGTTGATGGGAAACTTGCCACTTCGAGTCAACCCTGAAGTCTACCTGCTATTAATTCAACTCAAGGCCACCGTGAATACCAGGCCTAACCCCTTTACATCCTATACAACAGACGTTTATACTTTCTTTGGGATGGCGTTCGGGTTCTTTAGGGTTCGACTACTCACCAGTATCTAGTCCCTCTGTCCATAAGACATTACTGAACAGAACAACCCATGATATGCTTTGGGGGTACACGTTGAGAAACATTTGAAGCGAGACGTTTTAGTAGAAAAAACTTCGTTGAAAGCTTTGAGTGAACGCAATCCGAATTTGCATTCCAACACAAATGTGAATCTTGAGATTATCTCATATTTTTCGCTGTTCGGTATCTCAATCTGGCTCGGAAGAAATTGAATATTAATGAAGGAGATGGTGCCACTTTTTTGCATTTCTTATGGGATGGTCAGCGATTCTGGGCCTGCTAGCACGGGTCATTTTTTAAGTGAGGCCTTAGTAGCGCAGGTCTCGGAGCAATACAGGTAGTAGAGGCCCTTCGAAGGGTTGGTTCGATGACTTTCCTTTCGAATACTTTCACGTTACCAGTTTTTTGATCAGTTTCTACAGGTATTAGGACACTCATCCAAAATAATTTTCATCTTTCCAATTTATATCCTGATGTTTGAATTTCATATTTTCGACGACTTTCCAATCCATTCAGTTTCGACTAGTGTTCCACTCCTTGAGGACACTCATCAAAAAGTCACAAGTTCAGATTTTCAGTGAGTTTCCTTTCGATGAGTTTCTAGGGGCCCGTTCAATGTGAGGTATAAATGACATTTCCATGTCCATCAGAACCCTAAGAACGCACCTGCATCCTATCCTACAGTCGAACACAAATACACTCCTTGTTCTCGTGAAGGGTATTCAACAGCATTTGTCGACATTTATGAGCATGCAGTTTCTCCTACACCTTCCAGAAGATTTTCCACTGCATTTTGGGGACAGGGGCCGTGCTCAATTGAGCTAACCGGGGTGAAAATTTTGATATCATCGGCAAAGAATAAACTTTTGATTTCAACCAATTCATCATTAAGATCTTCAATGAAAATACTGAACCATACAGGGCTTAAGTGGGACCCTTGTGGGACTCCAAACTCCATCTTAAATCCACCGGACAGTAGATAGTTCCTAAACAATAAGCCATTTGGAATAAGGTGATTAGGGATTTATCATCTGGAGTGAGCCACACCGGATGCTAACCTGATAAAATCAAGTCTTAACCTTAAAGTTACGCTACTCATCTTCATGTAACACTAAGCCACCAAGGGGACTTTCCCGCCTATCCTGTGTGTTTAGTGTACAGCATTTCCAAGTTTCCTAGTTCTTTTGTTATTCACGAAAAGGTTTTGCAATGGCAGATTTTGAAAATATATTTAACCTGTACCTTAATGGGATGATGGAATGATTTTGGCGGAAGAAATATACTTATTTTTGAAATAAATATCACTGTTACCGGTGTGTAAGGTTACTTTGCGATGAGGAGGAAGATATGGTGAGCGTCACGGGTTTGGGCTTAGGGCAAGTGAATGACCTTTGAAATGGCAACTGGTTTGGGCTTGTCAACAACGCCTGGTTTGGGCTCGTGGCCAAAAATCAAAACCAATGTTGAACACAACGATATATTATCTAAAGACTTACAAAACAAACGAGACTTATCTAACAAGAGCGTGCAATAATTATGGAGGCCCAGTTAGCGACTCTGGAGAAGATGAAAAATGATTAATTTCAAGTATTTAACTGGTAAAATACCTATTCACTTGTTGGGTTTTTTGAACTACTTCTCCACGTTGAAATTCTACAAATGTGTAGTGTCATCTGACGATTACACCGTTGTACGCAGGAATTCTGTTGTTTTTCGAGCAAGCCCGAATCCGTCACTTGTTTGATTCCAGCGAGCTCAAACCCGGTGCGTTTCGGGCCCAAAAACGGTGCATTTTCAACCGCTCGGGCCCGAACCCGCACTCCCCAAAATGATATACCTAGATAAGTTCGGGATAAGGCGTCTTATATTCAGGGTGGGATAAATCTGCCTTATTGGAGATAAGGCGCCTCATCTCCCAGCACATGCGCAGCAGCGTTTTCCGTTTACGATAAGGTGCCTCATCTCTGGCTCCGTACCGCTTTAGAATCTCTCTTGTATCTCGCCAAGTTGAACGTATTGTATGCTGTTTGCTAAGTACCTAGCTCACAAACCACTTCAGCATTTTGCCACCGATCCACAGTCCCGCAAGTTTATTAATCAAAACAGCAGATCCACTTTGTTGAACGATTTTGGGGAAGTCAAAAATTGATATCATGCCAACGAGTGGTGAACCGTTTCAGTCGAACATTTCCCTTGGAACGGCCCCTTTGGAAACGAAAATCGTATGAAAATGATTCCACTGTAGGTGACTCAAATTTCAGACGAACCCACACCCCAAAAAATCCATGTTAAAAGTTTGCTATACCTACTTATTGCTGCAATCGCACATTTTCATTCTGTGCGGTCCACCCGAGTTATTCTTGAAAATAGCCATTGCTGCTGCCAAGCGAACGCTAGGAATAATAATTATTACCACTCGTAAAACCACAATGCAAGAATGTACTGTAGGTACTCAAGAATCGTCCCTACCATCACTTCCGATTAATTCAGTTCGGCATCATTAATTTGAAACTTCCTAATCAGTTGATAGCTAATAACATCTATTAATCCCAGATTCACCAAAACTTGAGCTGTAGAACCATAAACCGGGGTTCGCTTGGTAATTGGAAATGTCATTTTCATTTTTTCAAATGGCAGCATTTTTAACCGTTCCGCTTTTACGACTATACGATAATTTTGAGTTATCTTTGAAATTTTAATGCAGCCTAAGATTATAATCAGTCGTCATTACCGGTGCAACCGAGGTGATTTAATTTTTAAGGTCTGTGATAGTAAAATCCTTATGCAAAAATGCGATTAGGTCTATAAATTTCCCCTCGATTCAGTGACAAAAAGCCATTTACAGCATTTTTTATGTCTGGAGGTTCTATGATAACTGCGCTTTTTTCAACAAAAATCATTCTTCTTTCGTTATAATGTTTCGTCGGGACCAGGCGGACTTGGGAGTAACTTCATTTATACCAGCGAGAGATATCTTGATCTAGTCGCCACTTATGTTGTCCAGGTACATACTTACAAAATATGATAATATTTTTACCTTATGGTTTCTTGGATAATGTTTTCTTGGGTTGCTACATGATATTGAATAAGTAAAAACGGGCAGTGGGTGATCTAAAAGCTGGATCATTGATATTTATGTTATATATATATATATATTGTATACACACTAATTAGGATCACTGCTTGTAATTAATGGCAGTTCCTCTGAAAACAAATCGTTTCCCCCTTCTCCAAATTCGAATGTAATATTTATGATATTTATTAGCTCTCGCGTTGATTTTAACAATTAGACCATTTTTATTAATAATTTTCAAGTGAGTGTGTGTAAAGGGGAGGGGTTACTAATTTACATGATTTTGAGTTTATTTATGTATGTAGGTGTTTTCTATTTCAACACTTTCATTCATTCATTTCATTTCCAACTACCAATTACTCCCAGGAGGGCCTTCTTGAAGAGTATATTTCGTATATTGTATTGTATATATATATAACGGCACGCAGCTGGACATAAATTTTATTTTTAGGTCTGGCAATGAAATTCTCCTCTATGCAACGTATATTAGTTGTTTGCCAATTAATGGAATCATCTGAGCATCTACAGCCCTAAAATCTTTGTAACAAGCTATCCATAATGGCATTCTTAGTTAGGTAAGTACTATCCAGGCATAATCTCTTAGGTTTTGATATATTCCTTGGTTCTTACGCAGCCTCTGCGCACTCTTAAATGAAACATTTATTAAACAAACGTGCATTTTACAGTTTTCTTCCGATTCAGATAATCTTTGGTGATTTTGCGAGTTGGATTAGAAACGGTTGAATAGGAGAGAAAATGGCTTTGGAGCTCACTCAGCTAATTGGTGCCCAGTTGCTCGTCTTCAGCATTCTCCCATGAGCCCCCGTCTCAAATTTCAGCTTCCTGCGTTGAACCATGATGTGATTGCGGCTGTAATTTCGTATCGATAATAAATCGTCTCGTAACGGTAATTTTGTCTCATTTTTAGCCGGATTATGTTGGCAAAAACATGTTCCATGTTAAAAATCATACCCGACGAGAAAGAACGAAACTTAAAAACTCAAGAAAGAAAAATCACATTATCACTAGCAGCCTCCGATACGCATCTCTACTGAGCATGATTGTGTCGTTTTGGTTAATAGCTTTAGCATTGTCATCCGTGCAGAATTTAATGCGTTAATTAATTACCGTTCGCGAGAGTTTTTGATTTTGGTCAACTTGTGGCGACACATTAAACACAGCTCGAGCCTGCGTCGCTAAAGGCACATTATACCTATAACTATCTGCAGATTCATTTCTCCTTGGTAGGAATCACTATTCTTTTCCTCACCTCATTAATCCGGTGGTCCGTTTTATGTCTTCATCCGGTAAATTAAGATCGACTTTTACGATCAAACTAAATCATGAATAGTAGTTTTTTTGCGCAATTGGAGTCGAACCTGGGTTTATTAATTCCTAGGATCCAAAAACGTGGAAATCTGTTGGCGATGAGCAGTTTTACGGGGATGTCCTGGAGTCCAGAAGGTAATTTGAAACACCATACATTGTTCAAACTAGAATGTTTTTCCAACATGCTTTCTCATCTTACTCTCTTACAACTTATTGGTCTTATTTTTGTTACGTCAATTTCTCGTTGTGTAGAACTATTGTTATGGTGTTCATGAACACTCTAGTAGTTTTTGGTACTTGCTGGCTTGTGCGCTTTGGGAAGTCCATTTATCACCATAGTTCCATGGACTAGATGTCACAGTTTCATGGACTCGATGTTTAATATATTACTTCAACTAAATTTTGAGTATTTGATATTTCTTATCCCTGAATTGAATGGATCGTGCTTGCCTTCAATTCGAGAGGAACCAACATCACAGTCACTGCAAGGGTTGATAGAGCTGCCACCAGACTAGTGGCGCTAGTCAATACAAATCAATAACTACTATTCCTATAAACTTTTATAGTTGTTAGCAGAATAGTAAAATGTTCAAAGGAAGCTGTGGAGATTGTGCACCATTTTTAGTGAGACTTGAGTCAAATAAACAAAGATGCCCGAAAACTATATTTATTAAACATTACCTACTTTATTATACAGATTTGCTTTCTGAATTCGATGTAAACCAGGTTTTCCTTTCCATATTTACGGAGCAATAAAGGGTCGATCTTCCAACGGATGAATAAGTAACTCCTTGTTTTAAAGTCTTTTAATTTCAACAACGGGATTAGACCAAACTAATCTAATAAAAAATGGTTACTACCCACAGGTCTTCGCGTTCCTTCTTCACTCTGGGGGTCGTGGGAGTTCAATTCCTGACCTTAGATAGAATCCTGAACCTTAGATTCCTGAATACAGATATATCTTCGGTTCACGATTTCACTGCACTGTTTCACGATTCACATACATGAAAATCCAACATTAAAATGTTCGGGTGAAGTAAAAGTGAAACAATTTAAGAAGATAAGTTCGTCCTGCAGGTCCGACTTAACAGCCATGTGGAATTCAAAGATGTGGCCAGCAGTTCCGATGCGAGTTCGGTATGCTGAGTAACTCTGATACCGCACCAACAGTAAATGTATAGGATTAGGTCCGCACCTGTAAATGCTTGATACTTTTGATACGCACTGGATATCCTACTTTATATGATAGCTGACTGTGTGCCAAAATGCTCTTTATCATTACACACCAGCTAACAAATGTTTCATCTTGGTAATGTTTTCGGTTTGGGCCGATATTTTGAAAATATGGAAAAACTAACCTTTGGAATGCTGGTAAAGTAATTCTTATTAATAGGTACCTACACACACGTTACCTACATAATAGGAACTTTCACACAAAATGCCTGATTTACTAGTTCAGGATTGTTGGTTTAGGTTTGACTAGAAGATATCTCCACCAGCCTCTTCGAAGTTTGTACCCATAGATCTTGTGTCGCACTGTCGATTGATATTCCCATTTAAATGATGCGATTGTTATTCATATCATCGTATACTCAGGTGCTCATAACCGGGAAGTTGGAGAAACAGTTGCATCACTGGAGCCACCATCCACATAATAAAACCTGCTCAGGTTAATCACCCGTTTATTTACAATCCATACGCTGAAACCGGTGACAAGCACTGTCGGACTTCATCTACTTTCATAATTATGCGAGTAAACAATCGTCTCCCAGCAGAATCGTTCACCATTTGTTCGAAAGCTCTGAGTTTATTATACCTCACACCACAACTGAAAAACACTGCCTACAGATTTAGTTACTTGTAAGTAACTTCAATATTATTTGTTACAGTTAAATTGAATCAGTTTTATAATTATTGTCATTCAATAATATTATGTAATTATCGTTTAGAAACGACGACACGGCGACGTCTTTCAATATTCCACACAAATATCTATAAATTATATTTTATGAAATCCCTACACGTGTTTCTGTTTCAGTTATACACAGTTAGGATATTGCCAGTCAAATTGTGTGATAATTTGGATCTCAGAGCACCACCGTGAGATAGTAAAATCCCTGATTCCACCAACCCAGGCAAGAATGTATTTTGATGACATTCTAACGGTTCATCACCGTATGGATTCCATGAATATTGAAATCGATTATTAACCCTGTGTGAGCCTGCCACACAGATTATGATAAAAGGCTTTGATTTGAAGCCATTCCTTCTTATTTGCATACAAAGGTTAATCGGTTGTCGGAATTTTTCATTTCCAATCAGAGAATCGGGTTCAGTACCATTGAAAACCCTCGAGTCTAAAATTTCAACCCAAAACCTCAATCAGTTTTGACAAAAAACCAGTACCTAGAAAAAAAGTTATACTCATGCAGCATGATCGTATGAACAAATTTTCCTGATTTAGGTACTTATTATGTTAATTGTTTGTAATTTGAGTACTTAGTATGCTCAGAAATTATTACCTACATACCAATTTTATAGTTGATTAAAAAAAAAGGATTTACACTTTTTAATGGAATTTGATTACTGTTTTTAGAGTAACTTTGAGTATATCTTTTTCTTATCTTCATTGTTGATAAAGTTTTTCTGAGTCATGTTCTGCAAAAAAATTATAAATTTAACTTTTTTCAGTCGATTTTGCCATCTTTAGTGATTTTTTAGCACATTTTTTGAAATTTAAACAATTCATTTTGCTCAAAAAGTCAACGAACTCATCCTTTCATTAATTTGGAATGCTTCATTTCCTAACGAAAGAACGGATTTTTTTCCCCCAATCTCCACCCTAAGGAGTGTCGTGTCATCTTCTGTAATGACTCGAAAAAGAGAGAAAAAAAAAAAAAAAAATTAAATATGCGATAAAGGATTAAAATCCATAAACCGTTTTAGAATACCTCAAACTGGATTTCCACAAAGGAAATTTAGATAAATTTTACGTATCCTTAGCAATAGCTTCATTTTCTACAAAATTCGCTAGTTAGTTTCATTGGTTGATTGCTTAGAGTGAGGTCCATCCCCGAAGTCGACTGTCTTTCCAAAGGTTTTTTACGCACCTCCTATCATCTGATACCCTCATATAGCACTTTTTTTGAAAGCACTCATCTATAACTTTCAGTTGGTGTGTGAATGAAGCCCCTGAATTTCTCAAATACCTGATTGCTTGTAAAACCTTTAAATAATGTCTGTTTTTATTTTTATTATTTTTTATTGATTCTACCGAGGTAAAGGAACCACCGTTTTCACTTTTGAGAGGAGAGAGTAACGTTTTGTCCTAAAATTGAATTCCGTTTTGCCCAAAATTGGTATTTTCACTCACATTTACATTATTTAACTTTAGCTATTTCCTTGTCTGCTCGCGTGTTCGCTGTTCCTCGTCACCTTAATAACATTCAAAATTAGCATCCAATTCTAATAACATTTCAGAGAACTACCCAGTTAGCCCGTAAGTAATCCATTATAAAAATCTTGCAGATTAATAGGGATCTCTACGCATGCGCAAACTTTGAACCATTTCATCACTTCCTCGCATCCTAGTGGGCTGATTTTCGTTAATTAATGATATTGAAATGGATTTATTGATAGTAATTTTTCTCGGATGATGAAAAAACACTTACGCAGAAGAGATAGGTAGGATACGCCAAAGTCAAGAATCACTAGAAAATCACTTGCCGAAGAATAGGCAAAGGGAAAGTTCACAATTGGCATAAGTGAAAATCAGGTTTCACTAAACAAATTTCTGTGATTATTTGTCACTAGGTGAACCGCGGTTAGTAGAAATTCTGTCTTAATCACTGGAAAATTTGTTTACAAAATGCTTTCCTGTTTACATGCCGCTGGTTTGCGGAGAATGTTGCAAAAACCCCACGGGAATTGGTCAGCTGGATCTCAGGGTGGAGCCGGTTGATGTCCTAGAGAGGCTCACTATCAAATTTCGTTGTTATCAGACGAACGGCATACCTTTTAGCACACTCATCTGATCAGGGTGAAGCCTGTAAGGTCATTCTTGTTGTCCCAGAGAGACTCCCTATAAATTTTCAACGTCCTACGGATAACAGGAGAGATTTTAGCTCACTCAGCTGATCAGGATGTAGCCTCTCACTTCACTCGTGAATATGAGAGATTTGAGCACGATTTTGCCACAATCATGATTGATGTTACGGCTTGTAGTCAGTAGATCCTCACCAAAGTCTGCGAGGCACAAGTTCCGATATGGTAATACAACATATCAAAATTTGGTCCAAATCGGACCAGCGGTTTCGAAGGAATAGTGAGCACAAAATGTTGTCCATAATATATATATATATATATATATATATATATATATATATATATATATATATGTATACCTATATAGTTTCGATGAAGGATGAAAACACTCGCGTGTAATATTATTTTGAAGATGGTTGGCAAATATAGGAAACATGAATATAACTTACAGAATTGAGAGAATATTTCGCCGGCAAAATATTTTCTCAATTTTTGTGTTTCCTATATTTTCCAACCATCTGTAATACTTCAAAATTATTTATATATATATATATACTCGGCGCTTCGCGCCTCGCCGGGGGGCTTCGCCCCCCTGGACCCCCCTAATCTATACTCGGCGCTTCGCGCCTCGCAGGATCTTTTCTCTTTTCTACTGCGTAGAAAACGAGGATAATTTGCTATGCAATTCTTAGCCTGAATCAACTTAGTTTTGGAATGTAGCCAGGTACGTAAGGAGAGGGAAATTGGTAGCTTGAAATGTGAATTCACATAAAAACAGCTTTCCAACGAGTGGCGAACGATTTTTGTGCGATGAAAACTGCGGAAGTTTCATACCCCTAACAACGGCTGGGTTGTACGTGAAAAACACTGAAATTGTGACACAGTCTATAGCAACTACTCAACTACTCGGTTGTACGGGAAAATCATCGTTAATTTCGTCACGGACGTTACATAAAAAATTATTGGGGGTCGGCCTAAGAATTGCATAGCAATTAATATACATATAAATAAAGTACCTATATTAAAATACATATAATTATATAATGTATATATAATATACATATTAATATATATAAAGAAATCTGAAAATGAATGACTATTGCAAACGTGTTCTATACTCTCTGATACGCAAAGAGCCGTCAAGTGTCGCCACCGTGCCAACGGCTGTAAAACCCACTTTTCTACAAAAAGTTGGGTAAAACTGGTATCCAATCCATTTTCGTTTGTTCGTTCAACACATACTGCGTAATTTAGCAGTCGTAATTAACAGATAAGTAGACAAACTACGGTTATTCTGCTTTAAAAACGAGTTTCTCCAAGTTCAATGTTGAAAAAATGACTTTTGAACCATTTTCCTCCTACTAACCATGAATGTGACTGATGAGGCCTGTTCAACTCATTACCGTGATGAAAAAAATGTTATTTAAAAAAACCACCGCTAATTATTGCCGTATGGTTTTTGCCTTAACTGTTTCAACTTTTACTTCTCAACAACTGTGCGGCTTTCGGAGCTTTCCCCCCAAACCACTGGATCTGAGGTTATAGTGGTGACGGGTGAATGTAAATTTCAGATAACTAAGGGATCAGAGTAGAATGGCGATCTTACACGGAAATAATACAATACAAAATTTTTTTGAATCGTCGAATTTTATTATGTACGTGTTTTTTGCCATTAAAATTGGTTTTTAACAATTTATTTCTATTGAAATTGCTCAAATTTCAATACAATTTAACATATGATACTGTAGGTAATTTAAGAAAATTCGCTCATACGATCATGCTTCATGCCCCCCCCCCCAAATACATCTTGAAACGTAAACCATCAAATGTTAAGGGTTGTTAGGGATGGATTTTTTCTCCATCAGGCTTAATCAAACAGATCATTATCACATAGTTACAATTATAGCACCACTGATTGTAACCAGTCATGCAGCATCATGGTATGAGCGAACTTTCGTAATTTACCTTATTGTTTAATGTTATATTGATTTGAAATTTGAGCTTCGAGTACAAATATATTATTAACTATTAATTTATTGCGAACAAACGTATTTTAAATTAAAATCTACTATTCAAAAAGAGATTTTGGATTTTTAGTTTTTTCGCAGTTTTTATTGATATTTTTAGCAAATTTTAATGAAATGTAATTTACATTTTGCAGCATAATTTTGAACATAAATTTTTGAATATTCTACTTTATAGTTAATAAACTTTATTGAGCAATATTCTGTTTAATATATATATTTTTGAAAGATTAAACATCTTAAACACACGAGGAGCAGCCTCAATATTCCTCCCCTCAACCTTGATCTATATATATATTACATATATATGTATATATGTATATAGCCGTACGGGTTAGGCGTTGCAATGAACCGTTTCTCATGC
Source organism: Adelphocoris suturalis (assembly GCA_030762985.1). Classification (NCBI taxonomy): domain Eukaryota; kingdom Metazoa; phylum Arthropoda; class Insecta; order Hemiptera; family Miridae; genus Adelphocoris; species Adelphocoris suturalis. The sequence continues at coordinate 114,665,973 of CM061042.1, forward strand.
GATAAAAAGTTAAGCAACGCCGAGCGTGGTGAGTACTTGGATGGGTGACCGCCCAGGTAAGGGTCAGACGTCCAAGTAATTTTCTCGCTTCTGTACGGCGAACCCCTCTCCACTCAAGGGAGCGAGGCAATGAGTAGCTTTAAGCATTTCGTTTTTTTTTTCGTAATCATCAGAATAAATGAATTCTGATCCTCCTTGGAGGATAGGTGGTAACGTCCGCTTCGCGCGAGACAGGCGGACGAAAAGCCCCAACCTGGAATAGTTGTTTAATTTACTTCCAAAACTAAGTTTTTACTTTACTTTACTTTTTACTCTTTTTTACTTACTTACTTTACGTATATTTTACATTGTATACATGAAATAGTATGCTCTCTGTGTTGCAGAATTAAACAGCAGCTACCCGCCGCTGATACCCTACCTATGGCACCAAGGTCTCTTCGTGCCATACTCCCCCGCGAGCCAGGAGCCCGTGGATCTGAGTCCACACAGGGCGGGCTCTGAGGTGGCGGGCTACACACCAGAAAAAGCCTGGACTGGTAAGTTCTATGTAATCCTAACCAATTAACATAAACTAAATTTATAAATACATAAACCAAATAACATAAGTTAAATTTACAGACTCCCGATTCGTGATGAAAACTTGATTCAAATGACACTGGATAAAATTAAAAGCTCCAAAAATCATAAATTTTCGTACCTAGCAAAAAAACACCTTACTAAGGGCCAGTTTCACCTAGGTTTTGATAAGAGATCAAGACATGGTTTGACTATTTATTTCACCATGGAGGTTCAAGGCTGATCTCCCATCAACGGGCGTTCCCAATTACGATAATAATGACTATTCGAGTAGACGAGGTAAAAGAGGAGGTATATTCAACTTCGCTCACCTGTAACGCAAAGGTTATCAACCGCGATGGCAAATTTTTTTTGACATGTATATGTCTTTGCTCTGGGGGGTCAACCAAAAATTTTCGTCACGCAAAAGTTGATGTCACAATTTCTAATGATGTTCACGTACAACCCAGCCGTTGCTAGGGGAAAACTTTCGCAGTTTTCATGACACAGAAATCGTTCGCCACTCGTTGGAAAGCGCTTGATTTATGTGATAAATGTTCACATCTCAAGCTACCAATTTCCCCCTCCTTACGTACCTGGCTACATTCCTAAACTAAGTTGATTGGACTATAAACAATTTTCGTTTGGCGGAAACTAAATAGCGTCTGTATTGGAGAAATAACTTTAATAGTATTATTTATAGTATGCTTTTTGTGCCTCCAAGAATAATAAAATAAATTCTTTATCCTACATTTCGTCGCCTACAGTCCAAAGTTAAAGGATTTGTTTACAACTCTCGAGGACAACCGTTATGAAATCCCCAATCGAAGACCATGTAACATGGTATCTGCTTCTAAAGCAGATAGTGGAACTCGTTTACGAGTTTCCGTACGTTATACTTCATCACGTTTTAAACAACATCTGTTCTTTTATGACATGGATGTGTCTATTGGCTGGCTTGCGTGAGTGCAAAAATTCGTATTATAAAATTCAACGGTTTTCGGTTTATTATTTTCAATAATGAACCTTTGTAATCGACCAAGAAAATAAAAATTTCAACACCCCTGAAAATTCTTTGGTTTTTTCATGATATCAAATTCGTCTTAGAGTGGGTATTTCGACGAAAAAAAAATCCGTTGTAGGCCTGAACTTTGCCCCCCCCCTCCCCCTCCATCGAAAAAATGAACCTTTCTTCCCTTGTACAGCCTATTCTTCACTGTTGCTTATAAAGCAATGGAATTATTTTCCCTGGTATCAACATACTCCAAGTAACACTAACACTCATAAAATGCCACTACACGCCATTGTGATTTCAAAATTCTCAAAAATTTGAATGGTAATCTTGTTTTCCCTAAACCTTTTATGTGCTATAACTAAATTGTACATCGCTTTATTGTCACATTTGCCGTCATGCTCTGCTACTCAAAATCACTGTTGAAAATAAAACGACCTACGATGAAAAAAAAAAAAACAGTCCAAACGACGTATTTTTGGGAAAATAAACCAAAAAAGTTATTCAAGCAGTTCCAGAAGGTGTCTATAATAATAAAAACTTGAAACTCATCACACTCTATTAATTTCACCAGTTGAGCAAACAATTTGAGTGTAACCGCATAATTTCGGAGTTTGACTGTTTCGTTACTAAAATTGATGACAGGGATTGTTCAGTGAGTTTTTATGGCGTCTTCTATACACGTTATTCTAACAAAGAAAATCCATCAAGCTCAGATGATTATCGTTGAAATCCAATTTATCTGTTAGTCAAACTTGCCAAGTTTAGGAGGTTGGTTGGTATAACGACGTCTTAAAAAAATAAAATCGCTTAAAACAGAAGTTTTCCGAACAAATCCTCGAAATTTTATGTAAACATGAATTGCAATTTTTTTTACTCGGATCGTCTCCCCAAATTTACTGAGTTGTATTACTAAAATGTTCTCAACTTTGAGGAAAAAAAAGTCCTAAAAACAACAGAATTAACTGCGTTTCATCGTACCAATTTATTTTTTGAACAGAGTATTAGTGAGAATTACAGATTTGAATGGCAAAAGTTGCTCCTCCTTACAAAAAATTTTCCCCTTCGCGCTACTTGAATAATGTCCAAATTTTCTAGAATACAAGAAATTCGGTTAACAATCTAAGACGATCTTTTATAATTGGAACTGATTAGTGCCAACTCATATATGAAAAAAATCATGCAGCGAACTTTCTTGAATTACCTATCGTAATTGTTACATGTTAAATTGTATCGAAATTTGAGCAATTTAAGTACAAGGAAATTGTTAAAAGCTAATTTAATGGCAAACATGAAAATTTGGCGATTCAAAAAAGATTTTGGATTTTTTTTCCAGATTTTTCCTTGATTTGTCATCAAATATGAATGAAATTTATCTACATTTTTCACCATATATTGTGCAACAATTTTTTAGTGTTCTGGTTAATCGTTGATAATTCTATTTTGACTGAAATTAATCTAAAAATGATAAATTTACCAATTTTTGGCCGTTTTCACCCATTTTTAGTGATTTTTTTGGAACATATACGGAATTGTGATGTAATGAATTTCCTCTTGTTGTTTGTGTCCATGTTTTTGACTCTTCGTGTCTTCAATTTAAAAGTAAAAAATGTAACCATAACGTGTTAACCTTTGTGTAACAATTTATAGCCCTTTGTTATCAAAATTGCCCTCTCTTTCGTCAAAACCTAAAAAAATCCAAAGTTTGCGCTCCGAAAACGTCATAGATGTCGATTGACTCGTTGACAGATTCAATCCAAGACGAGAAACTTTTCAATTATGTAAAGAGAAAAAATACCATGCAGGTATTTATAATTATTTCATTTTCAAAGGAACAATATAACGTTAAAAAAAAATACCCAGCCGATTTGATTTCCTCGCAATCACTTTTACATGTTTCCAACAGCCTGTGTACCAAATTTCATGGCTCTAGGATATGCAAGAGAGAAGTTAGCTTTATCGATCACCCAACTGATCTGACTTCTTCGCAATCACTTTCACATGTTCCCAAGAGGCTGTGTACCAGATTTCAGGGCTTTGGTCTGATGAGAAATAACAATTTTTCACAGATTTTCGTGACGCAGAATTTGTGACGGATTTGCGAATCGCAACTTTGTATGCCACTTCTCATACATTAGACCTCAGTTATCGGAGTCTGTCAACTACTAAATAAAATACCTACCTATGATAAATTAGTTTACTTTTCTAAGGAAGCCTGGGAAGTATCGGGCACAAAACTTTATCATACGTTCGTATAATTGTAGTCGTATACGGTTTTATTTATTCATTTTGGTGTTACGGATTCAATTCCAGAGTGTTTAGGAGATGAGTTTGGTCGATATCCTACCTAAATGAAACCCATGAGAGCTCTCTCACTTTCGAAGGACGTACTAAAAATCCACGTCCAAAGAAGAAATGACAAACCGAGACAAAAACTATCGGCACCCATTTTTATCACAGTTTTCATGGTTGATGACCAATGTATTCTGAGGGTGTTCTCAAGCAGGAAATTATAACAAAAAAACACAGATAGCGTTCCAAGGCTAATCTTCTGCCATTAGTCGCTCCCATCGTCCCCGGTGTCAACTTCCGTTTCAATACGATAGCACGCGGTTTTCCAAGGCTCAACAACAGCTTGCAAGAGGCCGTTCCCACGGAGGGGTCCCAAGTGTTTCCGATGGTAAATTACACCAATCCTTCCCCAAAAGGTGGTTTAGTTCTGGGTGTTCTCGATTCAGTTCATTGAGCTGAAATCTATTCTAAACCCCCTTAAGTCTCCTTGGGGTTGATTGAAAGTGAGATCAAAATTCCACGAGCAAAACGTCATTTTTTATCAAAATTTTAAGAACTTTAGTACAAGATTTTTTATGAAAACTGCGGACTCTCTTTTTTTTACCGTGTGAACTGCATGTATCTGCCACACACAAGTTTTCCCTGGAGGGCCGCGTTTGCCAATCTGGGACACAGTCAACCTTCACTTCTAGCCTCTGGCCAGGATCACATGTTCTAACAATTTCTGTATTGAAATGATCATGGCTTATTCCAAGGTGACTGGGAACATGCTTGGTCAGGACAAATATGTAACTTGATGCTAATAGCAACTGACACGAAATGGAACACATGGATGTGGAAGATGGTTTTCCAGATGGAGTTGAGTTCTCCATGGAAGAATCTCCCCGGTGGGGCCGCGTGTGCCAATCTGGGACACATTCAACCTTCTCTTCTTGCCTGTGACCCGATATTTGTGTGTCCTGAGTGTAGTCCCACGTGTGGTGTACTCGAGGTTCACTGATGACAAAGTGCATCCAGTTTTTCCCGTACCTAACACGTATCTCTATTTGGGTCAAAATGACTCAAAAGTTAAAGAAAATTTACCACATAATTCAAAATTAATCAGAATACGAAAGGTAAGTAAATATGAGCATGGCCCAGGGAGAAGTTCCCTTCCCACTTTTTTTGGTGTGGCATTAAGTGTTTTTGAAGAATTTTGAGGCTGCGTACCCAAGCCCTCCCTCCTTCTCTCCGTAAAGCTGAAATACTGTAATGCATGCCAAGATACAAAACTCGTAGTTCAAATGGCTAATTCAATTGGAACTTTCTAACGATTCGATGGTGAATTGTGTTGCAGATGTGAGGATCGACGACGAGGACGAAGGTGAAGAGAAGCCCCTGAACCTGAGCACGAAGCCGCGGCGGCCGGCCGAAATCTGGTCGCCGTGGAGTCTGGTGGACCCCAAGTCGCCGCAGTCCGACCTTCACAGCCCGCCACAACCACCTTCCAGCACCACAGTCACCCCCGTATCCCACACCTCCTCCGAACGAAGCTTTCAGGTTAGTATTATTTATTTATTTATTTTTATTATTATTATTTTATGATTTAACCCGCACCTCAACCAGATGGGTCATTTGCGGCATTGATCTTGAAAAGAGAAGTTAGTGAAAAAACGTTGTCTATTTCCACGTAAAAATAAAGAGTTACAATGTCGATTTCGATTTCGACGGTTAGGCCATCATCAGTAACAAACAATAACACAACAGTAACAAACAGTAACAAAACAAATAATAATTATTGTTTGTTACTGATGATGGCCTAAAAGACGAAATCGATTTAACATTGTAACTCTTTATTTTTTCGTGGGAATAGAAAACGTTTTGGTTTATTATTTCCAATAATAAGCCTATGTGATCGTGTAGCAAAAAATTTTTATAACCCCCCCTCAAACTTTGTCACTTTACGTTTCAAGGTGCGTAGAATCCAAATTTGAAATGTCCGTCCGCCGTTCGCCGTCCGCCGTCCGGGCCATAAAAGGCCTAAGAATTTACTTTAAAAACCCGTTCTTTCGCACATAGACTCCATTTGGGGTCTAGTTGGTCCTAACGTTTAACCATCCCGATCGCTTTACTCGCATAGATGCTATGGGCCAAAAACGGATGAAAAAGTGTCTTTTTCGAGGCTTTGAGTGTTAGACGCTCGCCTGGAACGCTTGCCAGGGGGTCACGGTGGGTGGTGAGCGGGGGGTGGAGTGAGAGGAGGCGCCGCGGGCCGAGGGGCGTTGCAGAGGGGTGTAGGAAAATGGATGTTTATTACTTTTACGTGTTATACCCATATAATACACCGCGGCACCATGAGGTGGGTACAGCGTTCCTTCGAGGCATGAATATTATGTTTTTTTCTAGGTCATATTTGTGTGTTAATACCAATGCTTTTCCTACGCATATTTAATAACATATCCTCTCGACTTTTCCTACGTTCTTAGATAATGATATTATTAAGGCAAAACCTATTTGAATAGATAGGAGCTAAAATCGAGAAATGTAAACATGCGTATATAATATTACTCGAAATAGGACACGCCGAGGAGTCTGGACGTCTTATGACGTACGCAAGCCAACTAAAACTACGATAAAACTCAATTGAAAAAATAATAAACCGTTGTGAAATAATTTGCAGCGTTTTTTCATTAACTTCCGTTTTGAAATGGGTTTCCACAACTTCGTCGCGAGTGATTTAGTTTTAGTTCGTATTGAGAATACTACGCAGGCCAGCTACCTCACCATTTGGTATTGCAGCTTTATGTTGCATGTAGGAGATTAAATTTGATCCTCAATCCGTATAGGCACCATCTTAATGGAGTTATCACCAATTACTCTCCCCGCAAGAGCAGCAGCACACTCTTTACCATGAATAGGATACCGAGGCTTCTCCTACAGGCTTGTAGTTTATTATCTGGTTCTTACTGCCTTTAGCTACCTACTTTCAACCCGTTTGGTGTTCGTAGAGGCCATTCAGGCCGATCTCTTAGAGTATATTATCCGTAATAGTCTATTCGTAGCAACATTCCTGCAATTTTCAAGTCGTGCAAGTAGGGTTGCCAGACATATATAATTTTATAGTATCATACTAAATTTTTGAAAAAAAAAACAATATAAAAAAATATATAGTAACAAACAATACTTTATTTTTGAGCTTTAAAAAAATCTAACTTTATCATTGATATACTAAGTCTTCATAGTAGAAGTAAGTAGGTACCTCCCTTCAACATTATACTCAGTTACTTGCACTAGCTCCCCTTTTTGAAAATCCACTGCCTCAGTTATTTCAATTTTTGAACAATTATAATTTTTTTTAACGCCTGGAACAGTCCGCCCTATCTCGTGCAAGGTGACAGTAAAACTTCAATAACCGTACATTCCCAGGTTCAATTCAATGCTTCTAAGATAACCCACCTCCTCGGGAACACGACAGAAAATGGAAATCAATTTCGAATCCAAAAAGTTCGTTCGGAAGGGGTCTGCTGTTTTATTCAAGGGAAGGTGGGAAAGTTGAGAATTAAAAAGGCTCCTAACAAAGTGGACTCATAACTCGTCTCGTTTGAATAAATGAAAAGCAACAGGCACGTCTCGCCTTCCCCATATAGGTAGGTGGAGGTACTTCGGTTGAGTAATTACATCGATCGCACTCGCTCGTGATCGATTATGCGACGTTACCAAGGCGTGATTATTAAATGAAACTGATAAGGAAACGGAGCAACGAAGATTTATGCTGGGCTGTCAGACTGGGGAATATGTGAGAACGTATACCTTTATACCTACACATCGGACGTACAGCGACGCTACGATCGAAGCAAGCAATTAATTTACATCGCAATTGAAAATTGGATCGAATGTGAAAGAAGAATAATTGAAACTCGAATATCCCGAATGAAACTCTTCATCTAGGCTATTCCATCGACAACCGAAATCGCTAGACGATGTGGCTTATTATGAAATGGAATACATGGAAAACGAAAATGGAAAACACTAAACCATAAGCATTCGGAAAGAGGTATGGGTTTCTGACTAGGGGATTTACAAGTGCTGATCAATCTGGACCATTCAGTGAAAGAACCGCTTTGTCGCGTGTCAGTGGACTGACATTGATGGTACGATATCGAAATTCAGGGAGAACTGGACATCTATCTACATAAAAAGTGGTGTACATCCTCACGCTCATGCAAACTGCACAGAGAGCATTCTTCCATCCTATCCAATTCGTATGGCTTAGCATTAAGTAATATGGATTCTTCATGGATCTTGAATGCCCAGCGCGCAACATGAAGAGGAACAGAGGCATCGTTGACGAGGCTAGCACGTTTTACCTTAGGGTCAAGCTCACGATATTATAGCGTAAAGAAGTCGGACCCCTCAATTCGTTCCTGAAATCCTAATCTCTTCTCTTTTATTAACGCTTCCATAAGCAGTGCTGTGTCGGCCTTGAGAATTAGGTGGTCCATCGATTGAAGGCTGTGTGCGCACTAAAAAGAGTAACGCACTGCAAAACCCACATTGTGCCTCAGCATCTGTTGAGCCATTATTCTTGAGAGTCGAGTCCTCGACATCTTGAAAATCTTCATTAGATAATGCACGTAAAGCTTCAGAGTGTACAAGGACAATGTTCTCAACTCTGTCACCAAGTAAAGCACATAATTTGGTGCAAATGATGGTAAATGGAACAATTTTCTGATTAACAACAATTATTGAACACCTTCTACATCGTCATATTTCATGTGTCACCATATTTGTGCTGCGTAGCATAGGACAGCCCTCATGACTGCGTTAAATATTTCCAATTTTGAAGACAGGATTGTACTAGGATTGGAACGCCTCTCTCCATATACAGTTCATGGCTGTCTTGGTAGGGTTAGTTGTAGGGCTATGCCAGAATGCAGATGCCTGGAGGGAGGATGTGGATAGTCATCCATATAAACAAAATGCGAATGTTTGAATGTGGGTGGGCAGAACGAAGAGGCAGGAGGAGCGATGCTGGGCTCGCTGCGACATCACTGATTTTGAATTCCAAAATAATTTGATCCTGGGAGGTCGCAGTAGCTAATTTATTCATCTATGCTCTTTCTTCTCTGATTGGCAGTTTCAATGACGCACCCCTCTTCACTGCATGTTTCCGTTCTGTGTTTCACATTTCTCCCCAGCCCTCTTCAGCTAGTGCCGCGTTCTGAACAAGGCAGGCCAAAGGCTAGATATGGATGGCTAGCGATATTGTCGATGTTTCCTTGCAGCTTCCTGGATCAACTGCCAAAATCACTAGGTCATCTGCATATAATAATATCTTGACGATTGTTTGTCCAACATGAATGCCATGATCAAGGTATTCAGACAAATGATTAATGAATAGAGCCAACAGTAGTGGAAGAATTACATCTGAGGAAGCTGAAAATCCAAATTTCGTACAAAATACAAGAACTGTTCTAGTCTTGAATGACAAATATTACGCTCAATACCATCTGATTAAATAAGCAGATATTACAAAATTTGGAGCATGTAATTTAGGGTCTTACGCCATTAAAATATATACTGCAAATCATTACGTAAAAGGTTTATAGCCAATTAATTCATCAATTCGTTTCGATAGCCAATTAAGTCATCAATTCGTTTATGTACCTTGAACGGACTTTTTATGATTTTGTTACAGTGCAAGCAATGTGGAAAGACGTTCAAACGAAGCTCTACGTTGAGCACTCACCTTCTTATCCACTCGGACACGCGGCCATACCCCTGCCAGTACTGCGGGAAACGGTTTCACCAAAAGTCTGACATGAAGAAGCATACCTACATCCATACAGGTAGGTGGTTTTACAGTATAAATATAAGCAAGTAACTAAATAAGGAGTTTCCCACTAACTACCCCTCTTCCCTACCTAACTTCCTAATAAATGGTTTAGAAGAAAAGTTTAAATGACAGCCCCTCCTTAATTTTTTCCGTAAATCATAAATATTATATTTTTGCGCACACGCAAGCACAACACTTGCGCAGTTTGCTCTTTGTTACTTTGAATGAGAACCCTAATTTTTTATTGCTGATTCGAATCCTACGGGAAATTTCATGAAGAAATTACTCATCACTCTATTTTTGGAGTGCGAAAAACGGGCACAATTCAAAGGACGTTGAATGGATTGGCCTTGCTATCAATAAGTTGATCTTAATCGGATGTAAATTGGGGACGATATTTGTGTGTCAATGATTTCCAAACACAGAGGGATATTCAAATTTCGTAACGGGAAATGGGGTTAAAAACATTCTGCTTTGGAGGGCGTACATGAATGTTCTTCTTTCCGAGACCTTGTGGATGTTGAGCAATAAGTAATGAAAAACCGTGAATTGCCCAGAAGAATAAATTTATATTTCTTCCGAGCCTGTATACAGCAAAAATATTGCTTTCACTTTCGGAATACGAAAACTTTGATGTCTCCAAATTTTTACTCGCATTTTACGTTTTCGACCATTCTCCACAACTTTAGTAAGTGTGTGTGTGTGTGTGTGTGTGTGTGTGTGTGTGTGTGTGTGTGTGTGTGTGTGTGTGTGTGTGTGTGTGTGTGTGTGTGTGTGTGTGTGTGTGTGTGTGTGTGTGTGTGTGTGTGTGTGTGTGTGTGTGTGTGTGTGTGTGTGTAAATAAATTTGTGTTACATGTTACGGATACAAGGAAGCTATGTGCAACTTGGCAACTTGTGCTACACTCAACCTTTTCTTCCTATTTGACATTAATCTAGATAAATAGAAAGAAGTAAGTATCATAAACAATATATATATCATAATTGCGTAATAAACAAATCTAATGAGTTATTTATAGATACCTAATACCGTAACCGGCTCTTATTTTCGGCGATTTTATTCATTTATTTTCGTCAGCATTTTTCCTCATTGCCCCATTTTAAAGTGAATAAACGTTTTTGCGTTCTCCCAAGAGAGTTTGCCGACAGTAATTTTATTAGGGCCCATTTTTTGCGAGAATTCATTTCCGTTTTCAATATTCCATTGACAAGATAGCCGAGTGTCATTGTGAGAACGAGAATTTTTGATTAAAAAAACGGAATCCAAGATTTTAAAAAACCAAATCAGTCCTTGGCGTCAAAATGAGGAACAAATACCCGGAAACGCTCGAGTTTCCCCTCGCACGATTTGGTGAGAACGTGTGCGCATTGATTTGAATGTGAAATAGCAAAGATAATATTCATACCAGTTCATTTTCTTCAGATGTCTAGGTATGTATGTACGTAATTAGCAAATTTTCGTAGAAAATAAAGTTATTGCAATGGCGCCAAAAATTTCAAAATCAAAATTTTCGAACATTTCTTTCATTGAAATCCTTTTTGAGACATTCTGAAACGAATCCTAGAGTTTATCGCTTTTTCATATATATATATATATATATATATATATAGATATATTATATATATATATATATATATATATATATATATCCAGACGACTATTACTCTTCTTAGGATTGAGATATAAATTCCGTTCTTGCACCAAAAAATCAAGCTTTCCAAAGGAAAAGATGAGTTCGTTAGCCAGCACTTTTTGAGCCCATTAAATTGGTCAAATTTCAAAAAAATGTACTAAAAAAATCTTTAAAAATTGCTAAAAACGGCTAAAAGTTGTTTAATTTTTATTCTTTGGTAGAATTTTGCTCTAATAAAGTTTGTTAACTATAAAGTAGAACACTCAAAGAAATTTCACAAAATTATGCTGAAAAACGTGCTTAAATTTCATTAAAATTTGCTAAAAAATCGATAAAAACTGCAAAAAAGCTGAAAATTCAAAACCTCTATTTGAAAAGGAGATTATAATTTAGAATACTTTTTTTGCCATAAAATTAATAGTTAACAATTTCCTTGCACTCATAAAGCATAAATTTCAAAACAAATTAACATTATACAATACGATAATTTACGAAAATTCGTTCATATGATCGTGCTGCATGACTGGAACTTTTTTACATAAAATAATTTATTACAATTATTGCATTTCTGTAACTTGATTAGAGAAAAGAGCGACCGGGACGGTTTCATTCGATTCTTTAGGCGGATATCTATAAATGAAACACAACAAAATTACTGTAACTTGGAAAGTTTTCGGGACCTCGATTTTTGAATATGTCAGCCTTTCGATTTTACCATTTAGGGTTGATCGAACGTAATGCCGTTGTAGCTGGTACATTCTCGGCTGAAGTATGATTTTTTAACCAAATTTCATAAAGTTTGGTCCAGTGGTTTCTGAGAAAAGCTTCGGATCGCGCGGCGCAACGGACGGCGGACAGACAGATGTTTTTCGTGTTTTGGATTCTACACATATTGAAACCTGAACCAAAAATGTTGAAGGGAGAGGGAGGGGGGTTTAACAAAAGTTTATTGGTCGCTTACAAAGGTTCATATTTGAAAATAATAAACCAAAAACGACTAAGTTCACGATTCGCGATTCGTATTTAAGATTAGTAATTTAAATAGATCGTTTTATTGGGGGACTATCTGATACTTGATGTGGTATTTAGAGTGGTATCTGACCCGTACATATACATGGGTGATATACCTAGATACCTACACCGTACATATACAATAAATAACCCTTTAATCTGTAGCATTCTTGCTCAAAACTGAATAGCTTTCGTTTCTAGAAACTTGGAAGGCACTTTTTACTACCTTAATTTTCATCTTTTTATCAATCCTGTTGTCTCTTTTATGTTCATTTTCAAAAACGTTCATTTTTGCTCAAATTTACAAAACTTCTAATAGCATGAAATTCAAATTACAAGAATTTCCATAAATTTCCTCCTTAACGTTTCCAGTATGGGTCATTATGGATTAATGGACAAATTAATTATATTCGTAATGAAAGACAGACAAAAAAATCGGCCCCTTGACCCCGCCAGGGGGGCTCGCCCCCCTGGACCCCCCCAGATGTTATTACTTTGAGCCTGACGGCTAAAATGTAAAAAACATGGAATCATGTTTTAGCTCCTCGCTCTCACTTTATGAATCACATAATGTATTTAAGCCTAATATCCATCGCTAAAACATGACTCCATGTTAAAAATCTTGGAGTCAATGTATTTAACCTAATAACCAATAATCCAATAAGTTGTACATTCTTGAAATCAAATATTTCACCTGTGTTAGCCCCTGGAACTCCTCCACTTTGGAGAAGAGGCAATAAAATGGGTTCTTAAATGATCTTAAATGATAATATGGAGCTTGTACCCGTCCCAAAAATGAAATTAAAAAAATTAATTAATGTTGAAAAGACATTCAAGTTGGTAGTAAATTGTAGATTTCAGTTCCCACGCAGTGAACGCGTTAATTTATTTTGGACTGCCATGATAGTCAAAAGACACCCTCACTGGCTCGGATTTTTAAATGCTAAATGTTGGACAGTTTCAATTCCCTATTATGGATTCATTTAGCTACACTCATTAGAAAAGCCGTAATAGCAATAATTGAATTCAGTTCCTGTTGTTTTATTTTTGATACTGCGAACTAGGTATAGCCCGTGGCATTAGGTTGACTAGACGTGTTTGCATAATGAAGTAGTAGAATGATTCGTTTCGCCATCTCGCCCGGCCAACTAGTAGCTATATCAGTTCCTTCCTTCCTCTCTGCCTTGGATAAGTTTCTCACCTCCGTGCTCGCTCCAATTCGAATCAAAAACAGTCTCCACTGTTTCCATTCCCGGCGACGGATATTCACCAGGCGATGTACAAGGTGCAAGTTGATTTGCAAACCCAATTGTCTCGGAAACGTCGCGCTCAGGGAAATAGGTCACTACACCAACTTATTAGGAAACAGAATTGTGTATTAGCCTTGGTATATTCATTCGCTTGAAGCGTAAAACTTAATACTCAATAATCCAACAGCGGTTTCTTTAATACTAGCAAATACGTCGAATCTACTGTGGTGCTGGGATTAATTCAAGAAAAAAATGGCATCCATTTTTAGGACGTCCCTCAAAAACTAGGCTTCGTCAAAAGAGGTTAAGAGGTTCGACCTATTGGAAATAATACAGGGGATGTGTCACAACCCCGGCATGAGATTTTTTTACCAACTTTTTTGGTTGTTTCAGACCATTCTAGGACCGAATCCGTGAAAGAACCATACATAGGGGTGTTTGTGTTACTGTGTGCCTGTGTGTTACAAATTTTGTCGTCGCTGCACAGGCCGCAATTCTCATTTGATTTTCGAGTTTCATTCTTTGTTCGATCCCAGTTTTAGTCTATTTGCGCAATTAAACTCGAACATTTTTAATTTCATTACGAAAAAAGAGTTTTTTCGACGAATTTCCCTGTGTACAATTTTCCACCAATTTTCGAGGTTGTTAATTTGCCTGATCCCGATTCTAGTCTAGTTGCGCAGCAAACCTAGGAAATTCAGGATTTTTCGGCTTGAATGGTGGTGGAGGGGGTTGTTGCCGTTTCAGCCAAGCTCCGCGTTAGCTAAAGTTTTCGACCGATTCGCGTGATTCTATTCCGAAGGTAGGGAAACTTTGTGTTCGTGAATGAAGTCGAACTAATTGTTGTCCTCCAAAATCCAAATTTCCACTTGCTTTTGCGTTTCAGAGCTTGCTGATCAATTTTGGTTCCGTGCCTGTCTGTCTGTTTGTCAGTCTTTCTGTCTGCCTGTGGTAAATCCTTGTCACGCCAAACACTACACCTAGTTTCAGTCCCATTTCGATGAAATTTTCTGGGATTGTGCGGGTTAGCTCCTAGACGGTCCCCTATAATTTGCAATGCCGTCGAATCAACAGTAGCCTTTGCGCATGCGCAAACGTGAATTTCTCATAACATCGATTTCTTATCATCTATTGATACGATTTCGTTCAAACTCGGTAAGTGGGTAAATGTTATAGAAAAATGCTCTATAAATTATATAACGATTGTAAAGTAATAAACATTGTACATGCGCGAGACTAATATCGATTGACACTGGCAAAACTCCGAGTCTAATGAGGCGATTTTGACGAAATTTTCTGGGATTGTGCGAGATAGCTTGTAGGCGGTCCCCTATAACATTCATTGCCGTCACATGAATAGCAGTCTGTGCGTTTTTTTTCCAGATTTCAGTTTTGTTATGCGACAAACCTTGAAGGTGTCATTACTATCGGTGGGGGTAAATAGAGAGAATCTAGTTCAATAATGAACTCATAGATATAACGTAGGTACATTAGTTCGAATGGTAAATATCGTGGCAACATGGATAGAACAGGTTCTGCAACAGTTCTAGTTATGCACTCAGCCAATCTCTTCTCGCATAGGTTAAGTCCCATTTACTCATTGGTAGGTATGTTTCGAGCACGCGCGATTAAGAAATCACAAACACCATTATTTCTTTTACCTCAACTAACCGTCCTGAACAAATTCAAACTTTCTGGAATCATGCAAAATGAAAATACATTTTTCGCGACATCGCTGGCACAAACTGAAATTGTTGCGGTTTAGTGTATTTGGCTCCGTATGATTCCATTGGAGTCCAATGCATTCCAAACATACCACTGTATGTGCTGCTTTAACTTCTATACGCACTGTTCTTGTAACACTAGAAATGGAAAGAAGGTGTTTTAATTATTGAAGCAGTTACTTTCTCAACTAGCTATTCACATACAGCCCTATTTCCTGCAAGAATTGATTCGTGCCTAAAAACAGGCACACGATTCATATTTACCAACCCGAAAAAACACAAATATCAGCGGCAACGGGTAATTCGTCAAAATTGTTGATAAAAACCGTAGTCTGGAAATCCTGAAAAAGACGGTTAAAAACGAGAACAATCAACGACCGGGTAATAACCACCATAAGTGGCGCAGAGAGAGTAAACAAAACAAGAATCAAACTTTCTTTTCGGAGTAACTCAGCGTTTTGTCCGAGTGACGAAGGCCTGTTGTTTTATTGATTCCTTAATGGGGTAATGGGGATACGAAAAATCGCTTCCACCGCCCCCTATACTCGCTACCCGCGTATTTACTTATCAATCTCGGAGACAAATACGAGAGGTATTTTTCCTTGAGAGAAATTGGGGTTATTGCGGAGGAAAACCCCGACGATTTTATGGTATTAAGATATTGGTGACGGTGGAACAGGTTTGCTTTAGGAACGTTTTCATGTCGCCCTGTTGAGGTCAAAACGAATTATTGAACATTAATTGTGTTCTTGTTAGGATTCACACAACTGTTTCCATTACTGATCTTAATTTGTTCAATACTACAAGAAAACCTGCACGAATCTCCGATAAAACAATTAAATACTTATATAATAATTAAATTATTATATAATATTGACTTTTTCCCATACCTTCGTGATGTTCCTCACGTGTACACAAGCACGAAAAAGTAACTACTCAACTTTGCAACTACCGATTGCTATCTTACTTTTTTTGTCGGTTTTTTCATGCATGATCGAATGAGCGAAGTTTCGTAAACTATTGTCTCATAACATGTTATCCACAATAGATCCTCTGAGTCGCAGTGGAGGGTTACTGAAATACAGTACCCAAAGTCCCTCATAACATGTTACATTGTTTTCAAATTTCAGCACTTTGCGAGCAGAAAAATTGTTTACTACCAATTTTATGGCAGTTAACAACAGAAACTAGTCCTGTATAATATTCTCTTATTTTTGTTTCTTTAAGTTCTTATTGATTTTTTTTTTTTTTTTTTTTTTTTTTTTTTTTTTTTTTTTTTTTTAAGCACCTATTAATGAATTGAAACACACACAAACCAACTATTGATCACACACAAACCAACTGATATTCTCCGAACCTCCACTAGAGCGAACTAAAAGAGTTGAAAAGAGTGTAACATTTTTCATCTCTCATTCCCACGCAGAATTTGGTGTAAAATTTTGTTAATTCATTGTTTATGAACGTCTTTTGACTAAAATCCTGCTAAAATTTAAACATTTGCCTGTTTTTGGCTGTTTTTAGCTAATTTGGAATTTGACCTATTTAATTTGCTCAAAAAGTCAGCCCTGCCAACAAACTCATCATTTCATTTGGAAAGCTTGTTTTTTTGGCGCAAGAACGGGATTATTATCTCAATCTTGATAACATTTATCGTCTGGATTGACACAATCTCTCACACACACACAAAATTATTAATAGTTATGCAATTCTTAGCCCGACCCCCAACAACTTTTTTTGTAACGTCCGTAACGAAATTAACGATGATTTTCACGTACAACCGAGTAGTTGAGTAGTTGCTATAGAGTAGTTGCTAAGAATTGCATAGCAAATTATCCTCGTTTTCTACGCAGTGCAAAAGAGAAAAGATCCGGTGGGTCCAGGGGGGCGAAGCGATATATATATATAAAACTCTAGGATTCGTTTCAGAATCTCTCAAACCGGATTTTCAATAGAGAAATTTCTCAAACATTTTGCTTTAAAATTTTCGGAGTCATTGCAATAGCTTCATTTCCTACGAAAATTCGCTAAAAAGAGAGACATTATCTTAGAATTTGAGTACATTTTTGGGCAAAGTTTTATACACAAACGTTTCACACTTTCTAATTCATCGATGTCTAAGTCATGGAATCTCCAGGCATAAACTTTAATTTGTGACAATGAGTAGGTATTATTTCATCTTGCATTGGATTAACGATGAGAGTTTGATGGAGTATTTTGTGAAAGGAACCAAAATCTGAAGCGTGGCAATCTCGCACGTGCACTCTGCCGTCCACTTCGGGCGTAAAAGAAGAAAATATAACCAATATTGCCGTAATTGATTGGAGCTGTGGGAGGACGTAGCTCTCAGTAAACACACTTAGGTTATTGATAATGCTTCACTGCACACCCCTAGTCCCACCGCTCCATTCAAGACAATCCAATGAATTACATAATTAAAATCGATCCCAGCCGTCGGATTTTTGAATATTTCATGGCGAAGGCTCCTGGTTGCCATTCGGCTATATTACTATATTAATGATGCGCTCAAAGACTGAAATAGAATCGTCATCCCTAAAAAGTTGCTTGAGAATTGGTTGGAGTAAGCCTAGGCGATTTGGAAACCTGATACCTGGTAGGTTGTTGTGCTACAATTGGTTTCTGCATAATTTGGATGGCAGTGTAGTAGAAAGATTTTCAAAGATGTCCTAAAGAAAAATCTCCATAGAAACATTTACGAAATACAACACTGGTCGGCAAGTATGTGGTGCATTAAAGTTTATAACCTCTGATTTTCTGCTTGTGCAAGGCCTGATAAGAATATTCTTCTCAATATATTGTATACAATTTCCAGGGTACGATTTTGGTAGGGTAAAATCTTTATTCTAACCCACAAAGTCCCAGAAAATGTAATGAAAACTAGTCAAGAAGAAAACAAATTCAATAGCTGAGTTTTCTTTTGGAAATTCTATGTTGGCATTACAATAATAGCAAATAATTATTCGTCTTTAAAAATTGACAAGTTAGAAATTTTCCAGGTTGGAAAATTGAAAAGGCTGATTGACAAACAGGAGGTAGGAGGGGAGTGTAGAAATGGCGAACTTGGGATAGGTAATTAAAAGCATGGGTAGGGGTGATTGCGAATAAGGCGTTGGTTTGATTGTGATTAAACGAGCTAGCAAGTTCATTGCTAATAACACATGCACAGGGGTATCGGTTCATTAAATACACTAAGATAGATAAATAGCCCCACCCTATGGTGTAATTGGGAATATCAGGGGTGATTAGGAACGTGCTAAATAAGACTATTAAAAACTGCTATTTATAAGCCTGAAGCGGGGAGACGTTAGCTTAGACGTGTACAAAGAAGAGCGAGCTAAGAAAATTGTGTTGAGGCGCTTTCCAAGGTCACAGTAATATTACTTCATTCAAGAATACAAAACTCCACAAAATTTGTTCCCAATTACTCCATCTAACCCTAGGTATTTCTCCCTTCAATACAATGCATTTTAACTTATTTCATCTCTCAATGCAGCTATTTCATCCCATATCTTCCTATTTAATGATGTTTCTGGCCAATGTAAGGAATGGGGCGCAGTTATTCACTATATTGTTACTTTCTGACACCAACACCATTTTCCTTTTGAATCTTATAATCTTTGGTCCGATTTCGTTCAAACTCGAGAGATTGATGGGTGCAGGGTGATTCGCTTGAATATGTAACTATCGCACATACACAAAACCAATATTGGATGACGCTCCGAGAATGAATCGATTTCGATGAAATTTTCAGTTATTATGTCTAACCTTTAGATAATTTTTTCACATGGGAACATGAATTATAGCCCTAATTTACATTCTAGCATGTAATATTCACATGCATTAGATACTGTTATATTTTGCATTCAATCATGTCGACTCGTACTTTGTTCTTCAACTATTCTATAAGTCCATGATACGATATTGTGAGGAAGCTATACTGCCCACCCAGTTTGGCTGACGTTTTTACATAAAAGGAACACTGACTAACCACCGAAAATTCTACATTTTCTAATTTGCCCTTTGAAAAACAGTTGTTTTGGTACATTGCTGTTAATTGAAATACGACTAATCATTATGTATGTAGTAGGAAAATGACCTGAATCAGAACAAATGAAATCTGCAGCATTCTTTAAAAATCCACTACACGAGCCCGATCCATTTCCATTTCATTGACATCGCTGGATTTCCCGCTGGTGCTAAAAAAAAAAAGCGTAGCTCAAGGGAATAAGTCTTGGACGAGGTCCATTCAATTCAAATCGACCGCGGTCACTTGTCGCAGTAATACCGGGAAGTTGCACCTGTCGGCAAATAGCATACTTGTGTTGTTCACAATATCTGATGACTAGTTGTGTTTTTATTGATTATTTAGAACAGAAAATCGGCTCTCAAAACAAAATATATGTGTAAGAATGCCGTAGTCATTTGTCATTTTATAATGGTTTCCTGATGATTAGACGCAGTTGTGCGTTATTTTTAGCGAATTCTCAAAGTATAAATGTTCTATTTAGATGGCTTTGAAATTTTGTAAGTGAGTTTGAAGGATCAGGGACCCCCAAAAAATCCTTTCTATACATCAAAGAATACAATCCTTGATTTTAACGTCGTACATATATATATATATATATATATATATATATATAGGTATATATATATATATATATATATATATATATATATATATATATATATATATATAAATATATATATATATATATGTGTGTGTGTGTGTGTGTGTGTGTGTGTGTGTGTGTGTGTGTGTGTGTGTGTGTGTGTGTGTGTGTGTGTGT
The DNA here is from genome assembly GCA_030762985.1 of Adelphocoris suturalis. Taxonomy (NCBI): domain Eukaryota; kingdom Metazoa; phylum Arthropoda; class Insecta; order Hemiptera; family Miridae; genus Adelphocoris; species Adelphocoris suturalis. The sequence continues at coordinate 114,686,070 of CM061042.1, forward strand.
GTGTGTGTGTGTGATTTACTTACTTTCCTTCTTTAATTTGTGAAATTTCTCTTCTAAATTAATCTATCATATAGTTCACTAGAACCAACCAATAATTTCATTTATATATATATATATATATATATATATATATATATATATATATATATATATATATATATATATATATATATGTATATATTTCGTTCCCCAGTCGTTGGAAAGCTCACGATTTGCCTAACCTTATTGTGTTAACCACCGTGCAGTGCGTGGCCAACAAGCGTGGTTGTCTATAATTAATTGTTTACTTAATAAGTGTATACATATAAGTGTATGTTTACACTTGTGTAAACATAATAATTGTTTACTATATAAGTGATCCTTCACTTATATAGTAAATAAGTGAATAATTGTTTACATATAAGTGATCCTTCACATTAATTTTCTAAACATGATTGCAACCACAATTAGAATGGGAAGGAAAAACATAAAATGCCTCAATGTCTTGCAGACTTGTATGCAATGTTTTCGGCATTCATCATCGTACAAGAATCGTTCGCGATCACCCTTTCCAACATTAATTTGGATTTGTCTCCCCTAAATAGCGAAGTAAAAGTAAATTTTACTACACCATTGGAGAGAACAAATAATGAAACAGTTTTCATGAGATTTGCGAATTTCCTTGAATTTTATTTGTAACGTTTTAAACATTTTCAGAAATCTTTTTGCATTAGGAAAAGCCGGAAGCGATGGTGTTCATTGGAGCAGAGATGGGCATATTCGTAAGATCGTGAATAAGAATACGAATATAAAAGCTAAATTTTAATAGTTTTTGACTCTGCCTTCTCGGCTCTTGGCGTCCGCTTTTTCTTCTCATGCAACCTGGCAACCCTGGTGGGCACCCAGTAGATAGTATATTTTTTCAACTAAGTTTCCCAAGAATTCATTTATAAGCTTGTTTAGGTATCGGTAATTCATGATTCGGTTTGTAATGACATAGTTGTGACTAGGTTGGTAGAATAATCAATAATGGGGTATCGATTAAAGTATGTTTTTGGTGACGCAACGGCACTCGGATGCAAATCAAAACTCGTCAAACTTTCATACATCGATTAGCGGTCTTGATAGGGAAAGAGCGGTATGGTTTTTATGAACACCTGACCCCTGAATAAGTGACAAGCTCCGGGAAGCCCCCCTCCCCGCAGGAAACCATTAACACTAGATGCCCCATTCCTTATCTATGTCCAATGGTTGAGCATTGAATTCATAATCAATCGGAACTGAAGGCTGTGCGGGGTCGGGGCGGAGTAATGGCAGGGGTACCATCCTCTGAAGACGGGCAAGTGCTGTAAATCTTGTATGCCATCACGCCATGTGTCCTCGACTCCTGTAACAGTCACATGGCTGCCCCTAATGTGATGGTTCGGCTGTGTCATTATGTCTAGATGTTCGCCCGAAGTAACGATGAAACGAAAGGGAAAAAAGAAAAACTAAATAACCCCCCTCTCACCCGAGCGCCCTATATTTTCATTGAGGGGAGGTGCAAGTAAAAATATATGAAGCATGAAAGGCATTGAGTTCGAACGAGTCACGATTCTCTCAAATATAAAAACCGTTATAAGTTATTTTGCCTTAAGTGTCGGTTGGCATCGGACTCTTTTTTATTGCAAGTTCGATTGATTTCGGGATACCCAAATTCTCGATAAAGCACAGTTTATGGTTATTTTATTATTCTTTTAAACAAATTGTGGAAATAAAGATCATATGCGGCTGAAACCATACAACTTGAAGACCGTCCCTAGATAATTCTGATGATTTCAATCCTTCAATTGTCTCTTCGGTCTTTTAAACAATTTTTAGAGGCGAGGCAAGACACCGCAGGGAAGAGCAATTGATTGGAACCAATGAAAGTAGAAGGGAAAGTGTAGTGAAACAGATGCATTCTATTAAGCAACCTCAACTCAACAAAGGAAGACGACGATTAGCACGCCCTTAAGTAGTAAATCAAGTCCTAGTCGTTGTAAACATCCTATGGGAAGTGAAGAAGAGCTTTGTACAAGGAAGATGCCTTTGACGTACATACTTGGATTTCTCAGGATGTAGATCAGAAAGAGTAGGATGCGATGTGGGGGCACTCCCGTCGACTCTTACTCTATAATTTGGGTAAAATGAAACAGTAGTAAACTTTGCTGCATTGTACTTCAGTATGCGGCGCACCCAAAGAAAGCGCCCAAGAAACTTTCAAGTGCACATCGAACAACTTTTCCCCATAACACGGATGTTACGTTAGTTACGTACACCTACCCCAAAGCGAACGGTTTTGAGTCCAACTAGAGCTAACTCGAACGAGTTCCGCTTAAAAGAGCGAGTTTTGGAACTGAATCTCTACCCAGTCAGCTTTTAAGCCTAAATCCACAAGTAAATGGAGCTGATTTTGGCAATTTCATCAACCTTCAAAGAAGGAAAGGTGGAAGCGGCGACCTACTTGGTACATATCTACAAAACATCTATATGCAAACTGCATGCTAATACCAACAACCAACTGAGCAACTTTTGATTCTCGCTGAGGTTTTCCAAGCGACAAATAACTTTTTGACAACAGGATCTTCCACATTTCCTATGCTTACTTGATGAAATTCGACTTATCGAGAGAGGATTTTAAAAAATCAATTATATACCTATATATTTTTGTCGCCTTGATATTTTCAAAAAAATCGGACGGACCATATTTTGTAACTCGAGTTGCGATTTGAAAAGTGAGAAATAAAATTACATAAATGCTCATAAGTCAAGTTTATAAGTCAAAAATCACTGAAATTCATTACGAAGAGGTCAGCATGCACTTATGAATTGAAGGGGGGTACAAGGAAAACTCCACATAGAACAGTTTTTTTTTTTTTTTTAAATTAAAGTAAGCTATATTTTGAGGGACCTAGTGAGCTAGTTCAAACAAGGAAAAATTACTTTCTTCAAATCGTCGACTGAAATATGGTGTTTAGGTAAAAAGTCCGTTTTTCTCAAAACGTCAAAAAGCTGAGTTACCTACATGGTTTTACCGTGGAACACGCTTTTACCGGGACTTACTTAACAAGTGGAAAATGCCACAAAAAATGTCATGAAAAAACGAGTAGCGGTGGAACTAATTTCTTTGCTATTAAACATATGAAGCTGAAATTTGAAATGGAACGTGATCCACGCTCCTCCAATATTTAGCAGAGGATCAAGGTGAAAACAAAAGGGAGTCTGGGGTCTCCCCAGCGGGTTCAAGGGGCGGAGCTCTTTGCGAGACGCGCAGTGCCGTGTTGCTCTTCAATTGTATAAAAAATCATCAGTATTCCTTTACTTAAATCTTTTTCGTCGACTTCCCAAATCACCTAAGAGGCGCGAAAGGTTGCCATGTCTGGATAAACTAGTTTTTATTATAATATCGTCTAGCTCTGTTACATAGAGTAAGCTACTTGCTGACTAGTCGAGCAGGTTGTTTCATCATTGTATGAAATGTTCGACTTTCGTTTTCTTATTTTCGATCAAAGAATCAGAACACCCGTGGTTGAGGTCGTTCTCCCATGACTTTAGTTCAGTTTTCATTACTCGGGTTTGTGATCTTCAGCTACCATCGAAGGTCCACCATCACTCAGATTGCTCCTTTTTGGAAAGCTTTCATCGATATCTTTTAGTTCAGGGAATAAAATTAAACAGGTGAAATCGTCCATTGTAACGACTGCACAGAATGGAACTATCAATGTCAAGTTACAGTCGCGGTCTTCTTATAGCTTGACGATGTAGAAAGGCTAATATTCCCTAGCAAGCAAATGTGATACGGCCATAAATGACGAATCTCTCGGTTCCTCGTTTCCTAGAAGACAGGATCAATACCCTCTCGATAGAGAAATGGATTTCATCAAGTGGTCTTCTCAGGGCCTCTCTTGATTCCTTCGTCCATGACTCAAAATTAAGAGCTGAGTCCGACCAATCAGTGGCAGGGGAGAAGTTGGCCGGGGCCTTTCATCTCTCATCTTTATCCAGGCGAGGCCGCTGCGTGGCGGTGATCAGCAGCAATGGCCGTCCAATTGCCGTCTCCCCATGGGAGTAATCAGTTCTAATTGTTGGACGTCGGAGGGCCATCAACCCAATCAAACTGTCTTTCGCTCGCTCCCTACTCATTCACCGAGTCTTTCTACGAAAATATTACTTCTCACAGAAACAAACATCATTATCTCTAAGACTAATATTAGATAAACCATTATAATTTATCGGTTCACTATTCATGTCCATATTCGCTTACAGCAAGAATAGTTTCAGTACATCAAAACTGCACTATGTCACTTTCTGAACGTTTTCGCGAATTTTCTCAGAAGAAGAAGCGAAGCTAAGGCAATGGCTCCAAAAGTTTTAAAATCAAAGTTTTCTTCATTGAAATCCGTTTTGAGGCATTTAGTTGCTAGCAAAAGAATAAATCTGTTCTGGTGGGATTTATATAACATTTAGCGTCATCTGTTATCAGTTTTAGTCTTTGGGTTATTAGTTTTGGGTGGGTAGTATATCTTCCTCTCAATTGTAACATGGACTATATAACATTAGTTGAACGCATCAGTTGAAGAACGAAGTACCTACGAGTCAAAATGATTGGATTCACAATGGAACTGTATTTAATACATGTGTACTAATAGATCTTAAGAAATCGACGTTATAGGTCATTCAAGTTTGCACATGCGCACATGACTGCTATCAATCCAACGGCAACGATATTTAAAGGGGACCATCAAGGAGTCAAGCCCCACAATCCCTGAAAACTTTATAAAAATCGGTCCATTAATCTCGGAGTTGTGTCTGTGTCAATCAATTTTGGTCCTGAGCATGCGCAATAGTTTCTACATTGCCAATCACGATATAGTTCAAAGGGAGTTTTTCTGGAACATATTCCCAATCACTCCCCGAGTTTGAACAAAATCGGACCAATAGATGAGAAGATTTCGACGTTATAGGAAATTCAAGTTTGTGCACGCGCATAGGCTACTATTTCCGACGGCAATGAAAGTTATAGAGTATCGTTTAGGAACTAACCCGCACACTCCCTGAAAATTTCATCAAAATAGGTCCACGAAACTCCGAGTTTCGCCGGTGTCAATTGATTTTAGTTTTGCGCATGCGCAATAGGTAATACTTTATCAATCACTGTATAATTCATTTGGTATTTTCTTGGAACATATACCCAACTACCTCTGGAGTTTGCACGGAATCTGACCAATAGATGGTGAGAAATCGACTTTATAAGAAATATACATTTGCGCATGCGTACCGGCTACTACTGATCCGTGGGCAATGAAATTCATATGAGGCCGTCTGCGAGCTAACTCGCACATTCCCTGAGATTGTCATCAAAATTAGACGAATTCTTGGAATAGTTTTGGGCGTGACAAGGATTTACCACAAACAGACAGAAACACGGAACCAAAATTAATCAATAAGCTTTGAAATGTAAAATGCAACTGAAAATTTTGATTTTGGAGGACAATTTATTCGACTTTCTGCACGAACACAAAGCTTCCCTACCTTCGGCAGTGAGGAAGCAAAAATATTCATTATATTCATTAGCAACGCAATTTCAACATGATTGTATCAACACTAGCTACTGCGCATGCGCCTATGTGAAATCCTTGTAACGATTTCCACTGTTTTCATCCGATTTCGATGAAATTGTCAGAGAATGCGCGGGTTAGGTTGTAAATGGTCCGTTACCTATTTCATTGTTTTCAACTCATCAGTTCATTCTACGCTTGCACAAACGTTAATTACATTGATTATCATTTTTTCATTTCTTAATTGACCAATTATGACATTTCACGCTACTTCTTGGTTTACTCTTTTCCGCTATGGAATTTTTCAGGTTCATTTAAAACTTTTCAATGATCTGTACATTCATGATAGGTAAACGTGGAAGCTATGTGCCACACCCGACTATGTGCAGACGTTTTTCTCTCTCTAATCTTATTTGGAAAACGGTCGTCAGATGCGTGCTAGTCTCTAGTCGAGCATGTGTTGGCGTTTTACATTCCCAGGTGACTACGTACGAGCTGTTTTCTTTGCGAACAACCGTTCCTAGTTTCCAACACGCATCTGCCGCTGCTGGCGGTTGTTTTGATTTAAGATTCAGTATGCAGACGGTTCTCACGGCTTTACGGCCCCTGTGTTTCCTTTGCAGATTGTCATCCGGCAGATCCAACTCTAAACTTCCGCGATCTAAATCCAGTAGTAACCATCAACACAGATATGATACGCCCGAGATTTGATGTTATCGCGTTTTTTAACCTCCGGCAGTCAATTTTTTTGCGTTTCGCGTTCCGTGTAGGTCGCTTTTCTCATTCGAGGATGTTGAAGTAAATAGCTGCATAAACTTCCAGGCTGAAACGAGGTTCATATCGTTTACGTCACAAAAATAACTGTTTATAGTCCGAAAAACGCTAAGCCCATTTATTATCGTGCACACTCTCCACGCAGACCTTTGAACGTAAACCAACTTATATTTCAGGAATGCCTGTGAATAATCCGCAAACTTCTATAAATACTTCCTACCCTACTACCTAATAATCATGGAAAACCTTGTGCAATTATGATCACAATCTAAATAGATAAGCTGCTGAATAGGTAACAAGATCTGAAGTGATGTAAATTATTAACGTGATAGATGGAATGTTCTATAACAAATTTTCTTTTATGTACGTAATAATAATGATAATAAATATAATAATAATCCATAAAGAAAACGTCTGACAAGTTGAGTGTGGCACATAGCTTCCTCTTTACTTATCATCTTCTTCCAACTATCATCTAAATTTAAGCAAACTCGAACGACTAGTGAAAAGATGGAACATGATGGAATTTACATGTGCGCATGCACAGAATGAAGTATTGATTTGGCAACAATGAAACTGATAGGGGACCATCTACAACCTGACCCGCGCATTCCCTGACAATTTCATCGAAATCGGATGAAAACAGTAGAAATTAGGGTCGTTACAAGGATTTCACATAGGCGCATGCGTAGTTATTGATGATACAATCATGTTGAAATTGATATGGGATTATCAAATTATCATCCCCCATCTATCATCCAAATTTGAGCGAGATCGGACGACTAGGGCGGGAAAAAATAAAGCATAATGGAATTTACGTTTGCGCATGCGCAGTGGAGTATAGTATAGAGTATATTTTCAGTTTAGGATTGGTCGGTCGTCGCATTCATTCTTTCCATCGGGGGTCAGTAAGTATCTATCATCATGATGGAGGTCGGTGGGCCCAGGGAGGCCAACATGAGAGAGCTTCCATTATCAATAATAAGGATGTTATATAGGGGTACCTACCTGACGGTTGTAATTATCGGTACACAAAAATGTATTTAAAACATCACATAGAACAAAAATGACTTCATTTTAAGAAAATATATTCAGTTTTTAGTAATATATTTTAGCAAATCAGATAGATAATTCATATCAACTATCAATCATATGCATATCAATTATGCTGCATACATCGAGCTTATAACTGTATATATATTTTTTTGTTTTTTGAATCTGCTTTCTCGATTTATAGCGTCCGGTTTTTTCTCATACCAAATGGCAACCGTGATTCCCGGCGCAAAATTTGCATGAGTTCCGAATAGGTTTCCGCATTCCAGGTATACACATCATGTCTTTGAGCAAATCCCGGACCAGTGTCTGTGCTTCAATGCTCACACTGGTTAGTCGCTTTCAAACTTTGGGTTCCTCGGCTTGGGATGTCCCGCATGTGTTCCACAGCGTCCACGATAATGATCCGACCAGGTAGGTACCTACCTAATGGGTTGGCGGAGCAGGTGCCGCATCGTCTGCCCTCATCATCCCTGGAATCAGTGTTGTGGTGTTTGCCTAGTGATTTGTTTTCCTCCTCTCGGCAACGGGTCTTTTGTGCGCGATTCGCCCGACACTTTCCAGCTTGCGACCCGCATGAGGGAAGCCCGAGGTCGCCCCTATATCGCTCGTCTGCCGCTCTTTTGTGGCTTCGCTCTCTTCGGACAAATCGTCTTTTTTTTAAATATTCCCCGTTCACTCTTGTGTACGTTCGATCTCGCGGGGACAAGATGTTCTTTCGGGACGCGTGTTCGCGGCAGAAGGTCCAGGTGTAGCGAGCTAGGAGTTACTTTCTTCTTTTTTTTTTTTTTTTTTTTTTTTTTTTTTTTTTTTTTAAATATCAAATTACTCAATATTCTATCATTTTTTGGGGTTTTGTAAAATAAAGAAGTTCTCAAATGTTTCTACAAGCTTGGTTTCTACATAGGCTGTTGCTATGCAGTCGTCTTTTTTGCAATCTACAAGCTTCTTACCATACAAATACCGAAAAAATGTGATTTCCGACATGAATAATAAAATTTTAGAGGATACTCTTAGGAATATGGCAACAGTGCTAAGTCAAACTACCCGAATTTCATCAAAACCGGCTCAACCCAAACTTTGATTTAGAATTTTGAGGAACCTAGACCATTTTCAAAGTCAAAATTTGTAATAAACACTCTAGGGCCTCCATTTTAAGCAGTGAAATGGAACTAACGTGGTTAAAATGCTGTACAGGGTATCGTTTTTTGTGTTTCCTGAAAAATTCGCCTCATATAATAATGGCCTATATTTATTAAAGCTAATAAACTTCTCGTGGATCCACATAGTTTTGTAAGATTTAAATTGTTTGAAAGTAATTTCGAACAGAAAAAAACGTCAGCCAAGTTGGGTGGGCAGTTTAACATTCGACAGTTTCGTTAGTACTGAAATGTTCTTAAAACTAAACCTTTCGTGGTTCCACATAACCTATATTGGATAGCCCTTCCACTCAGATAAGTGGCCTATCTTTATTAATTTACCTTTATTTATCAAACCTAATAAACTTTTCGTGGTCTCACATAGAAAACGCAGCAAATTATTACACAGCAATTTATTATTTTCGTTTTGCCCCTTTTATAAGATTTATTTGTTTTTGTTTTGCATTCCCTTGGAATTGTCTATAGAAAGGGATTGTAAGCAATTTTCACATTTTCCACCCCCACCCGAACCATAGGCTGTAGGTCTCGGTGGTATGGGGTCTATATCCAGTCGCAGCTGTACATCCCACACCGAGAGAGCGAGAAAACCCACCCCTAGCGAGCGAAGCGAGCAACATCCCCTACTCACGTCGGATTTCAACGGGGTTTTTCCTACAAACGGGATAGACTATATATCCCATCGCATCTATACATCCCATAGACAGCGAGCAAAGCGAGCAACATTCCCTACACATTTCAAATCACCCTTAGTGTTCCACCGTTTCAAATCAATCTACATGTCCCGCTCAACAGTAAAAACCATCGGATCTATACAGTCATACCGAGAGAGCGAAGCGAGCGAGAAAACCAGGCTAGTATATTAATATCTTAATATATCATAATAACTTATGTGTAAATTATGATGTAAAATTTCGTTTACAATTATTGGAATAAAAGTGTGAAGGATCGAGTAATTAAGACACAGCCGGAAACAGTCTGATGAAAGCGGAAATACTAATAAGTCGTCAACTTTTACTCCTCGCCCGTTGAAAAATTGCTCTCAATGAAACGTTTGGCTCCGACCCAGTTTTTCGAGGAAGGGTGAACTCACTAATTGTTTCGAGTGATTATGTATGACTAAGACAAGAGATTTCGTGAGCTAGAACTCCCATTCATGTCGTTGAGTTTACGAGGAACTACGTCGTTCCACGTTTTTTAAATTGAGGGTACTCAGTAGTGTAGCGAATGAAAGTTTTCTTTCATAGGAATCCGTTTTGAGACGAACCTTAGAATTTAACGCTTTTCCATATATGTGTGTGTGTGTCTGTCCTTTCGAACAATAACTATCTTCAGGATAAAAATTCCGTTCTTGCGCGAAAAATCAAGCTTTCCAAACGAAAGGATGAGTTCGTTATCCAGCATTTTTTAAGCACTAAATTGGTCAAATTTCAAAAAATTTGCTCAAAAATATCACTAAAAATTGCTAAAAATAGGAATTTATATTTTTTCAGCGGAATTTTAGTATAAAGAAGTTCATTAACAATGAACTAGAACCATTATTAGTAAGTATTATTTGAGTTCACAAATGGTCTGTGAAACTTTTAGGATCAACTTTTATACTACCTGCCTACCATCTATCAGTTGGTCTCATTCGACGCAGACTTTAATTTCCTAAAACGTTCATTTCAAAGTGTTTTTCGATTATTTTGATAATTTCCGTGTTTTTTGGCCAAGAACACTCAAAAAACCCCCAAAAAAATTGGTCAAGATTTATTCAGGGACCCTTAACATGTGGTAAATTCGTGATCAGCGTAAAATTTCCTATAAGACCTCAAACTAAGTCCGTTACGTTTGGGACCACCATGCATACCTACAACCCATTCATAAGGACGTCCCTGTAATGCATGCATTACTAACCCATATGTTTTGAAATTTGATTTGATGTTCTCAAAAAATGCTTGCCAACGAACTCATACTTTCGTCTCTCTCTATCGCTCGCTCTCTCTCTCTCTCTCTCTCTCTCTCTCTCTCTCTCTCTCTCTCTCTCTCTCTCTCTCTCTCTCTCTCTCTCTCTCACCCTCTCCCTCCCCCCTCCCTCCCTCCCTACACCTTCAGTTCAAGTTGAAATGATTATACCTACAGTAAAAGCCATTTTGCGAGTCGGTTAATTTTATTACATGTTTTCGTTCTTTTTGTTACCAGGTGAGAAACCCCACAAGTGCGTCGTCTGCTCCAAAGCCTTCTCGCAATCTTCCAACCTCATCACGCACATGCGCAAACACACGGGTTACAAACCCTTCGCCTGCGGCCTCTGTGACAAGGCCTTCCAGCGCAAAGTCGACCTGCGGCGTCACAGAGAGAGTCAGCACCCCAGCGCCACCTGGCCGGGTGACGCCAACGTCAAGCCCTGGACGCCTGACACCACCACCCCCTCACCACACGACGAGGAGCCGGCTTTGAAGAAACCCAAAGTCGAATTTTGAAGGTCGAGACACGTTGTGGGATTGAGCTACGAATAGCCAATCCAGACTACAGCTTTGACTCTTCCATCAGAATATTGCCTGACCTTTCTTCTAAATTAGTTCGTAAACGTCAGACAAGATTCATCCCATTTATCAAATGATCGGCAGGGTAGTAGCCACATTCACAACACAAATTCTACCAAGAAGAACATCAATTGTAGTTTAGTTCTCGCAGGAAATATTCTGATGGAAGATCATCACCCGTCATCGGGTGTCGACTGTTTTATGTACAAACCACTTCCTCACAAATGTAGATATTCATTATTTCAATGTAAACTTCAAAAGTTGATGTCCTTAAGCAAACCCCCCAGCATCAATGCCTAGTGCAATTCTGTATAGGTACGAGTATATTTCTTAACCTAATTCATCATTTATACAGTTCTTTCAAAGTATCGATTAGCAATCATAGAAATCAATATATCTATATTCGTTTTTTTAATTATTATTATTATTCTTATTAATATGCAGTACAAAATGTCAGTAAATTCGTACGACACTCGCTCAATGTGAAAGTCGTACCTGATTACCAATAAACCTGTACAATTATACTCGTAGACTCTGTACATGAATAGCGTTTAAAGGTCATATCATTGTGAAGGTTGTGACGAATGGTGAAAACATTGTAATGTTATTGTAGATAAAATATTTAAAAATGTATAAACTTCGTAAGAAGAATTCGTGTTGGGCAAAAGCCTAATGGTTTAGACGTCAACCGAAGCTACCCTAGTCTTTTTCATTTGAAGATGTACCTTCACGAAAGGACGCCGCACTTTTGTTATGGAATTTGGGTTACATAGAATTCTTATGAAACTATGCTCACAAGTTAGCTTCCAATGCCCCAATCAAAAGTCCCCAATGGCTCAAAGAAATATATCGAACGGATTTTGATTTATACCCAATTTAAGCGCTGGAAATTGTTCAGGGTGTCTACTAGATTTGTAAAATAAAAATCGGGGACTTTTTGGGTTTTAAATTTTAAAAATCGGTGGCCTTTTACAGGCTTTAATTTCTTTAGGAATAGCGTAGCGAAAAACTTACCAGTAGACCGACTGTAATCATGAGTAGCCTATTTAAATTAGATCTTCATAACTTTTTTAATGATTCTGAATTTATTCATCTTTTTTATTGAAATTTCATTAGCCGCATTTGCTTCTGTCTACGTTGACGACACTTGCATCTGTCAGTAGATACTATACAGATTCAAAAATCTTAATAGAGTCTTTCGTATGTTTTATGAATCCCGGTACTGGCATTATATTATAATTATTTGGTTTCCGACACCATAAAAATCTGTTATTCAGGATTATTAAAGACCTCACCAGTCGTAATAATAATCCTAATCGTTAATCAATCGATAATTAAACCAATCGTTAATAATCCTGAATAATTGAACATAAAATACCATCGAAGTATGAAAATCTGTGACTTCTATATATTCAAATCCGTGACTTTCGTAAATATCCGTGCCCTACTATTAAATCCGTGACTTTTCCGGGTATCTGTGACCTGTAGACACCCTTTTGTTACAAAAGTAACCCCCCCACCTGTTTTCCACAAGTTTTGAGATATCGAGGTGAAACTTGAAGGGCGTTTTTGGGGTGCCTAATACTAAGTTTTAAACACACAAAAATCAGAAAAATCCAAAAAGTTTTGAACTACCATAAGGGAGCGGAGGGTTGGCACTTGGACATTTTTTGTCAGGTGAAATCTCGTTTTAATGATCTTTAACGCTGAATAAGTTGGTGATACCTCATTCCGCTTTTAGACTGAAGCTGATGAATCATGAAGAAGCGCAGTTTTTTCTTCAAATTCATGCTTATTTTTGAACGGAATAAGACATAGCAATTCTGGCTTCACAACCTTGTTCAGCGCTAAAAAAAAAATCTTTAAAATCAGATGTTGAGATGACACTTGGGAGAAAAATTTAAAATAACTTTTTCCAAGTACCTACCCGAACCCCTACCAACCCAAATTTCAAAAACGCCCTCCAAGTTTCACTTCGTTATCTCAAAAATTGTGGGAAAAGGTATACCATTATACTTTGTATTTATACTTTCTTTCTTTATCTATTATACTTTTTTATACCATTTCCAGCGCTTAAATTGGGCATAACTCAAAATCCGTTCAATATACTTTTTGAGCCTTTGAGACTTTGAGACTTTTGATTGAGGCATTGGAAGCCAACTTGTGAGCATAGTTTCATAAGAATTCTATGAAACCCGAATTTCACGAAAAAAGTGCGGGATCCTTTGAATCGTAACACCATTTATAATGTTGAATTTTCAATTATGCATGCCGCAAATAAGCGTGACATTGAGAGTTTAGATTCGTTAAAATCAAATGAGTACCACAGAGTGCCTTTTTTGAAGACTTTTCGTCAGATTTGGTACCTACTGTCAAAATAGGTTACCTTTCAGTACAATTAACATACTACCTGTGTAGCAAAGAAAGGGATGAGATGTTCATCATTTTTGGTACCTACCTACGAGTTTTTCGCTATAAAATTGGTTTTTAACAATTTCTTTGTAATCGTTGCTCAAATTTCGATTCAATTAACATATTATATACCTCATACGAAAGGTAGTCATTCATGAAAATTCGCTTATACTATCATGCTGTATGACTAGAACTTTTTCTTAGATTGTCTCCATTAATTTCAACTAAATATCCATCTAGTCTTGCTCTCAAATTGTGATTCACATGTACATCACATGAACTACTTAATTTCCCCCACCACCTCCTTTTTTTCTACAATTATCTGTGTTAATTACAACTACAAACAAATCAAATCAGTCTGGGTTGCGGACGAGTGCGGACCTTCCCAGACTTGAACATTTTTTCAAATTTGAGTTCTGAATGATGAAAATCTCGACCCTTTCTGTGCTCCTTACCTGCGCCCTGAAGCCTACTATGCTAGTCGTGCAATCTGCTTGAATCAATATAATTACCATCGTTCAATTTCGTGTCAACACTGATTCCTGTAACATAGTGGTATACTTCAAGGTCATGGTACGATCTTTTTGTTATTGAAAAAACAAAATTAAAATCTTTTTTATAGATATTGACGCACCACAAGAAGTTGTGGTCATAAAAGGATGAGTTTCAAGTCATTTCGTAGAGCATTGGGCTTAGTCATAAGTCGAGTAGCGTACTATGCCAAAAAAATTATTTGTAAATATTTCTACCAAGGGGTCAAAAACCCGATCCGTCCAATTAGAGATTGCCAAGCAAATATTCGCAACTTTTTGAATATACAATAATAAAATTGTTTTATCCAATACATTGAGTTTGAGGTGTCTCTAGTCTACGTGTTAATGTAGCTTGGTCCTGTACTTGGACGAACTTTGTGTATATTTTGTTCCTATTATATAACTTTTTTTCTACTTTCTTGTTTATTTTCACTTCAAAAAGACAAGAGGCGATGTAAAAACGCACCAAGCCTCTCTAACTCGCACCAGTGTAGTCTTATGACGCGTCAGCAGCTAGCAAACCAAAGATAGAAAATGTAAATAGGTGATAACTAAGTAGGTAGTACGAAATTTCCTGTTGTGGCCTTGTTCATGTCGTCTTGAAATTTTATAAAGCACCACATTTGGCGTCTAATTGAAGTCATTCGTGATAATGTACAGTACTGTAGATAGATGAATATTATGGATGAGTGCATATAATATATGCACAGCAGACGGCCACAGTAAAGTAAAACTAAGTAGTTAAGTTTGCATTCAATGTTGCTCCAACGAGTTATTTGTATAAGTTTGTTCAGAAATTATATATGATGATTGAAAATTAGATGTGGTTTATTTCTGTTTTTATTCATTTTCATCTTCCCTTCACGTGCCAGTTGAGAGACGTAAAAGAAACCCCACATAGGAGCGTAGATGATTCAGAATCCTAGATGGATAGAAGAACATTTAGTAAACAGAAGAACATCGAAATTATTACGACTGTCAAAACTCAAGGAATCAATTTTACAGATAATTAACCACATGCTTTTAGGAAGTCCCTCTGAAGCTATGTCTTAAAGGCAAGGCTTAGTTAACAAGAGCCTATTGGAATTTATCAAGGGGGTGGGGGACCACCCAAGCTAGAGAAACAAAACTAACAGCATACGAATCCGTTTCAGACCATTCTAAGGCCTAATCCGTGAAAAAAAACCATAAGTGTGTGTGTGTGTGTGTGTGTGTGTGTGTGTGTGTGTGTGTGTGTGTGTGTGTGTGTGTGTGTGTGTGTGTGTGTGTGTGTGTGGGTTTGGGTTGCTGGGGTAGGGTAACTGTTGGTGTTTTTATCTCTTCGGAGCTCCTTCATATCCCTACCCAAGTCATGGTCATACGTCCCCGTCGTGCAACCCGGGCACCCTCTGGTTTACCAGAGGGTGGCAGAATGACCCTCTGGCGTTTAGGGGGGAGGCTCGTGTCAACGGGTCTCCCGACCCTTAACCACGCTTCCCCCGTTATGGATCGACCGATTACAGAGCCTCATAACCCCCGCCGGCCCATTGGCCCGCGGGGTTCTAGGGGAGGCGCTTGGGGGCGCCCCAGGCAGGGGCGTCGGTATTCCTCTCCCTCTTCTTCTTCCTCATCATCCTATCCCTCCTCCTCATCCACTGCCCCAGCGAATGCCCACCAGTGTGCCCATTGCGAGAGAGCCTTCAGTTCCAAGCGAGGCCTCAGTGCCCACGTCTGGCAGAAGCATCCAGTACAGGCCAACGCTGCGATTGATATAGAGCGAGAGCGGCCCAGGTATGCTTCTGAGGATTTGCGGCGAATGGCAGTAGAGGAGGCGGAAGCAGTGCGTAATGGGGTACGCAATATTAATGTTTTCTTGCAAGCCCGTTTTCCCATGTGCACGCTTTCTGCCATTCAATCTCTTCGCCTGAGGCCCCACTACAAGCAGCTTGTCCAGGATGCAATCCTGGCAAATAGCAGTGGGGCCTCTCCCGCATCTCCGGCAGACGTGGGACAACAGCCCGCCATTCAGCAATCCTCCCCCGTGACCTCCGGTCTTCTTTCAGACTTGAAGACTGAAGTATTGAGGCTCGGGGAGCAGGTAGGCAATATTGTTGGTTATGAGAGTGCCTACCTGCAGGATCTGGCGAGGCGGGCTGTTGAGGGGCCAAATAGCTTGGAGGACGAGGTCGCGGCCTATGTGCAGAGGATCTTCCCACAGGTTGAGGAAGCGACCGTGGCGAGGCACCAGGGAGAAGTTCCCCCTAACGTGGTGCCTCGTGGAGGTCGCAGAGCAGCTAAGCAAGCGAGGAGGCGGGAATACCAGCGTGTCCAGAGATTGTGGAGGAAGCATCCGGCTCGTGCAGCTGCGGAGGTACTGGAGGGAGCTGGGGAAGAACAAGTAATGCCCCCCCTCCGGGAGTTTTTGGATTACTGGGAGCCACTTATGAGTGCTCCCAGCCACAACTCTCGTGAGCCAGTGGTACCCCCAGCTTCCACCAGGGACTCCTTACGCAGCATCATGTGCACGCCGGTGCTTCATGACGAGGCACATAAGTGCCGTGTCAAAAACTCCACTTCTGCTGGACCCGATGGTATTTCCGCCCGACGCTGGAATAAAGCTCCAAAGAATGTTAAGCTGCTCATCCTCAACCTGTTGTTACTATCTGGGAGACCCCTGAAAGCGTTGACCCGTGCCCGCACAATTTTCATCCCAAAAAAAGGGGGAAGTGGGCCTGGAGGCTACCGTCCAATTTCTATTTCGTCGGTGGTCTTCCGCCACTTCCAAAAGGTTCTGGCATCTCGCCTCCAAGTGGCTGGTGTCATAGGTGACGTCCAGAGAGCATTTCGGCCAGCAGATGGCACAGCGGAGAATCTAACAGTTCTCCAAACTGTCATTTCGCTGGCCCGTATCAAGAAACGGCAGCTCCATCTTGCCGCTCTGGACGTCGCTAAGGCCTTTGACACAGTTAGCCACTTTGCCCTGACCGATTGTCTTCGTGGTGTCGGGGCACCTGCTCGTTTAATCGAGTATGTTGCCTGTCTGTACCACGAAGGCGTGACGGTCCTCGAGGCACAAGGTGAGATGTCAGGGGATGTTGTTATAGGGCGCGGGGTACGCCAGGGGGATCCTCTGTCGCCACTCCTCTTCAACCTGGTCGTGGATACGGCCTTGGGTAAGCTGCCAGCTGAAATAGGGTTTGATCTCGCCCCTGGGGTGCGAGTAGGTGCATTAGCTTTTGCTGATGATGTCATCCTACTCGCAGAAACCCGCGAGGGCTTGCAGATCTCCCTCAACGCATTTGCTGAGCAGCTAGCCAGGTGTGGTTTGGTGGTCAACCCAGCTAAGTGTGGGTCGGTCTCCTTGGTCCCGTCGGGTCGCCAGCATAAGGTGAAGGTAGTGGATGAGGAGTGTTTTGTCTTAGGACAAACTTCCATCCCTGCCCGATCCGTGTTGGAGGTCTGGCGATACCTTGGGGTCGACTTCATGGGTGTGGCCACTATAGCCGCAAGCCGTGTGGACCTTGGTGGAGCATTAGCTCGTGTCACCAAGGCTCCATTGAAGCCACAGCAGAAGCTGCGCCTCCTTCGCACGTACTTACTGCCAAAGCTAACCTATGGGTTAGTCTTTGGCAGGCTTACTGCGGGGAGGCTGCTAGAGTTAGATCGTGAAGTTCGCTCTGCTGTGCGCTCTTGGCTAGGCTTTCCACCTGGTGTCCCAAGTGCTTACATCCACGCACCGGTCAAGGCCGGTGGGCTCGGTATTGTCTCTCTTTCTGCCAGCATCCCATCTTTACGCCGCCAGCGCCTGCTTGCCCTTAGGGGCTCGAGCTGGGAGGTCGCCCGCACTGCTGCTGACCTGGACTTTGTCCGGCAGCAGTTGTTGTGGTGCGATCGAGCAACACCAACTGCTCCAAAACCCAGCTCATCTGCTGAGTTCGCTGCTGCGCTGCATGAGTCAGTAGATGGTAAAGAACTCCGACAGTGCTCTGAATCCCCCATTTCTTCCCAGTGGGTGGAATGGGCTTCAGAGGGCATTGGGGCCCGCGACTACCGTCATTTTCATGCCGTCCGGGTGGCCACATTGGCCACCTCGGTGAGGTGTTCGAGGAGTAGTCGCGGGACAGTGGATACCCTTTGCCGTGCCTGTCGGGGTAAAAATGAGAACCTGTATCATGTAGTGCAGCAGTGTCCTCGTACTCATGGTGGCCGCATTCTCCGTCATGATGCGGTTGCCAAGCAGATAGCAGGCGCTCTGTCATCCAGCGGTTGGGGTGTTGAGAGAGAGAGACTATATCACATGCCGAGTGACCGGGGCAAGAAGCCGGATATCGTTGCTGTCAAGCCCGATGGGTCTGCCATTATCCTGGATGTCCAGGTTGTCAGTGGCAGCGTGGACATGGAGCAGACCTGGCGGGCTAAGAAAAGTAAATATGATAGAAATGATCTGCGACAGGCGATATCTGAGCTAAAAGGAGTGGCACCTAATAACATCAAGGTCATGGCTGCGACCTTGTCATGGCGTGGGGTGTGGTGCGGGAAAAGCGAGTTGGGCATCTCTGCAGGAGTACTCCGTGGTATCACCACCCGCGTCCTGAGGGGTTCTTACTTGAACTGGTGGTCATTCTATAGGGGCACTTCCTTTCATCCCATTCTTCCTCCTCGTCCTGCAACTTCCCTTATCCCTAGAGCCGGCGTCGGGTAAACCTGGGCGTCCTCCCCACTATTTTATTTTATTTGTTTATTTTCCAATTTAATGGTGTGCCCCCTCCGCCTTTGAGGGGAGTTTTGTAAAAAAAAAAAAAAAAAAAAAAAAAAAAAAAAAAAAAAAAAAAAAAAAAAAATGTGTGTGTGTGTGTGTGTGTGTGTGTGTGTGTGTGTGTGTGCGTGTGTGTGTGATAAATTTTGTCGACGCTGCCCAGACCAAAAGTCTAAACCGATATTCGAGATTCTTTCTTTGTTCGATCCCAATTTTACTCTAGTTGTCCAATAAACCCCGGAAATTTTGAATTATGGGAATGGAGCCGAAAAAAGAATGGCAAGCCGAAAAAAACATGTTTTTTTTTCGACAAATTTTGTCAACGCCACCCAGGCTACATTCTCAACCGATTTTTGTGATTTTCATTTTCTTTGATTCCAAGTGTAGTCTACTTGTTCAAGAAACCTTGAGAATTTCGGATTCGTTGGTGGGGGGATAGTTGGCGGTTCTTTCAAGTTCTGCCCAAACTACAAACCTCGACCGATTTTCGTGATTTTAATTTTGTTCCGTTGCGAATTTGATATAGTTTTGGATCGATCGTTAGGGATTTAAAATTTCATCATGGGGGGAGGGGGGTGAATGTAGGGGGTAATACTGATAAATCATAGTGTTTCAACAATTCTCGTCCGATTTTCGTGATTCTTTTTCTCCCCCAAACAATGAATTCGGTCGACTTTTGGATCGTATATCAGGAGTTTAAAATTTCATTATGGAAGGGGATGAATTGAGGAGGTGATAGTAATAAATCATGTTTTTTTAACTAATATCGGTAGATTGTCGTGATTATTTTTTGTTCAACTATGAATTTGGTCTAGTTTCAGAAGGATAGTCTTTTTACATTGTCAATCTCCAGTGACTTGTTTGATAGGGACATTTCCATTACTTGTTTTCTAGTTTGATCGAATGCCCTACAAATACTAAAGGCCAAGTCTAGATCAAGTTAGTCTGTGGAAAGCAATTTTTCTCATAACTTAAGAGTTATTCCAATTACTATCCGATCTCTGATTAGCTGTTCATTAGGTACGAACTAAATCACTCGCGACAAAGTTGTGGAAACCCATTTCAACCCGGAAATTAGTGAAAAAACCCGTTGTCTATTTCCACGAAACATGTATTTACATGGATTATCTTGAGCAACAAATATTTACTACTTGTAACACAAATAATCTACTCTATTGGTATAGATATGTCGATGATATTATCATTCTATGGAAGGGACAGAAAGATAACTAAATTCTTTTCATGAAAAAATCAATAAATTGGATCTCTTTATCAAATTTACCCTCGAATTCGGCGGAAATAAACTCAATTTTTTAGATCTATCAATCTCTTTGTAAACGAAAAGCATGATTTTTCAATTCATAGAAAAGATACATATAGCAATATAACAATCCATAGTACTTCAAATCACCCTTTAGTCCATAAGCACTGCATAAGCACTGTCTATTCCAATGAGTGAACAAAATTTATCAAAAGAAAAATCCATTATCAAAAGCATAGCGGCTAGTAACAGATATGGAGGAGATCTCGTTGATACCATATGGGATAAGGTTCTTAGGAAAAAGAGTAGGGAAAAAGTTTCCAATCTGGCTAGGGAAGATGTAAATTTAGAAGAAAAGCAATGGATAAGTACCTAATTATGGGAAAATTTCTGATAAAATCGGCAGGTTACAAAGTAGGTTTTAAAACTAAAAGTAGACTTAAAGCATTACTAGAATCCGTTAAGGACAAAATCAATGTTCAGGATATAAGTGGGGTATATAAACTAAAATGTTCTTGTGGCTACGAATATTGCGGTCAAACTGGTAGGAAATTCAGAGAAAGAATAGACGAGCATCAGGAGGATTTCAAGGAAAATAAGGGTAAGTCTACATTTGCGAAACATCTTAAGGAATCCAATCATAGTTACAATTTTGATTTGACAGATAGACAGTTTGTAGAATTTCTTCATTTTTGTCCAAAGAGAGGTATGTTGAATGTACTTGAAAAATTCGAAATTATCAAAAGTGACAGATCTGGTAAATGTTTAAATGAGGATATCCCTCAATATATTTCACCACTGATAGGTCCATTTCTATAAAGCTTGGAATTATCCCTTCACACTGTTGAAACCATATTGAGTTATTTTTCCACCTTTCACTTCATCTGATTAGCTATAATCCCCCTTCACTTTGCTTGCACTTAATTGGTTGAACCTCCTGCCCCCTTTCCTTTCTCTTGACCAATGGGATTCAAGCTTCCTTCACCTGTGACTATAAAAGCTGTGTCCTTAATGTGTATTCAGTTATTGTTTGTTGCTGATGATGGTCTAACCGTTTAAATCGATTTAACATTGTAACTCTTTATTTTTCGTGGAAATAGACAACATTTTTTTTCACTAACTTCCGTTATGTTCATTAAGGTTTCAAAATTACAATTTCTGGCTTGATTTTTTAAGCGAGTTAGAAATTTTTACAAGTTTTGAGTTTCTTTTTGTATTTTGTTAAACAAATCCAGACGAAAAGAGTTCATGGTTCCTTTTGTCTACTTCAGAGCAATCATTTAGATATCATATAATCACCCGGCATAGGGAAGCTACTTCACTTGGATTATATTGAAACGTTGAAAACTAGACTGAATCGCTAGTACTTTGATAGCAAAAGCAATTCCCTGACAATCAATCTGAGAACACGATATCGGATTTGCATTATAGCTAAGAAGCCGCAAGGCAACGATCCATCAAGAATTCATTGATGATACCTCAGCTAAGCGAGTCGAGCTATTACCTTCCTCCTAAAAGATTGGCTGCCGCTCTAGTAGCTAATGCTAAAAAATTCAGTCATCAAACTCGCCGCTAATCTCAGTATTGATTCGTGCTTGAAATCTTAGGAGTGAATTCCTTCACTTACCTGTGTACTATCCATGTCAATTTCATTGAATCATTTTCGAAGACGACATATCGTCATGATTTAAAAAAAAAAAAAAAAAAAAAAAAGTTGTCCTTAAATTTTGCTTCCGAGTCTGCAAGGCTGTTTTCATTTTCAAAATGAAAAACAATTTTGTGCTCTAAAATAAAAATGTCCGCGCGTTGGACTCGGAGGTTCCGAAGCTGATCAGAATTACACGGGAACTGAGAATATTACAGCAATATAAAAGAACCTGGTGACTCAGAAAAAGTAAAGCTTAGACCACTGAGAAGTTTCAACGACCCTTTGTTCGCGCGCAAATTGAAAAGAACCAGAACTTTTTGATTACATACACATACACATACGTGGCGAAACAAACTGGCTTAAACGTTCTGACCTTGGTAGATTGAATAGGAATAATGACTTAATTAATAGTAATTCCTAAGTATTTACTAATCAATAATTTAATGAATTGATATAATTGAAGTAGGTAGGTGATTACCTACCTGCGCTTCACAAGGATGTACAGAAGTTATAATAAACTCGATTTCGGGAAGTCAGAATTCCATTGGAATTATATTATCAGCTGATACAATTATTATTGTCACAGTTTTCAAGGCGGTTTTTGATATGTTTTACTGGTTAGGTACGACTCACTCCCGTGTTGATGTCTTTTTTCTTGTCGGTGCTTTAGCCTTTAAGGAAAGCAAACTAATAAACGCATAGCGACCGCGGTGGTTTCGTTCGATTCTTTGGGTGGATACCTATAAACGAAACTCAAAAAATCATTACTATTACATAGAAAGATTTCAAGATCTCGATTCTTGAATATTTCAGCCCTTTGGTGTTGATTGAACGCGATGCGATGTTACTGGCACATCCCCGGCCGATGTATGATGTTTAAGCCAAATTTCGTAAAGTTTAGTCCAATACTTTTTGAGAAAAGCTTCGGACGGCGTACGGCGGACGGGGTGATTATTTTTTATTTGATTTTTGGATTCTTTGCATCTTGAAACGTAAACTAACAATTTTGAGGGGGTTTAAAAAAATTTTTCTTGGTCGATTACAAAGGATATATTGAAAATAATAAACCAACATTATTAAAAATAATAATCCAAAATGGCTATTGAGAAAAATCGGACATTGAGCGTCCAGAGCGATTATCGCCCGGGCATTTCGATAGAAAGCCGGACTGTTGGGGCCAAAACCGGACACCTGGATACCCTGCCTGATGATGACGTCTAGTTGCATCGAAAGCGATCGCGCCCGGTACTCGACTTACGATGACGACGGATTCCTCAGAAAGGTACGTAAATGATAATGTTACTATTACTACTAGTAATAGTAACGAAAATTATCCTTTAGATTTAATACCAATATTTTTTTGCACCAAAAAGCTCAAATTTCAAAAAATTTAACGTAATGTAATACTATAATCTACGACAATACGCTAATAAGATCATGCTGCATGGCTGGAACTGTATGTCGACTGTACTGTCATACGATGTAATTGATTTGATTAAAGTCATTACAAGCCATCCTATTACTCGCAGATCCAGGGCCAGTTTCACCAATCTGAGCTAATATCCCGTCAACTTAACCAAACGGTAACGGGAGACTGGCGATTAAGAGCGGCGTTAAGGAATTATCTTTCACCACGTGAATTCTGACGTCAAAGTAATCACCCCCGTGGCTGGTTATGGTTTGTTTAGTTAACGACGAAACGTTTCATTTTGACATTTTCATGTCTTTCATATGGCACATAACAAAAAAATCGTCACGAAAAAAATTGTCCCAAGTGGCCACAACGATGATTATGACCATCAGAAATGACGTTGACCATTCATAGGTAAACACATGAAAATGTCCCAATGCGTTGCAGACTCGTATGCAAGCGTTAGTTATCAATAAGAATAAAGAAAAAATCCATGAGAAACTGATGCTTGCAAATTAAGTGGAGTTTCTGTGTGGAGGCAGTTTAAATTCCCTTTTAGAATATAAATACATATGCTGATTAATGTCCAACCCGCCTAGAGTTATAGCTATTTTCCATCACTCATGGAACATTTTGTCCATAATAAACAGAAAAGTGGCTGCCCGGAGCTAGGAATCATAAACTAAACAACTTCAACAACTGTTTCTTATCACGATTAGGAGTTTATTCTTTTTCTAAGTTGAAAGACTGAAATTTGATTTACATTAATTTTAAATAAACATTTCAATGAGAGAAAGTAAAAATTACTAGGTACCTACGCTCTTTTTTCTTTCCTAAAAATCTTTTTAAATTAGGAACCTATGAAGTGAAGTGAAATAAAACATATTTGTCTTTCTACTCTTTTGGTGGCCTAAACAGTAGATCTTCCGGTACTGGAGGGTGTAATACCTACTTTCCAAGAAATTCATATATGTAGGAGGATAGGTACTAGTTGACGGAAGGGTCGAGAGAAAACTACCTATGGAAATTTCGTCAGATAAGAAGTAAAATACAGTGAAACTTGGATAGTTCGAACCTCAAGGGACCAGTCAAAAACTTCGAATTAACCAAAAATTCGAATTAAAGAAGTTTTTAATAAGTTATATTTTAACAAACTACAATACGAAGTAAAGTACATACAGTAACATTGAATACTGTATTGACCAACAGAATATTGAGCAATAAATATCTAGACACCTGGAGTGGTACGGTTTTTAACTGCAACCATAAAAAACAATCTATTGTTTTTCAAAAAAGGATGATATTTTGGCCTGTTTCCTTGAATTAAGTCTCTCGGCCATTATAAAATATTCCAACGCATTCAAAGAGTTGAAGTATGAATCACTTACATTCACAGTGCACACTTGTGTCATACACCCAGTGCCAGCTTTGAAATTTTGCTTTCCCAATTCTTTGGCGATTCGCTCAGCATTGGCCCGGTCCTGTTTTGGGACGGTCGGCGGGCGGGAGGGGAAGGGGAGCTATCTGACTGTACGATGGCACTGACTTGCATGCATTTGGTCTAACGCGAACCTTTTGCCGAATATCGTTACTAAAACGTATTTCCCGATAAATTTACAATTATTTTGAGTCGCAGCTTAAAATTTACACCTTAATTAGCACACCGAAAATTCGAATTATCCAAAATAAAATTCGAATTATCCACGATTTTTAGCATTGTTTAAATACAAAATGCTAGGGACCAAGAGAAATATTCGAATTAAAGAAGATTTCGAATTAAAGAAGTTCGAATTATCCAGGTTCCACTGTACATACAAATCTCTACTTCTCAATAGGAAACGTATAAATCGGGTTATCAAACTTGGTTGGCTACCTACCTGCCAAGGTATCTACCTAATCTCTATGCTGGTTGAGTAAAAGCACTTTGGCATCATCGTTTTTCATCCACCTATGGAGAATAATTCTTTTCCTAATGACTTGAGGTCGTTGTCACTTGAATAACATTCAAAATGAGTAAGCAAAACAAGTTGTAAAGCCGCCCATAAGACTTTGGTGATCTCTGATTTCTTGTCTACTTTTTCAACTACCTAACGTATTATATTGCTGGCGTTTCATACTTAATTATGATGATGATATTAATGCAAAACGAGATTGCATACGGAAATTTTGAAATGTTGCGTTTTATTGAAAATAATCCCATCACCTACAAACTCGTCATTGGGGGCGGACGGCGGAGGTTATGTGAGTGAACATAATTTCCCCGAGTAACTGGCCGTTTTTTAAACAATGTTGAACTTAAATGTTTAAAATCAGTTAATATTATTATATATTTGTTAATTTAAAAGTGGAAATTGAAAGCTCTGTACAATCACAACTTAAAGTTTATCATCCGCTAACCTCTTAATTCCTCCAGGGTCGGGTAATTAGTTAATCAGCTTTGGTATTCAGAGCGTCAAGTTTTGAAGGACGAGTTCACCAACGACGGGTGTTGGTGAAAGAAAAATCGCTCTAACGTCTAATTATGCTCAAACATAATGCCGCATTTACGCTAATTCTTGATTAACTCAAACGGTGAATCTGGCCCCCAGGCCCAAAAGACACAACGAGACCACAGTTTAGATCTCGCGATAGAAGGAAAAACATCAGCATATGAGCGAATTTAACATAGCGAGCGAATAGAAATGTTCAAATACCTACCAATTTCATTGCGAAAAAACTTGTGCTGAATAATAATCTGAAACTCAGAAAGGATTATGGATTTTTAGCTTTTATGGCAGTTTTTATTGATTTTTCATAAAATATTATTGAAATTCAAGTACATTTTTCAACATAGTTTTGCTCATAAATTTTCAATTTTTTAGTTTATTTTTGATTAACTTTTTTTTAAACTAAAATTCAGATAAAAATGTAGATTGAACCATTTTAGCTGTTTTTTGTAATTTTTAGTCACTTTTTTGGATCTTTGACCAATTTAATTAGCACAGCTGGCCAACAAACTTATCCTTTCGATAAAAAGCTTGATTTTTTGGCGCTAAAACTGAATTTTTATCTTAATCCTAAGGAGAGTTATCATCTGTACATATACGTATATGTATTTACATATTTATTTATTTATTCACAAATGATAAATTGCAACATTCAGGAATCGTTTCAGAATGCCTCAAAACTGATCAAGGAAATCTTCAAAAAAATTTAATTTTAACATTCTTCGAGTCATTGCAATAGCTTCATTTTCTACAAAAATTCGCTAACATGACCACACAAAAAAACAGCTAAAAATAGTAACGAGTAAATTAATATTTTTAGCAGAATGTTGCTCAAATAAAGTTTAGTGAGCTAAAATCTCTCCTATTCATCCTAGGATGTTGAGATTTGATATTTGCCTTTTTGACATTGAAAATGTCTTAGTCGACGGGTCAACCGGAAATTTTTTTTTTTTTTTTAGGTAATTGTAATGAAAAACCTTTAGATTATCACATATTTTATTAATAACACAAAGCTTTTCGGCTAAATTCTAGCCATCTTCAGGCATACACAACAAACTAAAACACGGGAGAAAAGCAAGTAACTGGAAACCTCCATACAAACACAACCTTGCATCGCCAGTAGTGCCAACCTTGAACCAATATTATGTTTCCCTACGAATTTTGATGTCTGAAATTAATGAATCTAAATTACCTAATTTGGTTAATTACAAAATTGCTGTAGTGTTATATAAATATACAAGAAAACAAATTACAGAATTGCGAGGACAAAAATACACGATTGGGAAAAAAAAAAGGTAAATGTGTAGGTTTTCCCAGTTATCCATTTTCGTGCCCCTGCCACAACCTACTCTCTGAATTAATTCAAAGTTCCCCATGTAAGTGTGCCCCTCTGAAAATAAATGTGTAGCAAATGCACTTTTGTCTCTCAACTCTGTCAATTTAATGTTTAAATTTGCCAATCGTTTTTCTGCAAGTTCCTTTGTATTTTGGGAAAGGTTTAGTCTATTGCACACATCAATGGATTCTGAGCATTCATTGATATTTTTCTGGCATCTGGAGAGAGCCCTGAAATGACTAGAATGTTCCTCCTCCCTACACCGAACCATTCTTGCACTCTGCCCTATGTATTCGCAATTGCATTGCACATTATCCCCTCCCCCACAAGTAATTCTGTATATCCCGCTTTCTGAAGTAGGATCTAACTGTTTCAGTTTAGCATTGTTCAGTCTTGAAATATTACAGTTTGTGTAAAAAGCAGGTTTTATTCCAGCTTCTTCAAGGGGTTTCTTAATCTCTAGGGAAGTGGAGTTTAGGTAGACCACCCTCCTATATTTTTGGTTTTCCTTATCTGTTCTCAAATTACCTTGAAATGCTTGGTTTGTTATTTTTCTGTCATAGCTTCTGGTCAAATTGTCAATTATATTGGTGTTATACCCGTTATTTACTGCTATGGTTTTTATGGTTGCTAATTCTCTATTGTATGATTCTTCTGACTGGGGCACTGTTTTCAATCTATGTATCATTGCTCTGAAGGAGGCTAATTTATAGTTCCATGGATGGTTAGATTCTCTAGGTATTACACAGTCTGTGTATGAATTTTTACGGTAAATCTGGAATTGAACTTCATTTTGGGGGTCAAGATTAATTGTGAGGTCGAGAAAGTTCAGCTTGCCATTTTGTTCTATTTCGTGGGTAAATTTGATGTCTGGGTCTATTGAATTTAAGAAATTAAGGAATCTTACCATCTGTCTGTCTGTACCTTTGAATATAAGGAACGTGTCGTCTACATATCTTACATAAAATTTAATGTATTTGGTAAATTCGCTATTTTCTGTGAAAATGAAATTCTCTTCAAGGTGGTTCATATAAATTTCTGCCAATAGGGGAGATAAAGGAGAGCCAATGGCTAGTCCCGTTCGCTGAGAGTAAACCCTTCCATTGAACTGAAAATAGTTCCAGTCAATACAAGAATATAACAGCTTAAGGAGGAATTCAGCTTTCATTTTATCTGTCACTTTCGAAAATATCATTCTCTCTAAAATAATTTTGAGTTTTTGTACTGGAATTGATGGGAAAAGGCTACTGACGTCTACTGAAGCTAGTGTGTGTTTTCCAGGAGGTAGGTTCGAGTTTTTTAATTTTTCTATAAAGTCTTCTCTATTTTTAATTGAATATTTAGGGTTGAAATCGACCAAAGATTTGAAAAGATGTAATGCGAGTTTGGCAACTTTATCCGATCCAGTTCCTCTACAGCTTACCACTGGTCTTATTTTTTGGTCAGGTTTGTGTAGTTTTACCAACCCATACAGCATTGGTGGTTTGGGGTTCATATTTTCGTAATGCCATTTATTTTTAGTGATGCTACGATATTCAGCTATTAAACTCTTGATTTCTTCATTATGTTTGTACGATGGGTCATCTATCACTTCAAATATCTCCCCTTTACCATCTTGATCCACCTTTAGAAAATCATGCATTTTACAAAGATATTGATCTCTAGTGAGGATTGTAATTGAGTTTCCTTTATCAGCTTTGGTTAATATCAAGTCTTTTTCTTTCAAAAATGCTTTGATTTCGTTGAACAAGCGTTTTTCTTTTTTATTGCACATTCCCACGACTTTGTTCATGTTTTCCAAATTTAATGGTGTGTCACTAGGGATTGACACTCCTATAGTTTCTACATCTACTATAAATTCTTTGAAATCGACTGCTGAATTATCTAGAATATTGTACTTTAAACCTTTTTCCAAAAATACAAGGAACTTTTCTTCTATGTGAATAGTGCTTAAATTTACAACTCTAGGATAAAATGTTATGGTATGACTAGATTCACTGAGAGCAGGTACAGTTTCATTTGTGCTGGATTCACGAGTATTCCGCTCAGGGAGGTTGATGAGTCGTTTTTGCTTGGTGCTCATCTGGGCTTGTGGCGGGTAGAGTCCCGAAGTTGATGGTATCCCAACGGTGGTCGTCTCTGGGGGCTTGGAAACCTGTTGATCCTCCTCCTCGTGTGTAGTGGGTGTCACCAAACTATTCCCTGAAGTGTCCTCCATCTGCATCTGGGTGGACCCCCGACCTGCTGGGCACTCAAGTCTTGAAGTAGATGGTAGAGGCAACAGTTCGGGTACAGGAGCCTGATGGCCTTGAGTGCCCCATCAGTACCAACTAATTATGTTGATGTAGCGGGTAGGTTTCTTGAACACCCCTCAAACTTGGTTATTTTTCGTTTCAAGCCGCGTAGAAACCGAATGTGTCATCTGAAGTCCGCCTCCGCCGTCTCGCTTTTCTAGCCTTCAACTCGATCGAAAAAAGTCCGTTCTTTTGCACACAGGGTCTATTTGGTCGATTAGAGCCTTGTTTTTATTATTATTTCACATATTTTAAATGAGAAATCTGAGTTTCAAGACACTATTTCTTAGCAGTATTGTTCTTAGTTTGCCTGATCCTTCAGCCGTTTTCTCGTGAACATTGCGTGAAGTGCTGCCTCCACTGATGATTGTGTCAGGTAAAATCCTGGTTTATTGTCATAGAGTTGAAAACTTGTTCATACTTGTTGATAATTTACCCAACGGAAAACCCAAAAACATGAAGTTCGTAATGGCTAATGACCTACACTAAGTGCAACTAAACCACGGTGTTCCACACTTGAGGCTTACTATCTTTGCGTTAGATCCATGCCCTGTTTACGAATTGATAACTAAAAATGAGAAATTAGCCTGTATTTGTACTGAAACTAACATGGAATTCGAATTCAGGATTGAAAATTAGCGTTTCATATTGAAATGAAGAAGTCAACCAGTAGATAACAAGACAGCTAGGGGGAAAATATCGCGTTGCCCAACCACCGTTAACGTGACATCAAAATTAAGGCAACCGTTCTCCCGGTTCCATTTGGGTTAGCATCTTCATTTGCTCCCTCAAGACTACAGTAACGGGTGACGTTAAGTTGAAGTAGCCAAAAACTCTCTATTGATTTGATTGAAGTCATTACAAGCCATCCTATTACTCGCAGATCCAGTCCCGAACGACACCACGAGACCACAGTTTAGATCTCGCGATAGAAACTCCTTCCGAAAGATATCTCCTTCGAAGAATCTCGGGGAAGGGAAAACATCAACAATCAAAAGGAAGGCAGGGCAGGAGGCGACGGAGGGGGGCCAGGTGGCGGGCATATGGCCAGCGACTGTCAAGGATGAGGTAATCGTCAGCTGAACCCAGTGAACGACCTACATCAACAAATCGTGAGCGGCGCGGACCTCACAGAAATCCGGACTGACGAAATAATCAGGGGGTCCTTCTCCCCAAATACCGCTTCATCCGGGGGGGCTTGATCGCCGCCTCGATTCGAAAGTTGCAACGCGAGAAGCTACAATGGACCGCTTAGTAAATAATCGGCGACTTACGTTGCTAGGAAAGATTTACCTTTACATGAATAGGATGAGGTTTCTATGAGCTTTTTTTTTATTGGCTTCGGTAGCACCTTTCAGCCGTTACAAATTTCTTTACAAAAAATTAATACTTCCAGTTTACATACATAAATTGTTCAAATTGCATAGGTAAATAATAAAAGGGTATAACACATCAGAGTGAACGTTCAATTTTGTCCAGGAAATCATTAATGCACTCATATACTTCCAACTTCTCTTCTGCAATGAGTGTATCCAAATTGAAGGGTCTTGTCGCATCTCTTGGAATGGACGATAGGAGATCATTCCTGTCCGCCTCGTACTGAGGGCACTCCAAGATTATGTGTGTCATGGTTTCTGCTTCCTCTGGGCAATGGGGGCAATCAGGCAGTGTCGGTGGGTCGAATAAATGAATTCGAGAGTTGGTTCTGCCATGTCCTGTTCTCAAGCGAGTGATATTGCGGTAGAAACTTTTAGGTTTGGCGTCTCTACTTTGTAAAACCAGGGGTTTCTCTTAAGAATCGGAAATAGATTTGTGTATCTGTGTCCTGGTACAGACGCATATTGGGCAGCCCATTCCAAGGGCATTTTTTGGGAGATTTTCTTCTTCAATTCTATGAGCTTAATTAAAAAGTCCAGTCATGCAGCATGACCCCATGAGCGAATTTTTGAAGAAATCTTCGACATTTCAGTCGCTGTTGATCGTGTAGAGAAATTTTAGTTTATGATTTTGATAGAGAAACATGGAATCAAATTATTAAAAATAATTAGGAGAATTGGACAATGTTTCATGCAAATATTACCGATTTTTACAACTAGCGAACGGCATTATTTCGATTTTTGACTGATTTTTCAACTTTGAAATTTTTGAAAACTTGATACATATTCTTATAGGAAATTTTACGCTGATTCCTAATATACCACATGTTAGTATTCTGAAAAAATTATTTCGCACAACAAATCGCAAAAAACAGGCTATTTTGACATTTTTGACCACATTTTTGAAAATTTCATCCCGAAGATGTAATCCGATCATGCTGGCCAACGAGCTTGAACTTTCGTTTTGTGTCCTTAACATTTTAAAATTTGTTTGAAGTTTCTAGCACAATTCTACGGACAGTTATCGTCTGGAATGACACATACATATAAACATACATACATACATATATACATACATACATACATACATAAAAAAATGCATTAAACTTCAGAATATGATTCAGAATAGCCTGAAACGGATTTCTGCATAAAATCTTTTCAAAAATTCTCATTCTAAAATTTGAGGCGAGAGCAATAGTTTAATTTTCTTCAAAAATTCGCTAAAACGCTACATTGGCTGAAAAAAGGTTGCTAATGATGAGTTGTCAAAATAACTTTCTATAGTTGGAAAGGTATGGCTCTGAAGGGCAAGGGTGTGTTACGATGTTAAGTTCCTAGTCGTTTGTTCTAAAACAATAGGCTTTCTTACAGAAAGCGTTGCTAATAAAAAAGTTTTCTTTCCTAGTATTTTGGGGCTGTAATACAAGGGTTTTAGTTCATCAGTACGCAGGGGTATGGGGTTAATCAACAGGTACAGAATTATGGGGATCTATTTACATCAATTTACAAGATTGGTTAGGGTAACCTTCGTTTGTTAGTATTTACATGGGGGTTTTCTGACAGAAGGGGTGTGATCTTCTTGTTCAATAAACTCTAGTTTAATACTCTAGTTGTAAACTCTAGTTTACAACTCTAATTCAATAACTAAAAGGAGATATTGAACTCAAATTTGAATTATTATATATTATATTATTATATATAATTTTCAACTTCAATGAACTAAAACGACAACTAAAAACTCTAGTTCAATAAACTCGTTACCACAAGTTATGAGGTGTTCAGGATCAAAGTAAAACGCTGCAAATTATTACACAAAGGTTTATTTTTCTGTATTAGATATTCATACTCTAAGCAGATCACTGGTCTATAATTAATAAACCCCGTTCATAGCATATTTATTAGCGAAACTAGAGGCTTCGCGCATCCGAATGGGTTCACTGCAGCACCAGGACCCCCAATTTTACGCTTTCTAGTAAATTTAAGGACAAAGCGATCTATCACTAACTCATCTTCCCACCGAGTAGAAGGGTCGCATACACTGTATATAGATTTGAAACTATGTTTGTTTTTACAAATAAAATACTTAACTACGATTACTTAAGGTATTTCACTAGGTTGATTAGAAAAGAAATAGGAATCTAATGTGTCTGCATAGGTGTAGACGCCTGCTGAAAAGAAATTAATAAAATTAAGTAACACACTTAAGCTTTCCTTACGCCAGCTGATGATGCAGTGCCGTAAATTGGTGAAACCATATGCCACGTCATGCCGCTCGCTTGCTGCAAGCCTAGCACTATCTAGCGGTCATTGATGAAACTTGTTAGTTCCCCCAAAAATCTTAGGGTAGCCACTCTACCATAGCTCGTAGTGAGAAAACGGAAGATCGCACGGCTTCCCGGATGATTTCATTCGATTTTTTGGGAAACTATATGTAAATGACAACCAAAAAAACATTATCTACTGGTACAGAGAAAGTTTTCGAGATCTCAATTTTTCAATATTCCAGATTTGTCAGCCAAATTTCATAAACTTTGGTCCAGTAGTTTTGGAGAAAAGTTATGGACGGAGGAAAGACTTTTTTTTTTCTTTTTTTTCCAATTCGATCTTTAGATTTACTTATTGCATCTTAAAACATAACCAACCAAATTTGAGGGGGTTAAAAAAATGTATTCTAGGTCGATTACAAAGGTTCATTATTAAAAATAATGAACCAAAACACGCATAGGTAACTATGTAAGCTTAGCAACTGTACTTACGCTAATGGCGTAGCCAAGGTGCGCAGCTTATCGTCTTGAGTTCGTCACCTCAAATTCCAAAATTATACTATTCTGCCGTCGTATGCCAAGAATATACATTTATTTTTCCCAAATCCCGCGTCTAAATTACAGAAGTCGTAGGAGACCACCTGGGAGTAGAAATAAAGAGAAACTTCATCGCATAAATTCTCCGATTCAACCCAATAAATTCCCGGGAACGAGGAGGCAACAACACGATTACGATTATAAGATTTTCTTCCTTTGGAAAGGTGAATCTTCAAACTTAGGACCAGCAGGATCGAAAAAAAAAAAAAACTATTTAAAAAATAAAAAGAACAGAATAAAAAAGATTGAGAAGCGGCGCGGAAGTCCCGAGACGAGCGCAGACCGGCGCTGTGATTGGGAAGCAGGTGGACGAGATGAGATTGGAGGAGCCGATTGCCCGCAGAGCATCCGCAGACCAGACACTAGGAGGTACACAACATGTCCCGCTGTGCGAGTTCGATCCAGTGTTGGGCGTAACCTTATCGTCAAATACGAATACGATTGTAATCGCAATAATTATTCGTGGATTCTTATTTATTTATTTATTTATTTATTTATTTACGGACTAGTTAGCCCAATATACAATAAGAAAACTATACATGGAAAATACAGACAACGAATGAAAATAGAAATTTATACAGAGTTAAAAGTGTTAGTAACAAAAATTAAATCAATACACAAAAGATAATAATAGTAACTTTTACTAGGTTGAAAATTTATAACAATAAGAAATGATGTGATTCTTAAAAACTGAAAAACCATTGAAAAAAGGGCCAACAAACTCATCCTTTCATTTGGAAAGCAAGAAAGAAATTTTTATCTCAATCCTAAGGATTCGCTTCAGGATGTCTCAAAACGGATTTCAGTGAAGAACATTTTCATTTTAAAATTTCATTTTCATTTTTCTCGAAAATTCGCTAAAACGTCGTAAGCTGAGTGACTCAAGGTACAAGCAAAAAAAAGTCCAGTCATGCAGCATGACCCCATGAGCGAATTTTTGAAGAAATCTTCGACATTTCAGTCGCTATTGACGGCCGAGCGGAAAGAGGCCTTGGGTCTGCGTGCTAGTACGTACATGAATGGAACTTCTTCATAATTTCATGGCTGATATTTTCTAAGCCACAGTCAGTATTAAAGCTACATCAAGACCTAAAACAGTTGAGCGAAAAACATTAAAGAGAGCGACCGAGAGAATCTGAGGACGGAATATTTCACAGAGTAAACTCATCAGTTTTATTTATTTTTTTATTTTATTATTATTTTTTTTTAACAAAAAACACCTACTACCTACGTTTTAAACAGCATGGTTCTAGGATTGGTTATACAGGGATGCTTCCATAAGAGTAGTTCAATCTGAATTTGGACAATGTTTCATGCAAATATTACCGATTTTTACAACTAGCGAACGGCATTATTCCGATTTTTGACTGATTTTTCAACTTTGAAATTTTTGAAAACTTGATGCATATTCTTATAGAAAATTTTACGCTGATTCCGAATATACCACATGTTAGTATGCTGAAAAAATTATTTCGCACAACAAATCGCAAAAAACCGGCTATTTCGAAATTTTTGACTACATTTTTGAAAATTTCAACCCGAAGATGTAATCCGATCATGCTGGCCAACGAACTTGAACTTTCGTTTTGTGTCCTTAACATTTTAAAATTTGTTTGAAGTTTCTAGCACAATTCTACGGACAGTTATCGTCTGGAATGACACATACATACATATATACATATATACATATATACATATATACATATATACATATATACATACATACATAAAAAAATGCGTTAAACTTCAGAATATGATTCAGAATAGCCTGAAACGGATTTCTGCATAAAAATTTTTCAAAAATTCACATTCTACAAATTTTGAGGCGAGAGCAATAGCTTAATTTTCTTCAAAAATTCGCTAAAAGTATAGTAAAACTTCACTTGATTATTTTAATCATTTCTATTAAACTATTTCAATCACCACTGCAGGCTTCTATTATTGTATTATTGCTTCATTTTAACTGGGATTTTGTTCTTAAATTAATGGTATAACTATAAAGAGTTTTGATGGCAAATAGGAAAAAAACAAAAAATGTAAATCAAGCATTTGAATTTCTCCTTTGATGGGAAAAACAAAAGATCATGGATATGTCTAGTACCTACTGCTTACCAGTTGGTACCTACTACTCAATTGTATACCAACTTTCATTTTTTTTCATTCTTCTTTTCATAAGATTATTCCATTATGGTTTCAAAACAATATTAGTTTTTAACTTAGAGTAATAAATCAGCATTCCTTGACACTACAATGGCTTAGAGGTCATGAAATGTCGTGGTAAAATGAGAGCATTCCAAAAAGTGGCGAACGATTTTCCTACTATGAAAACTATGGGAGTTACTCTTCCCTAGTAACGACTTGGTTGTACGTGAAAATCAATAGAAAATGTGCCGGTCGGGAAAAAAAGTGTCGGTAGGGAAAAAAAAGTGTCGCGAAAATTCCTTGACCCCCAGCCAAAAGACATATCCATGCCAATAAATCAAGGCAATTATTTTCAGCTGCTATTAAATTATATTGTCTAGCCATGCGATAAAGGGGGTTATTTAACAAATAATTGAACGGGACAAAAGGGACGGAACATAAATCATTACTTCTTGTGGGATGGATCGGCGTACGAAAATCAAAATAAGATAATAACTGGGGGCTGTCAATTTCGCAATTGTACAATTTGAACAAAAATAAAATATCACCAACAACTCATCTATCTTGGAGTGATAAAAGACCACACTCGGTCATCAGGGAATCATGAACAACATCATCCTGCCGAATATGTTTTTAAATAGCGGAGAAATTTATGTTGTACTGACTCAATACGCCATTTATGTTCTTGATAGTATGGGGACCAAATCGTACTTCCATACTCCAGAAGTTATAGTCGTATTCGTGTAATCGTATTCGTACAATCGTATTCGTCTGTCGGCGATTACACGAATACAGTCATCAATTTCGATAGGGCGTTCCTCTTATAATATGCGAAGCCTTGCTAATACTACCTAGCTTCAGAGGGACGTCCTATTGAAATAGATTTGAGACAAATAGGCTGGGCTCAAATATTTGAATTCGCTTTAAGGACGTCCCTCTGTAGCTAGGTAATATTAGCAAGGCTTCGCATATTATAGGAGGGACGATTACGATTACACGAATACGAATATAATCGCAGTTGACTCAGAATCAACGAATAATTATCGCGATTACAATCGTATTCGTATTCGACGATAAGATTATGCCCAAACACTGTTTCGAACTAACGTCAACTGGCAATGGAAATAAGCTCTCTAATGAGTAGCGAAGTTCTTCGATTATTAAATATATGCTACAATTCTCCATGGTGTAGTGTACATCCATCAGGGACTTGGTGTTCAAGAGCACCGTCATACCCCCCACCACCAGCCTCCGTATAATAAATCGGCCTCCGTATAATGAAACAGGCCTACGTAATAGATAAGACTGATTTTTATAGTTTGGTGGTCTCGCAAGCTCGCATCTCAAAAATAAAAAATGCTGCATCCATACTTTCATTTTTGTATGACTTTTTCCAAATAATGTACTGAAATGTTTTGCACACAATATGCGCTGCCATATATGAATTAATTACTGCCGTGACACCTAAGCCAACTAAATTTGACTAAACGAGCTAAATTCTCTTCTTTTCACCCTAGGAATGTGAAATTTGACAGGGAGACTCTCCAGTATGGTAACAACCAGATCAGCTAACTTAGCTAAATTCTCTCCAATCCACTCTGGGAATTTGAAATTTGATAGGGAGCCTCTCTGGGATATCGAAAACGAATAAAATGGGGGTTTTTCCTGATTAGCTGAGTAAGCTAAATTCTCTGCTTTTCACCCCAGGAATATAAAATTTGACAGGGAGCTTCTCTAGGACATTAATAGACGAATGAAGTGACGAGATTAGCTGACTTAGCTAAATTCTCTCCTTTTCACCCTAGGAATATGAAATTTGACAGAGAGTTTCAAGGGCATTAAGAGAAGAATGCAACGCCGAGTTCCAATCAGATCAGCTGACTCAGCTAAATTCTCTCCTATTCACCCTAGGAATTTGAAGTTTGATAGGAAGCATCTCTAGGACATTAAGAACGAATGCAATGACGCGATCAGCTGACTTAACTAAATTCTCTCCTATTCACCTAGAAATTTGAAATTTGATAGAACTCTTGGACATATAAAAACGAATAAAATGATGGGCTCTTTCCATGGACCATCACTACAGTGTCCGACTTATCTTTCAACGTCTCCAAAAGGATGGGCAATCAAACTAGTATTTTCTAAGGGGGTCATTTTTCACGAAAACCCTCAATTTAAAAAAAAAAACACGTTTTTCAGCATACAAACATACTTTTCTCACCCAATCGACAACGTAAAATAAAAATTGACTACACCGTTGGAAAGCTGGGATTGTGATGCAACTTTTAAGCTTAAAACATGAAAATTTCCATCTAGGACGTTTCGCGAGACAAACTTTGAAGAAAGTAAAAATTTCGGAATTTAAAAAATTTTTGACTTACGGATTATTTTTTACCCGTTCATTCCATTTAAAAATTTTTGAAAAGTCATTGGAGAGATAGAAAATCTTACGCTTTTTTCAACGGTATAATCAGATTTGAGTTTTGATTGAAAATTTAGGGAGTTACAACAATTTTAGTCACACAAAGAGGAAACGCGAAAAAAATCTTAAAAATGAAAAAGTCCAGTCATGCAGCATGACCCCATGAGCGAATTTTTGAAGAAATCTTCGACATTTCAGTCGCTATTGATCGTGTAGAGAAATTTTAGTTTATGATTTTGATAGACAAACATGGAATGAAATTTTAAACAAGCACCTACTACCTACGTCTTAAACAGCATGGTTCTAGGATTGGTTATACAGGGATACTTCCATAAGAGTAGTTCAATCTGAATTTGGACAATGTTTCATGCAAATATTACCGATTTTTACAACTAGCGAACGGCATTATTTCGATTTTTGACTGATTTTTCAACTTTGAAATTTTTGAAAACTTGATACATATTCTTATAGGAAATTTTACGCTGATTCCGAATATACCACATGTTAGTATGCTGAAAAAATTATTTCGCACAACAAATCGCAAAAAACAGGCTATTTTGAAATTTTTGACTACATTTTTGAAAATTTCAACCCGATGATGTAATCCGATCATGCTGGCCAACGAACTTGAACTTTCGTTTTGTGTCCTTAACATTTTAAAATTTGTTTGAAGTTTCTAGCACAATTCTACGGACAGTTATCGTCTCGAATGACACATATATACATACATACATACATACATATATATACATACATATGTACATACATACATAAAAAAATGCGTTAAACTTCAGAATATGATTCAGAATAGCCTGAAACGGATTTCTGCATAAAATGTTTTCAAAAATTCACATTCTACAAATTTTGAGGCGAGAGCAATAGCTTAATTTTCTTCAAAAATTCGCTAAAAAGTGGTCTTAACAACATTATACAATACGACCATTTACGAAATTTTTCTCGTACGATCATGCTGCATGACTGGAACAATTTTTTTGTAAACCTGTGCTGTTAAATAAAGGCAATCAACCATGAAATTGTGTCTAGTAACTGTACAACAGATATCATTGTCAGTGGCTTACATTTCGATAGTAATGAAAACGTTAAATACATTTGATTGTGACGTCCAAAAAGATTATTGCTCTACTAATAATACAAAGCAAATGAGCAATAAATGTTGCATTACCTTTCTAACTCCCATTTGCCTAACTTTTTGTAAAATCTTCATAAACTCACGATCGGAGCATTAAAGAACTATAACAAAAACTTGAATGTAGCAGTATCTGTTGTTGAAGAGTCTGTTTAATTGACGACAAATATCATGCAATATTCGGAAAACCCTCCTGAGCTATTATTGGATTCTAGGTTGATTATGAATTATGTCAGCCGAATAATTGATATTAGTTCCTGAAGAGGGATCGTTGAGCAATTAAATGGCTATCAATTGTTACTGCCTAGGTCAGTGGACAACGGAAAAACGTAGTTCTTGCATTAATAAACTTATGAAGCTATGACTAATTTGGGAGCAATTGAGCTTATGTCAATTTTCTTCCCAATCGCCGTGGAGAAAAGTAGCCCCCTTTGCGTTTTAAATGGCCTAACCCATTCCTAGTAGGTGGGTACCCGTTCCCACAAATCATTCGTAGGCTACTGAGCGATCAATTGGCGAAACGATTAGCACAATCAGGGACCAGAAGGTCAGCTGGAATCGACGGTATTACGGATTGCAATAAATTGATGAATTACACCTGTTTCTGAAACATTAATGCAAACTATGGCTCATACCTGGAATAGTAATCGACCAATTCACTGATCCTAGTAGACGGGTGATTACTTGAAATGGTAGTGAACACTTTATTGAGAATTCGTAATTCGTGTTTAAATTCGTAACTTTCATTGGTATGAATTTTATATTAATGTAATTGCATTTAATGACCGTACAACATACGAACTAGCTTCAATAGCTTGATATAAAACTTGTTCACCCAATCCAGCAAAGCCTCTTTCCTCTCTATACTTTTTCTCTAGCGCCAAAGAACGTTATAGTGAGTTTTATACACCACGAATGGCCATCACTACCTTAATTTTTGGAGTAAACGAAAAATTGAGGGTACTGTTGCGAGGAGCGATAAATTTCCTTTTGGACAGTCCAAATAACGCCGAGTGACCGGGGCAAGAAGCCGGATATCGTTGTCGTCAAGCCCGATGGGTCTGCCATAATCCTGGATGTCCAGGTTGGCAGTGGCAGCATGGACATGGAGCAGACCTGGCGGGCTAAAATAAATAAGTATGACAGAAATGTCCTGCGGCAAGCGATTTCCGAGCTAAAAGGAGTGGCAACCAATAATATCAAGGTTATGGCTGCAACCGTGTCATGGCGCGGGGTGTGGTGCAGGAAAAGTGCCACGGAGTTACTCTAGTTGGGCATCTCCGCGGGAGTACTCCGTGGTATCACCACCCTTGTCCTGAGGGGTTCTTACTTGAACTAGTGGTCGTTTCATGGGGGCACTTCCTTTCATCCCACTCTCCATTCTCATCCTTCAGCTTCCTTGATCCCAAGGGCCGGCTTCGGGTAAACCTGGGCGTCCTCCCCACTTTTTTATTTTATTTGTTTATTTTTCAATTTAATACGAACTAAATCACTCCCGACGAAGTTGTGGAAACCCATTTCAAAACGGAATTTTGTGAAAAACGTTGTCTGTTTCCACGAAAAAATTGAGAGTTACAATGTTATATCGATTTCGACGGTTAGGCCATCATCAGTAACAAACAATAACTCATAACTGTTTGTGTATGTTATTGTTTGTTACTGATGATGGCCTAACCGTCGAAATCGATTTAACAGTGTAACTCTTTATTTTTTCGTGGAAATAGA
This sequence comes from Adelphocoris suturalis, assembly GCA_030762985.1. Lineage (NCBI taxonomy): Eukaryota > Metazoa > Arthropoda > Insecta > Hemiptera > Miridae > Adelphocoris > Adelphocoris suturalis. The sequence goes on from CM061042.1 coordinate 114,726,929, forward strand.
CAACGTTTTTCACTAACTTCAGTTTTTTTTTTTAACACAGAATGTGTTTTAGCCATGGACTAACTAGCCGAAAATGGAACGCGGGATGGGAACGAAATGTGTGACGGATGATTTTCACGTACAACCGAGCCGTTGGTAGGGAAATGGAATTTCCGCCATTTTAATCGCACAGAAATCGTTCACCATTCGTTGGAAAGCTCTTGATTTATCACGAATTTATTTCGTATTTTTTTTTCGTAGTTTCATACTATAACTATATAAATTGATGTTA